>JAOXOE010000506.1:47761-59700 GCA_028565055.1 Phoeniculus purpureus
CTTAGCAATGACTTCCGCCATCTCCCTTAGTACACGCGGGTGCATTCCATCCGGGCCCATGGATTTATGTACATCCAGTTTACTCAACTTATCCCTAACCCAGTCCTCATCAACCAAAGCAGGCTCAGCTGTTGCCTCAACCTTCTCTGCACCTTGGACTACCACCTTGGACTTCTGGAGGGCAAACTTTGGTCTCTTTCAGAACATGGTTAAGAGAGTTTCTTGGGAGACAGTTCAGGAGGACATGGAAGCCCAGGAAGTCTGGGCATACTTTAAAGAATTAATTTTAAAGGTGCAGGAGCTGACCATCCCCAAGTCACGTAAAATGAGATGACAGGGTAGAAGACCAGCCTGGCTGAACAGAGACCTTTGGCTGGAACTCAAGAGCAAAAGGAGAGTTTATAGTCTCTGGAAGTGGGGCAGACAACTTATGAGGATTACAAACAGGTAGTGAAGCTATGTAGGAAGAAAATTAGGAGGGTCAAACACCACCTAAAAGTAAAATTAGCAACTGTGTTGAAGGATAAAAAAAAAAGTATTTGTGAGTACATTAACAGTAAGAGGAGGGGTAGGGATTACCTCCACATATTGTTAGACGCAGAGGGGAGCACAGTGAGCAATCTTTATCGATGCAAGGTCTTTATCAATGATCTTAATGAGGGGACTGAGTGCACCCTCATTAAGTTTGCAGCCGACAGCACATTGGGAGGGAGTGACGATGTGCTGGAGGGTAGTAAGTCTGCCTGTCAGAGCGACCTGTTCAGACTGTATCAATGAGATGAGGGTAATTGTATGGGTTTCAGTAGTGTCACGCATTGGGTCCTGCATTTTGGTTGCAACAATCCCGTGCAATGCTACAGGCTTGGGGAGGTGTGGCTGGAAAGCAGTCTAGCAGAAAAGAACCTGAGGGTTCTAATTGACAGGCGGCTGAATATGAGCCCAGGTGGTCAAGAGTGCCTGTATTACAAATTGCGTGTCCAGCAGGAGCAGCAGGTTATTGTCTCCCTGTGCTAAGCACCTTGAGTACTGGGTCCAGTTTTGGGCACCTCAGTACAAGGAAGGCATTGAGGTGCTGGAGTGAGTGCAGAAGGGGGCAACAGAGCTGATGAAGGGTCTGGAGAATAAATCTTGTGAGGAGAGATTGAGAGAGTTTGGGCTGTTTAGGAAGAGGAGGCTTAGGGGAGACCTCATCAGTCTCCACAATTATCTGAAAGGACATTGTAGAGATGTTGGTGCTGGTCTCTTCTCACAGAAGATTAGTGACAGAACCAGAGGGAATGGTCTCAAGCTTCAACAAGGTGGATTTTAGACTAGACATCAGGAAAAAATTCTTCACAGACAGAGTGGTCAGGCACTGGAATGGGCTGCCCAGCGTGGCAGTTGAGTCCCCATCTCTGGATGTGTTTAAAAGTTGCTTAGTTGTGGTGTTGGGAAATATGGTTTAGGAGTGAATTTGTAAGTAGGGTTAATGGTTGGACTCAATGATACGAACGGTCTTTTGGGATCAGCCAGAATGATTCTATGATTCTATGTCACTAATTAACTTGTATTAACTAGACATCTTTCACTCACAAGTTCTTTTGTAGAGTTTATGGGTTTGAGAAGCAAACTGAGAGCAGATCGTGGGTGTTAAAAATATGGTTATATAGGGAAGTTTTACACAAGTCAAACATTAAATAAACAAGCCCTTTTTAAAGGTTTATTTAAGAGGACTTCAGGGACCCAACCATGGAAGATGCCTTTTTAAGGCAATATAGATACTGCCTCGGAGATGTGAAATACAGAGTTCTGTAACTTGTTTCCCAGATTTGTACAAAACCATAATCAAATAAATGACAAAACACCTCTTGCCTTCTCAGCATGCCGCTTGTCACCTCCCTTCAACAGTAAAACCTACTTTCTAAACGCTGCAGCTGCACAGCCAGTACAGCTAGGAGAACAACCAGAAAAACTTAGGATCACAAACCATCAGCTGAAGTGGATATCACACCACTGCACTTCAGTCCGTCAGCTATTGTACTCGTCGGGTAAGAAGCAAAGCAGTGGGCAGGCCTCAGAAAAACAGTTCCTTTTAGAACAATTTGTAAAGAATACAGGTACCATCTGTAAACCTGGACATTTGTAAGGCAAGCAGTTTAACGATTCACTGCCCAATTAAAATGCAACTACATTCAAACCCTTTTAGTAATTATAGAATCATAGAATCATAGAATCATTAGGGATTGGAAGCAAGCTTGAAAGATCATCTAGTCCAATACCCCTGCCAGGATCACCTAGACCAAGTCACACAGGAACACATCCAGGCAGGTCTTAAATGTCTCCAGAGAAGGAGACTCCATAACTCCCCTGGGCAGCCTGTTCCAACGCTCTGTCACACTCCCTGTGAAGAAGTTCCTTCTCATATTGATGTGGAACCTCCAATGTTCCAGCTTACACCCATTGCCCCTCATCCTATCACTAGACGACATTGAGAAGAGTCTGTCTCCATCCTCATGACACTCACCACTTTGAATATTTATAGACATTAATGAGATCAACCCCCAGTCTCTTCTTCTCCAAGCTAAAGAGACCCAGCTCCCTCAGCCTTCCTCATAAGGGAGGTGCTCCACTGCCTTCATCATCCTCATTGCTCTACTCTAGACTCCCTCCAGCAGCTCCACATCGCTCTTGAACTGAGGGGCCCAGAACTGGACACAATACTCCAGATGTGTTCTCACCAGTGCAGAGCAGAGGGGGAGAATTACCTCTCTTGATCTGCTAACCACCCCGCTTCTCACCCACCCCAGGATGCTGTTGGTCCTCTTGGCCACAAGAGCACACTGCTGGCTCATGGTCATCCTGCTCTCCACCAGAACCCCCAGGTCCCTTTCTCCTACTCTGCTCTTCAACAGGTCAGTCCCCAGCCTATAGTGGTAGCTGGGGTTGTTCTTGCCCAGATGCCAGACTACATTTACCTTTGTTATAGTTCACTAAATTTCTCCCTGCCCAGCTCTCCAGCCTGTCCATGTCTCTCTGAATGGCAGCACAGCCTGCTGGGGTGTCGGTGACACCACCCAGCTTTGTGTCATCAGCAAACTTACTGACAGTGCACCCTAATCCCTCATCCAAGTCATCAATGAATTGGTTGAACAGGACCGGTCCCAGCAATTGGAAGCTGGGTTAGGACATCACAGCTTCTTCCTAGATTATATTGCAAAGTGTGTTTTCACAGAATCACATGCCGCTAAGGGTTGGAAGGAATCTCTGAAGACCATTTAGTCCAACTCCCCTGCCAGAGCAGGATCACTTCCAGAAGATGGCACAGGAACACAACGAGGTGAGTTTCAAACACATATATATGCATATATATATATATATATATATATTATTTCAGGTGTAGCATTGCAGGACAGAGATACAAAATGCAATATTTTGAATCCTACGAGGTAACAGATCTCATATATGATTTTGTTGTGGTTTCATTTTACTGAGTTTGGAGGGGTGGGGTGGGTTTGGTTTTTTTTCCTTAATTTAAACTTTGCTTTTGCTTTTTTGGAATGCAACCTCCTGAGGCCAAGAAATAGTGTGAGGTGCGGGTGTGTATTTTGAAGAGCAGCTGCTTGGGGCCATCAGGTTCTAAAACAAACCCTTTGGCCTCACATGGCAAAGCAAGGGAGGTGTCAGAGAGCAGACAAGTTCGTGAAGGGCACCAGCAATCTGCCACCCCTCACTCGAGAGGCTCAAGCCCCTCTGCGACCTCCAGTCTGCCACGGGGGCAAGGCGAGGGAGAAAAAAGAAAGTTGCCAACTCTCATTAAGATTTATTATACGTCTGAACTTTTGTAGTCCCAAAGCTTAACGACAGATGGTGGTGTAACTCCACCAATTTGGTAACGTCTCTTCGCGCTTTGATGTTGTAATACAGCTTCTCCTCGATTTGGATTTGACTCCCGTTAAAAAAAGCATTTTCTGCTCTTCCCGAAGTGTCTCGGGACCCGTGAGCGGGTAGGAAGGAGAACGAACCTATTTAGGAGAGGACTCTGTTTTCTTGTTCGCTTTCTTCCTAATGGAAAACCGGCAACCTGGTGGACATCTAACGCCGCCAGCCCAACGGAGAAAATACATTAAATTAATTCAAGGGAGACGATCTCAAAGCAGTTTTACTTCGAGCGAGAAACACAAAACAATTTTGCGGGCAAAATCTCGAATCATGGAAGAAAGGAACGCAGCGGTTTTTTTTTTTTCTTCATTAGAAATGTAATCATAACTGCGAACAAAATTTATAAAATTAAAAACAAAAAAATTCAACGTGGGAAAAGTGTGCACTTGTTTAGCTCTAATTTTGCGTGGCACCGGCAAAACCCGAGTTGTTTCGGCGGCCGAACCCCAGATTGTCCCCACCCGACCGAAGCCGTCCGTGGGATGTGTGTGTGTGTGTCACAAACCGCACCCGGGCCCCCGGAGCAAACGGGAACGCTGCAGGAACGCGCGGGAGCGGAGAACGCACGGCCCGACGGTAACGTCCCCGGGCAGAACAGGAACGGCCCGAAGCGGCCCCGGGGACCCACCGTATGCTGCCATTCCTGTACGTCCGTCCGTTCGGGAACGGCGCGGACGCCCAACGAAGTTGGTGCCGTCCGTGGTCTAGTCCGCCCCGTCGTGCGGTGCACGGGCTCTGCCCACAAGTGCGCGGTACCACGTCTGCATCCGGCACCGACGCCCGGCCGCCCGCCGCGAATGGCTCCTGAGGCAGAGCTGACTCTCCCGCCGGGACGCGTCCTCTTGCCCGCGCCTTCACGGAGGAGCCCCGCGTCTCTCGGGCTGCGCAACATGCGCCCCCGCGACGCTCCGCGCACTCGTCCCCGGAGCCCGTCCAGGGCCAGAGAGTGAGGGATCTGATTTCGTTTGCGGGCCAGTGCGGAGCGGGACCGCGGGCCTCGCTCTGTTTCCCTTCCTGCCCGGGCATCCCGCGAGGCCCGGAGCGGCGGGGGGCGACTGCCCTCCCAAACTTTGTCCCGCACGGCCGCGGCTCCGCGGGGTGCGGAGCGCGTGTCCCCCGCAACCGTTGCGCTGGCGAAGCGCCGCGGAAGCCAGCGGCTCCCCAGTAACCCGTGCCGTGACGGGGGCGGGGGGCGAGGGGGTGTGAGACAAAAGAGTCGCGAGGAGCGAATAAATATATTTTACGACCACCCATCGGCAGCCGCGAGCCTGCCCCGGCGGTGAACTTTCACCTCACGAACCCAGCCGCGCCCCATTGGCTGCCGCCGCCCCGCCACCGCCCCGCAGAGCCGCCGCGGGCCCAGCCCGATGCCCGGCGGCGGGCGGAGGTGAAGGAGCGAACGGGCGCTGGATACTCCCGGCCGAGGTCCCCGGGGCCCCGGGCAGGGAACAAAGGGCCATGGCCGAGGGGGCTCCCGTTCAGGTAAGGGACCCCCCCAGCACCGAGCGCCGGGCTGTAGGGCCTCACGTCGGGGCGGGCCGCGCCGTCGGGGCCGCGGCGAGAGGCAGCGGGAGGCGGCGGCGGCGGCGGCGACAGGGCTGAGAGGGGGAGGTTGTGGGGTGTGGGGGTCTGTCAGGGCACCAGGGCCGGGGCCGCCCCCCGGGGGGACGGACAAGGCCACTACAGACTGACGCGGCGGCGCGCCGGTTCGGGCAGCCCCGGGGGGGCGGCGCGGCCGGATCGGGCCGGGCTGGGCTGGGCCTCCGAGGCCGGGGGCGGCTGCGCTGCCGTCGGGGCTGGGCCCGGCCCGTCTCAACAACACCCCCCCACACACACACAACGGCGGCTGTGGGTCGCGGAGTGGCAGCCCCCCACAAACCACCGCCTCCACCGCCACCACGGGTGTCACCACCCTGTCCCTATGGCGACGGGGCCCCCTCACCGTGACATTGCCTGCTGCCCCCCCGGGGGGGTCCTTTGCCGTACCCATGGCAACGCGGCTCGCCTGCCTGTTATGTCCCCCATCCAGTGTCACCTCATGTCCCATGGGACCCACATAAGCAGCTTAATGGGGCCCTGGGGACATCCCTGACAGCCTTGGGGGCACTGGGACCTGCAGCAGCCCCATCTTGTGGAGGTCTCCATCACCACTAGCACCAGCAGCATCATTCATTGGGGTGTCCCCATCCCTAAATGTGACCCTCCCTATCACCCCATTTCTGTCCCCACAGGAGCCATTGCTGCCATTGCGGTGCTCTTCGCCTCTGCGGCCGCCATCCGGCCTGGAGCGAACATCGGAGCGGGAGACACAGACAGCCGAGCTGTCAGTCACAGTGGTGGCGGCTGTGCAGGCAATGGAGAGGAAGGTGGACACTCACTCGACCCGTCTACTTGACCTCGAGGGGAGGACAGGGATGGCTGAGAAGAAGCTGATTGACTGCGAGAAGACAGCGGCTGAGCTGGGCAACCAACTGGAGAGCAAATGTGCTGCACTGGGCACTCTCATCCAGGAGTACGGACTGCTCCAGCGGCGCCTGGAGAACATGGAGAACCTCCTCAAGAACAGGAACTTCTGGATCCTGCGCCTTCCCCCTGGCAGAAAGGGGGAGGTCCCAAAGGTAATAGTGTCACAGGGTGTCTTGGGGTGCAAGAGCAATCCAAAACACTAATGGGCAGGAGGAGATGAGGTGGGTGATGGGAGGGGCTGTGGTGAGTGAGTGTGGATGGCCCCAGTGTGGGTCGCTCAGTTACCATTGTCCCACTGTGTCCCTAACTCTGAGATGGACTGGAAGGGAATGTCTCCCCATACTCAGACCAGGGTAGAGTTCAGTTCTGCTTCATCACTCCAAGAGCAAGTTACCTTTTATTTACTGTCATTTGAGTAGATTTGGTGCTGTGCTTGGAGTCTCTCAGACTGGGGAAGGAGCAAACAGGAGGTGCTGCAGTGGGAAAGGGGGAACTTCTAGGATTTGTGGGCAGGCAGAGTAGCTCCCTCTACCTGCAGCTAGGCTTAGCAGAGCCATAGAAGGAGCCCCTGAACAATCTTCAGCAATAGGGTCACAACCCTATTGCTATAAGAAAATTTGTAGGTGGGACCATGTGGGACATGATGATTCACTGTGGTGAGAGCAGAGACGGGCTGGAAAAGGGAGTTCAGACCCCAACACCCCGTTAGGAATTTATCCTTAGAAATTATGACCTGACAAACAGCCTTGGGAGTTGCAGTTTGCCCCTGACTAATTTGCACACAATAACTAATAGGGCCCCTTAGGCCCTGTTAGTTTTCCCTTGAGTTGTGGGGTAACCAAATCCAGGTTGTCACATCAGCTCATCAGTAGAGATGAGGGCCAGCCCCAGCACCCAGGTTTTATCTCCTTCACCTCATCACCTCTGGAGAGTCTCCTTGGCTGTTGCAGGGATCAAGAAGAGGAAGTCGGCATCATTTGGGGAAATCATGGTCTGGATTCATGACTGAGGCCTTTAATCTCATAGAAACTCAGGAATCCAGTAGTTTCAAATACAAAATCCAACTCATTGGTGGCTGTGAAGTCACTGAAGCCTGGCCTTGTCTGAGTGGGGAGCAGTGGGAGGGCCCTGGGGTTTGAGGCGGCCGCTGGAAGCTCTGCTGCTCGTGGTTGCAGGTGCCGGTGACGTTTGACGACGTGTCCGTGTATTTCAACGACAAGGAGTGGGAGAAGCTGGAAGAGTGGCAGAAGGAGCTCTACAAGAACGTTATGAAGGGCAACTATGAGTCGCTTATCTCCCTGGGTAAATAGGGGGGGGTGTCATCGCCCTGGCCAAGTAGGGTGCTGGGGGGGTGCTCCCCTCCAGCCCTCAGGCACCTTCGGACTCCTCCTGGGAGATCTTCTTCAGACTTAAATGTTCTGTTTTAGATTGAAAACCACAGGAGGATATTTCTAGTCTGGGTAATGACTGAGGTTTTTCCCCTTAGGGGTCTCCCAGGGCCTCTTCCAGGAGGAGGTACTGGGTAAAAACCCAGTGTCTTCCCTGTGGCTATTGGAAGGACTTCCCTTCATCTCCTTGGTCTGTGCTGGGAACCAGCCTGTGGTTCTCTGCAGAGGAAACTTTCACAGAAGGAAAAATCCATCTGGTGCAAAATCCCAGCTCTGCTGGGGCTCCAGGTGAAATGCTTTTGGCTTCGGGAATACCAGGAATTGGCCTGAGAAGTTCCAAACCCACCCCAGCAAATCACACAGATTTGGTTTCTCCTTGAAAATACTCCCTTTGCACATGGAACCTCAGCTTCTGCCTCTGTGAATCCCTTGCAATCACATCTAAGGAGCACTTTGCTGCTTGCAGACCCTTTGTGGATGGTCCTGAGCACTTTCACATGTTGGTGTTGCAGAGAATTGGAAGCCAACAGCAGGATTCTCCCCTGTGCAGTCGCTGATCCCTCTTTTCTCCCTCCTTCTCTCCACAGACTATGCAATTTCCAAACCCGGTGTTTTGTCTCAGATCGAGCAGGGAGAGGAATCACGGGTCAGGAACGAGCAGGACTTGGAGGAGAGCGAGATCATGACCGATGCCACCGCAGGTGAGGTGGCAGCTCCGTGCCAGCAGGGCTAGGGGTTGCGCTGGGGAGAGCAGCTCACTCAGAGGCTAAAACCCAAGGAGCCTTGTGGGTTTGGCTGGTGATGGCTGTGGTGCCCAAGTTCAGCTCATCATCTAAACCAGGACAAGCAGAGCCTGGAGAGTTAGGAGCCAGGGAAATATCCACAACCAGACTCCATCCTTAGAGAGCCGCTGTGCCCGACAAAAAGCAGAACTGAGTTCCGTGGGGAAAACCCATCCACCCAAAAATCCTTTTCATTCTCTGAGTTTATCCTTGGAGCATCCTTCGGGGCAGGGGAACCTCCTCCTAGGGATCTGGGGTGCTGCAGTGTGACTCCATGGGCAGGGGCAGCAGCGACCGTGGGAAAACAAAGCCCCTTGTTGGGGTCAGCATTCAGGGCCAGTGGGGTTCTGGCCCTGGGGTTCACAGCAGCTTCTTCATCCCAACTCCCAGGAGTGACTGGTGGGATCTCTTTTTGCTGCAGCTGGTATCAGAGTCGTGATCAAAACGGAGGAACTGCTTCCTGAAGACAGCCCTGAGAACCCTGAGCTGCATGGGATGTCAGGGCAATCGGAGGGCAGCTTCCAGAGCCCGGACGAGGAGGCAGCCTGCGAGAGCCCCTATGGCTCTGTCTCCCCTGCGAGGGACCTGCCAGGGACCAGCCTGGGGGACTCATCTGAATATGGAGCCGACTTCAATGAGATCCAGAGAGTTATCGTCCACCATGGGAGCTGCACAGGTCAGACACTCAACACACAGGGAGTGGGAGACAAGAGGCCCACAGTGGGCTCTGGGGGGCCTGACAGAAAGGGTTGGGTGGAAGAGAAGTGTTGAAACCCCCCAAACCAGCACCAGAAGGGGCTGCAGTACCCTCAAGAGCAGCATTGGTGAGACCTTGGAACCGGAGAAGGAGGCAGGAGATGCCTGGTGGATGTCAGGACTTGATCTCTGAGGGCTACTGGCCATCTTCAGAGCAGAGCAAGCAGTGGCTGAGTCCTCTGCAAGTGGGAAATGTCCCAATTACACACCTAGCCCAAAGGGGGATGAATGTCAGGCAGCACTTTCTGAGGGCCCCAATGAGTCCCTGGTGCTCAAATCCCACTGTTGCAGCAGGGAGGATGTGGGTTGAGGCCTCCTGCCCCGGTTTTAGTCGTGTGGAAGAATGGGGGCACTACTGGAAGAACCAGTGGAGTCCTGCATGTCCACCAGAACAGGGTCCTGCACCTGGAGGATGGGGAAGAGAGTGGCCAGAGGTCTGTGGGACACGAGCTGCCAAGGGAGAAAGGAAAGGGTAAGGTTAGTTAGTGGAGAAATGAGAAGTTGGCACGGGGATCTTAATGTGTGGAACCTGCCAGTTGGGTGGTAAGTATAGGCCAGGTCCTGCTGTGGTGCCTTGAAGGTGGGAAAGATGGTGGGAACAGCAGGTGAGAACAGCCCTTCTGATGGGCTCCCTGCCTCGTGATGGGTTCCCTGCCTCGTGACGGGTTCCCTGCCTCATGACGAGTTCCCTGCCTCATGACGAGTTCCCTGCCTTGCAATGGCTTTGCAAAGCTGCAGCACTAACCGAGGAAGAGAGATCTGGGTTCTTGAGGTTCTCTTCAACATGCTCTCGTGGATCCTGTGGTCTTCTCATGGTGTTTGAAGGAAACCAGTCAAGCTGCTGTTTGGGCTGGAGCTGGTCATCATCTGAGACCCAGTGGGTCCCAGCTGATGGAAGCTATGGTAATGCTGTGACCAGGGTGTGGGTGGCTTGTGCTTGAGCAGTGATAACCCTTGGGGCCATACAGAGGAAGCTCCTTGTGGCTTTGATACAGCCTCTTCCTACACCCCACTGCAGGGAGGCAGAGAGAAGGGGCTGATCCTATGCCCTGTCCCCACTGAGCAGTGCCATGCCGAGTGTCACTGTAGCCCAGCAAAGTGGCAGCAGATGGAGCTGCTCCAAAACCAGTTGGCTGCCTGTGGCCTCACAAATCGATGGCACTTTGATCCCAGTGTCATAGCGACATCATGAGATGGCAAAACCTTTTGTCAGGCAGGTGTTGCCGAACCCTCCAAAGGAAGGAGTTTGTCAGGGAGGTGGTTTGTCCATCCTCACTGGCAGGGGAGCTCAGATCTCATCTTGGGGGTCAGACAGGAAGGTGCCAGCAGCTGGAGAAGCCCATGGCTTCCATAGTGACCCCTGTATTGTGGAGGCAAATGATACTAACGCTGTTCTGGTTTTTTCCCTCAGAGGATGGGATCGTGATCAAGACAGAGGAGGAGGAGGAGGAGGAGGAGGAGGAGGATGATCCTGACACGCTAGAGCCATGTGCCATGTTCTCAGGCAGGACGGAGCCGCCAGCATTCCCCAACCATGAGACTGGGCTGGGCTGCGAGGTGCAGCGCAGCTCCAAAGCCCAGTCCAGGAGCCTGGCAGCCGCTCGTGTAAGAAAACCAACCTGCGAGAGGGACCCTGGGGAGATGAAGCCAACTGTTGCACAGCAGCGGAACCGGACGAGGGAGAGACCCTACATCTGCCCCGAGTGCGGGAAGAGCTTCATGCTCAAAATCAACTTCATGATCCATCAGCGCAACCACCTCAAGGAAGGGCCCTATGAGTGCCACGAGTGCGACCTCAGCTTCCGCAACAAGCAGCAGTTCCTGTTACACCAGCGCAGCCACACGCGCCGCGGCATGGGGGTCCCCCGGCGACCCGAGCACGGCCTCAAGCCCCAGGCGCGGCCCCCACCACCAGGGAAACCCTACAAGTGCTCTGAATGTGAGAGCAGTTTCAGCCACAAGTCGAGCCTTAGCAAGCACCAGATTACCCACGTGGGTGAGCGGCCCTTCACGTGTGGTGAGTGCCGCAGGAGCTTCCGCCTGCAGATCAGCCTCATCATGCACCAGAGGATCCATGCAGGCAAGAGCGAGATGGCCTTCCTGTGCCCTCAGTGCGGCAAGAACTTCACGCGGCCCTCCCACCTCCTGCGGCACCAGCGGACTCACACTGGTGAGCGGCCCTACCAGTGCAGCCAGTGCGAGAAGACCTTCAGTGAGAAGTCCAAGCTCACCAACCACTACCGCATCCACACGCGAGAGCGCCCACACGCCTGTGCCGTCTGTGGCAAGGGCTTCATCCGCAAGCACCACCTCCTGGAGCACCAGCGCATCCACACGGGCGAGCGGCCATACCACTGCACCGAGTGTGGCAAGAACTTCACGCAGAAGCACCATCTCCTGGAGCACCAACGGGCTCACACTGGCGAGAGGCCCTACCCCTGCACCGAGTGCACCAAGTGCTTCCGCTACAAGCAGTCACTCAAGTACCACCTGAGGACGCACATGGGAGAGTGAGGGGCAGCCTGCGGCTTCCTCTCCCTCCTCTCCCCACCTCCCTCCCTCCTTCCCTCCCTCCCTCCTTCCCTCCATCCATTCCTCCTCCTCCTCCACTCATCTCTTCCACCCTCCC
>JAOXOE010000506.1:59800-76921 GCA_028565055.1 Phoeniculus purpureus
ATGCATGCATGAATGATGTGGGTTGATTGAGCGAGGCGTTTTTGGGAAAGGGAGCGAATATGTGGTCGATGGAGCCACAATGTGATTGGACGAATGAAAAAGAAAAGGAAAGCCAGGATTTCAATGGCTACACGGAAAGAAAGACGAAAGACGAAAAGACGATAGCACCAATACCTGAATGCAAACAAGGCTTCAACGCTTGCCATCTTGAAGAGAGGCGTATATTCTCATTCCAAGATTGCACACTTATCCACCCACTCAACGCCAGTGCTAACATGCTAACATGCTAACATTTCGTCTCTGTGCATCCATATTATCGATTCGGCTGATTTCTAACGACTTCTATCGCGAGGTGAAAACCAGATGACAAGATGACGCCAGGTGAATTATTCTTTCTGGATGCAGAATATGTTCAACTCTTCACTAGAGACCTACTGTAGTCGACAAAAATAATACTGCCAAACATGATCGCGTTTTCTTGGCACGGGCCTCGCACCGTTTTCCCGCCACGTCACACTGCATCCATGGATTGATTACTTTTGTTTTCCCTCCACTTGCACCAGCCTCCGCTATAGTTTAGTACATTAGATCCACGACTCGCATCCTACCGGCCACCGCCAAGTCGACAGCACCTCAGCCGGAACCTGGCGTATCGGACGCTCCACGCTGGCTCACATTGCCTGGCAGGAGTCACCTCCCACCCTGGTGACCCTGGCACTGCCCCAAGGGGAGTAGCAGCTTCACAGAGCTCCACAACAGGCAGCCCCTGAGCTATGGGGTGACAGACCCACAGCAAACCCCACAGCACAATTTGGGGGGCACCAGTCACACCAGTCCAGTGACACACTGGGCAAGGGCATGCACTGGGCACTCAGCTCACAGCTTGGGCACAGTGTCCCTGGCGAGGGTCTGCCCACTGGCAGCCGCCACTGTGTGTACCACATCCTCCAGCTCGTAGAAGGCCTGGAAAAGGTGAGGTGAGGTGACCCGGCACTCCAGGTACCGCCGCAGCGTTGCCAGGCTACTCCACACCTCCCGCTGTGATGGGCATGGCCGCACTGCCAGGTGCCCTGTGCCGTCGTGTCCCGCCATACCCTCGTCCATCTCTGCCAACTCCCTATCATGCTCTGGGTCCCACTCTGTCAGCACCCGGCGCTCTGGCTGCTCCCGGCTGAGCGCCTCAGTACCAACATCAGGGCTGAAGCCGGCAGCACGGAAGCAGCTGGCGATGAGCCCTGGGCGCACATCACCCCATGCTTGTGCCAGCATATGCAGGGCATCCAGTAGTGTGGGCTGCTCTCTGCCACGCTCTGCCGGCACCCATCGCAGCAAGCGGCGTCGGTAGTGGCCCTTGAGGTCGCTGGTGACACCACAAGCCAGAGGCTGCGCCAGGGGGGCGGATGGTGGCACAAAGACCAACCTGACGCTGGTGAGCCGGATATAGGGGTGCGCCTCATGCTCAGCCAGGAGGAGGACGACACTTTTCCTCCGCTGCCGCATGCCCTCGTCCAAGTCCCGCAGCCACTCGGCAAAGAGAGTGGCTGACATGCCTTCTGCTGCACTGCACTCGGCACGGTAGCTCCAGGGCATGTGCGCCAGGTTGACGCCCTGCAAGCAGCGGGGCCATGGGTTTTCCCCAACTACCCGTAGCGGGATCTTCTCTGAGCCATCGGCATTGGCGCAGAGCAGCAGTGTCAGCCGGGTGCTGCCATCGCTGCCAGCGGGAAGGACAATATCCGTCTCGCCATAGCCATAGATCTCAGCAGGCGCATAGCAGCGCAGGAGGCCAGGCAGCACCGTGCCAGCCCAGCGCTCAGCTAGGGGCTGCTCCGCATTGCCGTTTGCTGCTGGTGGCTTCTTGAAGGGTGGGTTGCAGCGCATCTCAAATCGTGACAACCGCCCAGGGTCAGAGTCTGGGTCAGGCTGCCCCAGTGCCTTAGAGAGGTGGCCACCACTGGCAGGCAGGTCACTGGCATGGGCACCCTCTACCCAGCGCAACAGCGCAGCCTCGAGTGCTGCCGCATCCTGCCCTTCCCGCTTGCGCTTGCGCTCAGGGTGCCCATTGCGGTGCCACTCACTCAGGATCCGCTCCTTATTCTTGATGATGCGGCAGATCTGGGGCTGTGACACCCCAAAGCGCTTGGCCAGCTCATTCTGAGACACTTTGGGACCCTCCAACATCTCCAATACCCGAACCTTCTCCGGCAGTGACAGCTCCTTGCGCTCCTTCCGCGGTGGTGGTGCCAACGATGTCGATGGTGGTCCTGGGCAGCGGCCGGCACAGGGGCTCGTGCTGCCCATCCCGCAGCGGCCACAGCTGTGGCCACGATCCCCACCCCGTGCCAAGCGGTGCCGCACCAGGTCGGGCTTTGGTGCAAGACCTCGGCCACACTCAGTGCAGTCACACGGCTGGCAGCGGCGGCTCTCAGTGAACCCCCCGTTACCAGCACTGGGGTTTGGCTCCAGCTCAGGGATGCTGCAGCAGCTGCAGCCCTGCTCCCCTAGCGGGATGGGGAGGTCACCAGGGTGGTTGTGGTGAGACTGGGGGGAGCCAGGTGGTGGGGATGCCCCGTCCTCACTCTTCACCTCCTTCAGTAGCCAGTCGCCTGCAGAGATGGGAAGGTGTCAAGGTGTGGCCCTGTCAGTGGGATCCCCACCGGTTCAGTGGGATCCAGCCAGTTCAGTGGGATCCAGCCCACTGCCTACATTCAGTCCCCGGTGTCCATGTCCCGCTCACCTTGGGATGTGCCAGCAGGTTCTGCCTGTGACCGGTGGTCCCGGTGCTGCCCCATTTCTGCTGCTGCCTCGTCCCCGCGTTCCACCTCAGCCAGGATGTCGGGTTTGGTGACTGTGTAACCTGCCACGGAGACAAAACCGGGGACGGTGAGTGATGCTACCAGTGACGGCACCGACACGACCCCCACCTCCGTTAACGGGGCTGCTGGGGTCCCGCCTTCACCCCAGTACCACTGGTCGACAATGCCGTGCAACTATCTTTGCTCACAGTCAGGCCTCACCCGGACTGCCAGTACCGGGGCGCTTAGGGTCCTCCTTCATGGCCGGGGCCGGGTAACGGGGCGTTGCCGGTACCGGTGGAGGGGCGGTGGGGAGAACATGGACCGCCAAGTCCCAGTGCCCTCCGGTGCTCCCCGGTGCCTTCTGGTGCCGCTGGTGCGATTAGGACGGCCCCTGTCCCCACCCCCACAACCGCTCCCCGGCCCGGTCCAGCGCCTCCCGGTTAGACTCCCGGTGCAGCCCCCACCCCGCGCGGCCCCGCTGCTGGGAGGCGGGAGCGCGCGTGACGCTTCGCCCCGCCCCTCTCGCGCATTTTTCATCCATTGGCTCGGCTCCGGCGGGCGCTGCAGTGATTGGCTGCTCCTCTGACGAATCAGCGCGGGACTCTGTGTTAATTGGGCCTTGATGGTTTCTGCGGTCCGCCCACCGCCTGGGGGTGCTGCGGTACCGTCCCCTCGGCTCGCCGCAGCTCCCAGCGTGCCCTGCGTCCTCGCTATGGCAGCTCTGTCCCACCGCTGCTAAGGAGGCGCCGCTGCTGCTCCCCGCTCCGCCCCGCTTCGCTGCCGCCACTCGCAGTCCTCACCCCGCCGGGCCATGGCCGACTGGGCCCCCCCCGCTCAGGTAAGCGCTGGCGCTGCCCCGCGGCCCCTGCGTGTGGCCCCCCTCAGCCACCTATCGCTGGCCGCCGCCCCCCGGCCTGGTCCCGACTGGGCCTGAGGCCTCGCAGCGCTGAGGCCAAGTCAGGATCTCGGAATCGTTGGAGTGGGAAAAGACCTTTGGGCTCCTCGAGATCCCCCAGCACTGCTAGGTCCTCACCAACCCCTGTCCCTCACTCCACATCTCCAGGGCTTTGCAACACCACCAGGGACAGGGACACCCCTACTGCCCTGGGCAGCCTGGGCTGGGCTTGTGGGACTAAAATTGGTCCTCAAGGCCAACCTCAACCTCCTCTGGGGCAACTGGAAGCCGGTTTCTATTCTCCTGGTGAGAAGAGACTGCCCCTTACAACTGACTCCAGTGGACTCCAACCTCCTGAAGTCCGGGGAGTTGTGGAGAGCCAGAAGGTCTCCCCTGAGCCTCTTTTGCTTCAGTTCAGCTCTCCCCAGTTCCCTCAGCTGCTTCTCAGAGCACTGCTGCTCCAGCCTGTTTGCAAGCCTTTATGGTCCACCCTTCCACAGAGCCCTGCTCACCCCTCACTCTGGCTGTGGAGCACACGGTGCTGTCTTGTGTTCCCCACAGGAGCTGGAGTGGGACATGGAGTCCCAGGAGTTAGCCTTGGAGCAGCCTCTGGCCACCCCCGAGGAGAGCTCCTCTGCAGAGGCTGAGCTGCCAGCTGCTGAGATTTCCCTGACACTGGTTACTGAGATCCAGGCTGTGGACAGGAAGGTGGACATCCAGGCTGCCCAGCTGATGAACTTGGAAGGGAGGATGAGGATGGCAGAATCGAAGCTGATTGGCTGTGAGAAAACAGCAGTGGAGTTTGGGAACCAGCTGGAGAGCAAATGGACTGCACTGGGCACCCTCATCCAGGAATATGGGCAGCTGCAGAAGAGGCTGGAGAACATGGAGAACCTGCTGAAGAACAGGAACTTCTGGATCCTGCGGCTGCCCCCAGGGGCGAAGGGGGAAGTCCCCAAGGTAATGGTTCTCTGCCCACGTACTCCGTGCTCACACCCCATTATGGGGCAGCTGCAGTGCTGAGCTGGGGACACAGCTTCCTTGAGGCACTGCTTGGGTCACAAACTCCTTTGTATGGCTGGAGCCACACAGGATGGTGTGGGTCTATCTCATGTGCCCGGTGGGTTTGGTGACACCCCGGTGCCTGATCAGAGGCAGAACCATATCAGTAAATCACAGTCGGAAATGAGGTTGTGCTGGTCTTTGCAACCCTAGAACATAGCCCACAGTCTGAGATGCGTGAGCAGGGGGCACAGCACTTGTGGACTGAGGTGAAGCTGCCTGAGCCAGGCCCAGGGACTGAGTGGGGTGTGTGGGACAGACTGAGGCCTGTGCAATGCTTGAGGGGTTTGAGTGAGAAAATGTCCCTGTTTCATATAATCACAGAATGTGTTGAGTTGGAAGGGACCTCCAAAAGTCATCTAGTCCAACCCCACCTGCAACAAGCAGGGCTATCACTCACCAGACCATCCAGCCTGACCTTGAATGTCCTCAAGGATGGGGCCTCCACCACCTCTCTAGGCAACCTGTGCCAGGGGTCCACCACCTTCAGATTAAATAACTTTTTCCTGATGTCTAACCTAAATCTGCCCTTTTCCAGCTTCAAACCATGTTCCCTGCCTTTGTGAACAGTCTTCCCCAACATTCTGACAGGCCCCTTTCAGGGATTGGAAAGCCACTGTAAGGTCCCCCTGGAGCCTCCTTTTTAGGCTGAACAACCCCTACTTTCTCAGCCTGTCCTCACAAGAGAGGAACTGCAGCCCTGTGAGCATTTTGGTGGCCTCCTCTGTTCACACTCCAGCAACTCAACATCCTTCTTGTGTTATTTCCTTCAAGAAGCAAAAAGCCTGAACATTCTGTGCTTCTGTTTGCAGTTCCCCGTTGCATTCAATGACACTTCGTTTAACTTTGAGGAGGAGGAGTGGAAGGGCTTGAATGAGTGGCAGAAGGAGCTGTATCGACACATCATGAAAGGGAACTACGAGGCTGTCATCTCCATGGGTAAAGCTGACCTGGGCTTCAATCGGAGCCCTTCAATGGAAGCGCTGCTGTGCCTGGCGGGGTCGATTGGGGAGGGTATTTGGGATTGTGTTGTGCTGATGTTCCCCAGTGGCTGGTTCAGCCCTCACTAGTTTGGTGTAGCAGGGGACGGACGCTGTGAGCATCATTGCAGTGACTGTGTCTCCCTGACAGTCCTTTCGACCAGTAGGATCTGAGTGAGCAGCTTGGTTAGGAGGAAGAGGGGAAGCGAGAGGACCTCAAGCCAAGGAAAGATGGGGGAGAGGGGAGGTCCTTTGTCCCACAAAAAGCTCCACAGATCCACTGAGGGTGGGCACCTTGGCCCACTTGCTGCTTTTAGCAGCTTAGAGCTTCGTGCCAGCCCTTTCTGCTGCAGAGCCTCTCATGAGGAAGCAGAGTGAGCTCTGCCAGGTTTGTCAGCTGTCTCTGCACTCTACCTCAGCATCATCCCGGGAACCCATTCTTGTGCAACCTGTTGTGGTGTTTGCCCTGTAGAGCTGCAGGGCGGAGGCAGGCGCTGCTTCCTGCCTTCCCTCGGGGGTTCGGGGATAAAGGAATGTGAGCAGGTGCTCTGCTCACACCTCACACTCCCAGCCATGGGGATTTCCTTAGGGGAGGGTGTTTTGCTTTCGTGAGCACCTCTGTGTGCTCTGAGATCAACCTTGTCTTGGCTGGTGGCTACACTATGATTGAGAGAACAGCCACACACCCCACATGCAAGTTACATGTCACTGGCCAATCCAGGCCTTTTATCCTTCCCTGTTTCTTTCTTTGTATTTTTTGAACAGAGGTCTCCCACTATCCCTGCATGCCAGGGATGTAGGTGAAGAGTAAACAGTCTTGCATTATTCTCTTTACAACCCAACCCCATATTCTAGATGGTCCCGCTGAAGGGGGTTCTGTGGATCTGAGCCTGGAGCTTAGAAAAATGTATCTGTGCTTCATCTGAAGGTTTCCTTTGAGTAACGAGCTTTAGGGGTTTGGCCCTCGCATAAGGCAGCCGGATCCAGCAGAGCAGCGGTGGGATTTAATACCCAGCGACTCGCACTCGTTTGGAAATGAAGCTTTCTGCTCTCCGCCCTGCGGGAGAAATTGTGATTGTCCCCTTTCCCCCACCCACATCCGCAAGCAGCCGGTGACTCGGACGAGTCGGATGGAGCGGTCCTAGCTGGAGGGAAGCGCATGGAGAGGGCACTTCCCCTGCTGCCGCTGCCGGCTCAACAGCTCTGGTGCTGTCCCCGAGCTGAAGTCCCCATTGTAATGGATCCGCGGACCTTAGCAGAGAGGAGAAGAAAGGAAGGCCGGAGGTAAGCACAGATGCATTTTCTGATTCTCCTCCTCACGCTGCAGGCTGGGAGTTGCTCCTCACCTGAGCAGAGTGTGCTCCTGCAGTCCGCTCATGGTCCCAGGGCCCAGACAAGGTGAGCGCTGCAGCTGGGTGAGAGCATCTTCTTAAGCCTCTCTTCCCACTACCCGTCATCCTGGCAGTGAAGGAAGGTTGGTGGGCGAAGGTCTGATTTTTCTCTCCCCGCTGTGAGGGCAAAGGAACAGTTCTGAACCTCTTTCTGACTCGCAGATGCTGCCATTTCAAAGCCTGACCTGCTGTCGCGCGTAGAGCAAGGGGAGGATCCCAATGCTGATGATCCCGAGGACTCTGAGGGAGGAGAAAGCCCTACAGACCCCAATACGGGTGAGCCAGGAAGATTCTGTAGGGAGGTGGAAAGCAGATGCATGGGTGCGCTCTCACGCTGCGAGTTTTGCTCACCCTGTCCTTGGACTTTGCCTTCCTGGTGGGCTTCATCTCCTGAAATTCTACACAAGCCACTAAACTCTGAACTCCTGCTGCGCTCTCTCTTGTGCAGAGTTTTCTTTTCCTGGTCCTGAAGACAGCTCGTGGTGTAAATACGACGAGACCTTGGCTGAAAGCCACGAGGGCTCTGAAGACGATGAGGTCATGGAGGTGCCAAGTACGTGTGAGTTAGAATCACCAAGGGGTGGGGGGATTAGTTGAACGTAGTCTCCTGGCACATGCTGGGGCTGAGATCCTGCCCTCACTGCGGTCATTGCTGGCCCTGCCCATGGGGTCAGTGTGGGAGCTGGATGGCAGCCCAGAAGCAGGGAGAGGAGCACAAGATATTTTTCTCTGCTTTCTCTCCGCCAGGGAAACCTGAGGCTTCTCGTGGCAGAAGGTATCTCCATCCCCAGTGCGGAACCAGTGTAGGAAGGGTCCCTCAATGGCATGGGCCTCTGGCTTCCTGGCCTTGTTCCTGGTTGTGTCTCAGCTTCTGTGGCTGATGCTTTGCTAGAGAAGCTACCCCTATAGATACCTGCTGGAATGATGTGACAGGGGTTGCTGAACCCCCTTCTCAGGGCACCGCTTTATCTTCTGCAAACCTGAGGAGTTTTTCAGGCTTCTCTGCGTCTCCAGATCCTCTGGGCTCTTCTCCCCAGGGTCCCTAGTGGTTGATTTGGTTGCTTTTTATATCTTGTGGGGGTTCTTCAAGCCCAGGCACTGCACAAGCCTTCAAGAAAACTATGTTTTATTCCTTCCCTCAGGATTTTTCGCCTTTATCCTAAACCACATGTTCTCAAAGACCCGTTCTGTTTCACCTCCTGCTGAGGAACTGACCTCAAGTTGCCACAGGGGAGGTTGAGGTTGGCCCTGATGAGGAATTCCTGCCCCACGGGGGTTGTCCAGGCCTGGCGCAGGCTGCCCAGGGCAGTGGCGGTGTCCCCATCCCTGGAGGGATTGCAGAGCCCTGGAGATGTAGGATGAGGGTCAGGAGTTAGTTGGGGACCTGGAAGTGCTGGAGGAGCTTGAGCTCAAAGGGCTTCTCCAACCCAAACAGTTCCATAATTCCAAGTTCCTTTGGGTTCAGTTATGTTTCCAGGACTGCTTAGGTAGCTCCCAGTTGGTGGAACTTGCAACCCAACACTGCCAGGTCCTGTCCCACCTCTGTCCTGAGAGAACTGTGGTGTAAATAACATGGTATTCCTTACCCCAAAGCCATCACATCAATGTCTCTGCTCCATCAGATGAACCCCAGTGTGATGAGGAAGGTCCCAAAACCCTTGAACTTCCTGGCTCCTTGGAGGTAAAGTGGGAGGAGGTTTTCTCCAGCCCAGAGGAAGAGGGAAAAGCAAGCAGCAAGAACCGGAGTGGATCAACCTCACAGCAGAGAACTGCAACAGGCAATGGGCTGAGGCGCTCAACTCGCCGCGGGAGAGAGTTGGCCAAGAAGGACGTTCCGGAGGATGTTGCTGAGGTGGAGGGACCCTACATCTGCTGTGAGTGTGGGCAGAGCTTTCTGGACAAGCAGCTCTTTGCCGAGCACCAGAAAGCTCATGCCAGCGAGGAAGCCTGCACCTCACTGGAGCCTGGTGAGAGCTTCCGGCAGAAACCCAAAGCAGCCAAAGGCCAAGGGCCATCCCGCTCCAAAGGGTCCAAGCGCCCCGACGGGGAGAAGAGCCCCGCTTTCAAGTATGGCTTTGTCAGGCACCAGGTCAACAACATGGTGGAGAGACCGTACACCTGCTCTCAGTGCAAGGAGAGCTTCAGCCTGGAGGTGAGCCTTATCCTGCACCAGAAGCTACACACAGGGAAGGGCGATGGGCCGCTGACCTGCACCTACTGTGGGAAGGACTTCCGAGACCTCTCCAAAGCCATCCGGCACCAGCGCATCCACACTGGGGAGAGGCCCTACCAGTGCACCGAGTGCGGCAAGAGCTTCATCCGCCGTGACCACCTGCTTAAGCACTGGCGGGTCCACACCGGAGAGACTCCCTACCAGTGTCCTGTGTGTGGGAAGCACTTCCGCTACAAAGAGTCGCTCAACTGCCACCAGAAAATCCACTCGCGCAACCCCCGGCCCCTGGAGGATTCGCAGCACAGCCTGGAGCTGGGGACTCAAACTGGGCCCTTCTGTGTGAAAAAAGAAACTCCCCAGTAGCACTGCGATGGCAGGCCAGGGCTGGAGGGCTCACGGTAACGATGACGGTCAGGGCAGGAGAGGGAGAGGGGAACTCATATCGCAGCTAATCCCACGTGCTCATGCTCCTAAGGCCGCTTCACCCAGGCATCGAAGGAATTTCTCTTAAAAAATAAACTGCCGGGATGGCTGAGGCCCCTCTGGGACTTGGCAGGGAGTTTGTACCCATCATCCCTTTACACAGGTTTGGATTTCTGAGCTGTAGAGAAGAATCCCAAGGGATTTCTCCAGGCTTCTGCCTTCAGCAGGTGTTTCCCCACCAATCTTTGTGCATATTGGGGAGCGACGAGCTTTTCGCTTTCCTTCTGGTTACTTTTTTGCCGCTCGTTTCACCGCGAGGCTGGAAGAAGGAAAAAGGTGCCGATCCCAGGCAACCAGCTGCCCGCTCCCGTCGCGTCATTGCATCCCGAGGCTGGGATGATATGTGAGGCAGAGACACAATGAAGAAAAAAAAATCATGTAAATGAAAACTCGGAGAGGAGAGAGAGAGAGAAATGATAAGGAAGGTGAGAAAAAGGTACAGGAGGGTCGGCGAGGCTGGAGAAGGGGCTGGCTGAGGCGGGAAGGTGGCATGTGGAGATGCAGATGGGCAACTTGCCCCACAAGGACTCGTCTCTGGAAGGATGCGACTGATACCAGTCACACTGCTGGGCTGTCGCATGAACTCCTGGCAATGAAGGAATTTTACTATTATTTTTTAACCGGGTTTGGTCTCACTCAGGTAAGTCAGATGAGTGAAAGCGACTTCACCTAACCCCTGTAAAGAGCTGTTTGGTTTCAGTTACTCTAGAAGTAGTACGTCATTATAATTATGATTATTAATTATTATAATACTACAAGGAAAAGTGTGGCACTATATCTCACAGTTGATCTAAAAACACTTTAAATGTTTGAGAGAACTGACTGGAGTCTTTCAGGCATCTCTGTTAAACTCGGTCGACTTCTCGGAGCTACTTGGTGTGTCGTCCCTGAGGTGGCTGTCAGTGGTGTCTCTTCCGCTCTGTATCGTCGTCGGCTGCTGGTTCGTGATCGTGTTTTGTAATGACTTCTTATATTATTTTTTGTAAAGTCTGTCAATACAGTGTTTCCACTCCAAAGCCCGTGTCGGCTCTGCTCCCCAGCCCTGTTCTTCACGCTTGCTCACCTGGCTCCTGCCACCTGCTTCTTATTTATTAGCTTTTTCCACAATGCAGAACCAAACGAACACTGGGGTCAGGGGCAACATCTGTAATTTTCAGCTTTTCTTTTTCTGCTGTCCCAAGTGCATTTGGGGGGTTTACGTGAGAACTAACGGGGCTGCAGTACCAGCTTGGAGCTGGCACGGCTTCATACTGGCATATCTTGGACTGGAGAGCCTCAGGGTGCTTGGCCGCAGGGTTTGGCAGCTGGGCTTTGTGTCACTGCTTCCTCGCTCGCACGTACCCAAAGCTCGTTTGTACCAGGGCTGCCAATAAACTCTTCCTGCCACACTGGGCAGCCCCTGTTTTCTTTCTCGTCCTGGGGAATACAGTACCTCTTAGCACTGGGAATGGGGGCAGGGGCTGGCCTTGGAGTCATCACCTCCTCCAGCTTGCTGTGGGGTTTTGGCACAGGGAGATCGCCTTATTCCCTTCTGTTTTCCTACAAACTAAAGGGTTTGCTGCCGTTCTTGGGGTTTGGTGTCACCTGTGCGTGGACAAGGTCAGGATCAGGCTGGGGGCTGCTGTGTACATGAGGCTGTACTGGGTTAAGACTGGGTATGATGGGGGGGAAGGCTTGGGTTGGGATGGAATAGGGTGGGGATGGGATTGGGACAGGATAAAACAGAGTGGGGTAGGAAGAGATGGAGTGGGATGAGATAGAAAGGTTTGGGGGGGTGGAATGGGATTGGGAAAGGGTTTGGTGGGACAAGATTTAGGGGATGGAATGGGATGTGTGGGTGGGATGGGGACAATGCGTCCTGGGACAAGATGGAGGGGAAGGCCTGGGATAAAGGGGCCAGAGCAGACAGGCCGGGGGTCAGCTGGCCCATGACAGCCTTCAGGCAGGGTGGGGCGGTGTGGTATCACCCGAGGATGGGGACAGCGGGGGGAATACGGGGCCGTTTCCATGGTAATTCCTCTCTGGCCGCCATTTCAGAGCCCCACGGGGCGCGGGGCCGCAGGACACGACGGGGGGTGCGTGGGGGCTGCAGTGACGAGGAGGTGCCACAGGGCGGCGACAGCGCCAACCTCGCCCTTGCCTATGGCGGCGCCCGACGGAGCGGGCAGGGGAGGGGGAGCCGCTCCCAGGGACCCCCCGCATTGTGCTCCTAGTGACACTTTCCCACTGCTGACAGGGACCTTCGCCCGCACGATACCGATCTGCCCCATCGCCACACCAGTTCCCTCCTGTCTGTGTCTGACTCCCAGTCAGCCCAGTTGCCAGTGGTCAGCCCCAGATCCGCCCCCCCTACCCGGTTCCCTCAGGCGTTTCCCAGTTATCGCTACTCCGCCCTTCCCGTTCCTTCAGTGGTCCCCAGTTCCCTGCCAGTGACTTCTTGGTCCTTCCCGTTAGCCCAGTTACGTCGGGAACAGGCCGTTACTGGCAGCCCCTCCTCATTTTCCTCCAGTCCTCCCTATGCACCCAGTTACCCCTAGGGCCGCCCTATTCACTCCCAAGCCCTCCGCAGTTCCCCTCAGTTCCTCCTAGCAACTAGGTGCCCCTAGTCCCTGCCCATTTACCCCACCCCTCCAGTCACTTTAGTCCCTCTGCACTCTTACCCAGTCCTTCCCCAGTTCCACCAGATCCTCTCCAGACATCCCAGTACATGCAGTCCCTCTTCAGTCACCTCTAGTTCCTCCAATCTGTTTCCCCCACTTCCTCCTCAGTCACCCCAAGCCCCTCTACAGTTCCCACTCCCTCTCCAGTCCCTCCGCAGTTCTCCCAGGCTACCCTCAATTCCACCAGTCTGTCCCCAATTCCTGCAGCCTTCCCAATCCCTTCTAGTTTCTCCCGAGTCATCCTCATCAGCCCCCCGTCCCTCTCCAGTTCTCCGGGTGTGTCCCCAGCCCATCCAGTTCCTCCCCAGTTCCCCTAGTCTATCCCCAGTTCATTTACCGCCCCCAGTTTCTGCCCAGCCACTCTAATCTCCAACCCTTTCCTCTTCAGCCCATCCCCGGCTCCCCCAGCCTCTCCTCATAAGGGAGCTGCTCCACCCCCTTCATCACCCTCGCTGGTCTACGCTGGACTCCCTCCAGCAGCTCCCTGTCCTTCTTGAACTGAGGGGCCCAAAATGCAGATACAGGCAATACAACTACTACTTCAACTATACTACTCCAACACTCCTGCTGTAGTATACTAGCATACCTGTAGTGTTCTAGCATATCCTGTAGGATACTAGCAGCTCTTTTAAAGTATATAGATCATATCTATATTAAATATATATTTATGTATCTATTTCCATATCAATAGATAGAATCATATCATCATTAGGGATTGGAAGGGACCTTGACAGATCATCCAGTCCAACCCCCCTGCCACAGCAGGATCCCCTAGACCAAGTCACACATAGCTGAGGAAGCACGGAATACATTCTCTTACGTGGAAAGATGTCATGTAAATCACCACGTGTAAAGCAGCCCATCTTATTATCACCCCAAAGAGTACTCCTCCCCCAAAATCGTCTCTGTTCAGGCTACACACGTGTCTTACAAGCAAAACGGATGCTAGGAGCTTAACGGTCCCTGTTTTAAATCAAGGAGTGAAAAGGAGCTGAAGTTATCCCTGTTTTAAGTCAAGGAGTGAAAAGAAGTCCCTACCATCAGCAGCTTTAGGTTATTGGAGCTTCCCTGAAACAACCTCTGCCTGTTTTCAGTCAAGGGGTGTGAAGAAGTCCCTTCCATCACCAGCTTTAGTATACCGGAGCTCCCCTAAAGCCATCTCTGTCTAAGTCAAGGAGTGTAAAGATGTCCCTACCATCACCAGCTTTAGGCTACTGGACCTTCCCTGAAACCTGTTTTCAGGGAAGGGGTGTGAAGAAGTCCCTTCCATCACCAGCCTTAGGCTACTGGCACTCCCCTGAAACCATCTCCACCAAGCCAGTCCCTTGTGTTGCTGCTGAAGGCAACACCTGGCTCTGACAGGTCTCACAGCAGTTGCAGTCCCTACAGGCAGGGCTCTGCAGCAGCTGAGCTGGCAAACTGGGGCCTCTCTGAGTGAGTGAATGTCATGGGATTACACAAAAGGGAAGAAGGGGCTAGTGAAGCCCTTTGGTCTTAAGGAATGAGGTTCTCACTGCCACTTAGGCATCTAATTGGCAGATGCTGGTCCTCCCTCAGTTCCAGCTTTAGGAAGAGGCAGGCAGGCAGAACCCCCCTTCCCCAAACCAACACCTGGCTGCAGGGGCCAGACTTAAGGATCAGCCGCTGCGGATGGGTTAAGGGGAGCAGCAGATCCCAGGAGTCAAAGCTTGGGGAGGAGGTTCCTGACCCACTGCTGAGAAAGGCTTACAGCTCCTTGTGGTGACCAAGCCCACCACAGGCCAGCCAGGCTGTTTGGCTGCCTAAGTAGCAAAGGGACTAATTAAGGAGGATAATAACGAGGAGAAACGTGCGTGCTGCCTGTTGTTGGGCACCTGACCCCTGCCCAGAGCGCAGAGGGGGACATGTGGTGGCAACTGAATGGGTCACTGGATCGTGTATGGTTGTGATGGGGGGATGCAGGACAGAGGGGGCGGTCACTGCCGCCTCCTTCCCTTCCCCTCCCCACCCGCACGTGCCCACACCCGCCCGTGGTGTGCCTGCACGGACCGCGGCGCTCGCTCACCTGCTTGCTGTACTTGCTGCCCGCCTGGCAGCTGTACTCAGAGCAGTGGTCCGACCCGATGGAGATGTTGTCTCCGGCGCCCACGAACGTGTTGGCCGGGGGCAGGTCCTGCACCGCCTGGTGCTTTTTGCCGGCGGTGGGGGATTGCGGGTGCAGCTGGACGGTGGGCAGCGGTGAGCTCGACTTGTAGTGCCTGGCCAAGTCTGGGCTACCTGGGCCGCCATTGACCGAGCGGTACCGGCCCATCCCGGGGCTGTCTGAGAGCTTCTCGTTGACGCTGTCGTAGCGCTGCCCGTTGGGCTTGGAAGCCTCGACGGTGACGATGCTGCTGTAGAGAGGCTGCTTGCCCTTCTTGCCTTTCTTGTCCTTCTTGGGCTTCTTGGCCTTGTCGTGCTGCTGCGGGGTGAAGAAGTCCTCGTGGTCCTTCTTGCCAGCCTCGTAGCCGTGTTTGCCCTTGGAGCGGCAGTAACGGGCCATGACCACCACCAGGATGAGGAGGATGACAGTCATGATGCCGGCCACCACACCAATCACTATGCTTAGCCTCTGCTTGCTGAGCTCGTAGCTGGGGTCACCAGCAATGTCCTGGGCCAACGGGGTGTGCAGGCTGCGGGCCACTTGGCTCTCCACCACAGTGGCGTTGGACAGGCTCTCGTTGACAAAGACATGCAGCAGGGCGGTGGTGGACTGGGGCGGCTGCCCGCTGTCGTTCACCTGCACCACGAGGCGGTGCAGGCCATAGTGCTTGGGGGCCAGCTTGCCCACCAGCGACACCACACCGCTGGCTGGGTCAATCTCAAAGAGTTTGAAAGGGTTACCCCCGACAATGCTGTAGTTGAGGTCAGCATTGAGACCGGTGTCGGCATCGGTGGCAACCACCGTGGCCACCACAGTGCGCATGTTGCTGGAGGGCGGCAGCACAGTGTAAGAGCTGTTGCTGGGAAAGGTGACCGTGGGTGCGTTGTCGTTCTCATCCATCACAAAGAGGGACACGGTGGCCGTGGCAGAACGCGGCGGCTCGCCTCCATCCACAGCCTTCACTTTAAACGTGTAGCTGGTCTGCTGCTCCCGGTCGAAAGAGACGGTGGAGAAGATGGTTCCAGTGTCGTTCTCAATGGAGAAGATGCCAGCTGCCTGGTCGTGGTCGCTGGGCTGGATGGAGAGGCTGAGCTCGGCGTTGCGGCCTTTGTCAAAGTCCATCACGGTCACCATGCCCACGGGGCTGTTGGGCTGCAGGTTCTCCTTCACGTAGAAAGTGAACACGTCCTGCATGAAGCGCGGCTCGTTGTCATTGCGATCCGCCACTCGCACCACCACTGTGGTGGAACCCTGCAGCGATGGCACCCCCTTGTCCCGGGCCGTCACCTGGAACTCGTAGGTGTCGCGTTGCTCACGGTCCAGCACTGCCTGCACCGACACGTCCCCAGAGTCAGGGTCGATGCTGAAGATGCCTCCCGGTGCCTCTGAGGAAAGGGGTGAGGCCTCCAGGGAGTAGGTGATCTCGGCGTTCTTCCCACTGTCTGCGTCTGTGGCAACTACTGTGGCCACTCTCTCGCCGGGCAAGTTGTTCTCTGGGAAGGAGACCTCGAGCACGGCCTGGCTGAACATGGGAGGGTTGTCGTTCGTGTCCCCAACCCGCACCAGCAAGGAGTTGTTGCTGGACAAGCTGGGGCTACCGGAGTCCACGGCCACGATCACCACATTGTACTCGTGGACAGCTTCGTAGTCCAGGGGGGCCGAGGTGTGCAGGAAGTACTTGCGCTTGTTCTGCGGCTCTCCTTCGCCCTCGCTGGCCGGCTTGAGCTGGAAAGGCACGTCACCCACCACGGTGCAGGTGACCACGCCGTTCTCCCCCTGGTCACGGTCCGACACCTGCACCAGGGCAATCGGGGTGTCCACCAGCACGTCCTCCGCCACGCTGGCCATGCCGTCACGGAGTGGGATACGCCCGATTTTGCGGATGTCGATGGTGGGGACGTTGTCGTTCTCGTCGCGGATGTTCAGCACGACGGTGGCCTTGTCAGTCTTGGGGGGCTGGCCCCGGTCCCGGGCCATGACGGTGAAGCGCAGCTGGTTCACCTCTTCCCGGTCGATGCGGTGCAGGACGCTGAGCCAGCCCGAGGTCTCGTCGAGCCGCAGCAGCCGCCTCACGGACTCGGTGGCCGCCCCGAAGACGTACTCGATCTGCCCGTTCACCCCAACGTCCAGGTCGGTGGCTCGCAGTTGCAAGATCGGGGTGCCGGGGCTGCTGTTCTCTGCCAGGTCGGCCTCGTAGACGCTCTTCTCGAAGCGGGGGCTGTTGTCGTTCACGTCGGTGATGAGGACCCTCAGGATGGCCTGTGAGGAGCGCGCCGGGTCGCCGCCATCGCGCACGCGCAGGCTCAGCTCGTACGAGTCGCGCTGCTCGCGGTCCAGGGCCCCCTTGACGATCAGCTGCGGCTGCTTCTCCCCGTCGAGCGTGTCGGCCACCTGCAGCTCGAAGACGCCGCTGCGGGCCGCCGCCTCCGCCTCAGGCCGCCGCTTCCCGCCTCCGCCGCCGCCGGGGTAGGGGGCGCTCTCTGAGGCCGCCGACGCCGAACCTCCGCCGCCGCCGCCGCCGCCGCCTCCGCCGCCGCCGCCGCCGCCGCCGCCGCCG
>JAOXOE010000506.1:86350-105478 GCA_028565055.1 Phoeniculus purpureus
AGGAGGTTCCACATCAATATGAGAAGGAGCTTCTTCACAATGAGGGTGACAGAGCACTGGAAGGGGCTGCCCAGGGGTGTTGTGGAGTCTCCTTCTCTGGAGACGTTCAAGATCCACTTGGACGTGTTCCTGTGTGACCTGGTCTAGGTGATCCTGCTGTGCCAGGGGGATTGGACTGGATGATCTTTCGAGGTCCCTTCCAATCCTAAAGACATGTGACACTGTGATTCAAGCATTATTCTGTATTTCTCAAAGTCTTAGGCAGTTCTGTGACTCTATGTTCACGTCAGGTATCAGGAGACCGCATTAACCCAGCACTCACACAAAGAATGCACATTTGCACATTATTTTTGTAATGTGAGCACTAGCCAACAAGTAGCATCCAAGTCACGTTTTCCCAAACAATAATTCTTTGTTGATACTAAGCAACCACAGCGGGAAGCCCCATGAAATTTAGCTTATTCTGAAAAACACAGCGTGAATTAAAACGAATGAACAGTGTACATCAAACAAGTAGCAAAAAATGTGACATTTAGAAAAAAGAGCATAAAATTACCAAAAAAAAATAAAATTAATCAGTTGAATCCTGGAGAAATTTAACACCAAAAAACTTCTGCCTAAGTCACATCTGCAGAACTTGCTCAAATGGAGACGCAGACAGACGTACGGGGGTATAAAGGATTTACTGAAGAATGGGGTAGACTGAGTCGCGGCGCTACACTACCCACAGCACACTGAATGAGCTGAACTGTCACTCTCAGCACGTTAAAGAGAAGACCAGAAAAGTCTGGCTGCAGTGCCTGCTGAGCAACTGGTGTGACCTTAAGCACATCAGCAGGCATCTCTTGGTTATGCAAGAACAACTGAACGCAGGGTATCAGCTTCCAAATCCAGGTGCTGCATTTAAACTGTGTTTCCTCGAGCAAACACGTTCCCCATACACACTCTTGCTTTTATTCCTTTTACCCCAAGAGAAGTCCAACCATTCCTCAGCTACCACTCAGGTGGTGTTTTCCTTTCCTACCTTTGTTATCTGAAAGATCTTTCACTGCCTGTGGTCTTAACCTGACAGCTGTGCAACTGAAGTGTCCCGTTCGTGCCACTCCTCACAACACAGCACTGCTGGCAGGAGTGAGACCTCTGCTAAAGACCTTCAGTCCAGCTGTGAGAGCAGAGGTAACGACAAAGCCTTCTCTGGAATTCCTTAGCTGTCTCTATCCAAAATCTCTTATCTCTGGGAACCCAAATACTACAAGAAAAATTAAGTTTAATGCGTGTGAATTTGCTGATTGATTTCATTTCAGTCATTTGCTGATTGATTTACTTTTCTCATCAGATATTAGAGCGTGTTTGTTTCAATCCTGATGATTTCCTCCCTGTGCCAGAAATGTAAAGTGTCCAAATGATTTCCTAGAGGCTTTCCCTTTGGCAAACCAACGTAAAACCCAGAAGAAGTAGGAAAGGAGACGGGTGCACGCAGACTAGGCAGCATCCTAGTGCAACAACAGCACTGTAAGACTAATCCTGAAGGTAATAGTCCAAGGTCATCATCGAATGACACGCTGAAGCAACCTGACGTACATTCCAGAGCTTACACAGAATCACAGAACATTAGGGATTGGAAGGGACCTCGACAGATCATCCAGTCCAATCCCCCTGGCACAGCAGAATCACCTAGACCAAGTCACACAGGAACATGTCCAGGTAGGTTTCAAATGTCTCCAGAGAAGGAGACTCCACAATCCCCCTGGGCAGCCCCTTCCAGTGCTCTGTCACCCTCACTGTGAAGAAATTCCTTCTCAGATTGATGTGGAACTTCCTCTATTCCTGGCAATTCCACAGTACCTGGAGAGAGCACATCACATCCCCCATCGCAGAACACACTGGTGGAGATTAAAAACCTCTGGCTGTTACAGCACAGCTGAACCACAAAAGGACTCTCCCCTTGTTTTACTTACAAGAAACTGAAAGTAAAATCCCCAATAAATATAAACAAGCCATAGCAGAGTCTTTGTTTATTAAGTCCAGGCCATTCCAGAGAAATCATTTCACACCAGCATGACTAAGCACCACAGACCTGAATCCAGAGGATTAGTCTGGTGCTGAAAATCTTCTGTTTGCTTAAGCAGTTTCCCCAGTCAGAAACACACCGGCTCAGCATGTCCAATGGTAAACATCACACTTAAAAGAGCATTAATTTCAGGCATTACACACAGAACTGAATGTTCAGCTACCAGGCATTTTCCACCGCTCTTGCTACAGATAACCGCAGCTGTTACAGGGTGCCAGCCAGCTGAGCTTAAGGACGGTTTTGCAAGAAGCACATCTACTTTATTTTTTCTGGGGAGAAACGAAGCAGTTGTTGACAGCAGAAGCTGAATTACAACAAACCAGTAACAATAGCAAAAATGGAGGGGTTACAGCAATGAATCTCGGTGCAGTGTAAAATCTCATGGCACAAGGCATTACCTCAGAGCCTGCAAGGTCCTCCTGTTTGAATAGCTATTAGACACAGCACGATGTTAGTTTTTCAATGTGGTAGAAAGCCTGTGTGATGATACAAAGAGGAGCCTTCTGGAGGCTGGCACCTGACTGCATCAGGATAGATAATGCCAGTAAAACAAAAGATCTCACACCAAAAATTACTGAAGCGGAAGGTACTGCAGAGAGACTGATGTAGCCGAGGAGACTGCGGCAGCTCCTGTCGGAAGGGCTTTCAAGATCATAGTTACGGCAGAACAAAAATCCCTAAAGAAACCTGCCAGCCTCACTGTCTGCATCGCTGTAGAAGGAAATATACCCTTTCGCATCATCCTGAAACAGCAGCCGATATGCAGCTGGACCCTGCCTCCTGCTTTAACATCCACTGTCTGAGCCACAGTCATTAGAAGCCAGTTACGCTCAAGGTTGTCTTTAAAAGTCGTTTAGGTGTAGTGTTGGGGCATCTGGTTTAGGGGTGAATTGTAGAGTAGGGTTGATGGTTGGACTCAGCGATCCCAAGGGTCTTTTCCAACCTGAATGATTCTATGACAAAAGAACAATACAAAAAGCTTCTGCACAGCACTGACAACACTGTCTTTACTCTCCTTTCACTTGTGCAATAAATTCAATGGCCATGGTACATCATGGCACTGCATCCAGAGTGATACTTGCAGCAAATACTATGAAGGTTCTACCTAGTCAGAAACTCAAGTGGTTCAAGTTTAATCCTAATGAGGTACTGCCATAAACAAAAAGGAAACAAGGATCCAGTGGTTCTAATATGGGAGAAACTCATACCTAAAATGCTGAGTGTCAAATGTCTTGTGTGTTTTTGCCATGTTACTAAATAGTCCTGAAAGGTTAAAAAAAAAAAAAAAAACAAACAAGAAACTTTCATTATTCATGTACCTCGCTCACTTCTGGATGCTCCTTTACCTCCACTTGAGAGCCTATGATGATTTGGGAAGCATGCTGCACAGTCCAGGCACAACTGAGGTGATCCATGCACACATGGATTCCTGGAGTGTTGTAGGATTACTACTGAACACAGAAAATAACACATTTTCTGTCATTCTCCTTGCAGTTCCCTGTTTAAATGCTCAGTTTAGAGTAGCAGCGATTAATCCTGATGGGATTAGGGCATTTTTAAATTTTGTTCTTTTAAATTAGAGGCTGCCTGCCAATGCTGGGCTGTTCTGTCCCACCTAAATGTTTATCACAGAATCACAGAACATTAGGGATTGGAAGGGATCTCGAAATATCATCTAGTCCACTGCCCCTGCCACAGCAGGATCCCCTAGATCAAGTCACACAGGAACACATCCAGGCAGGTTTTAAACATCACCAGAGAAAGAGACTCCACAACCCTGCCAGGCAGCGCCATTCCAGTGCTCTGTTACCTTCACCGTGAAAAAGTTCCTTCTCATACTGATGTGGAACCTCCTATGTTCCAGCTTACACCCACTACCCCTTGTCCTATCATTACAAGACACTGAGATTCTCCAATTACCTTTTCATTCCTGCTGCTGCTGACATGTACAGCAATGTAATACGCAGCATCACATCTCCACAGCAAGACCAGAAGTCTGGGCTTCTTTCAGGATTCACCTTTGCCTCCAAAGTACAACGCAACTTCAACACCTTAGCACACGGTATTGTAACTGCGGGTGAAAGTATTTGCATATTCCGAAAGGTTCCTTATCAATTTCCATGAGTAAACAAACCTTAACTATAAAATACACTCTTGACAAAGGATACAGGTTCAAGAAAGGCAGAGAGAAACACTTCACACAAAATGTAAAGAATCGGAACCTTTGGCCACCAGCATTTCCACAGAGGTGAACTCACTGGTTTGGAATGAACCAGGGCAGTGCACAAGAGCCTCCACCTGCACCTGAGAGCAGTCAAAGCTCTCAGTGCTCCACAGGCACTTGTACACCCAAGGAAAGGATGCTCAAATTTCAGTAGAAAATTAAAGATACTACGAATTAAGGCGGCATTTGATTAACAAAGAACCACAAAATCCTCTGAAGTGGGCTGAATGAGAGGAATGTGAGCATGGCATGGCTGCAATGCTAAAAACATAAACTGTTTTTTCTTAACAGTCATCACCTTCCTCCACCCCAAGGCTTTCAAGACCTTAAGCTTGAACTGCTGCTCTAATGCCCTGAAGGAACACATTCAACCTGTAAAATTGTCACAACAGACACTGGTGACTGATCTACCTCTCACAGCAGACAAGGGGATTGTGAAATAATTAAATCTAGGTTGATTCAGAAGAGAATAATTCTCAGATTTGTAGAGTAAAGTCAAGTCGAGGGGAAATACCCACATTTTAGAAAACAGGAAAGGATCTGTGATCTAGAAAACCTTGAAAAAACTGATGAATAATCCAGCATTGGATAGTCTGTGGAAACAAAATTTTAATTCACCAGGATACACAAGGGAGCTTTAATTCTCCTTTTATTCACTTTTGTTTTCTCCTATAGATAGTAGTAGACTACTAAAGCTAACATCACGGATAGTGGCAGGAGTGCACCCTGAGCAAGCCTGTCAGTGACATCAAACTGTGTGGTGACATGCTGGAGGGAAGGAAGGCCATCCAGAGGGACCTTGACAGGCTTGAGACCTGGACCTGAGCAAACCTCATGACATTAAACAAGTCCAAACACAAGGTTTCATACTTGGGTCATGGCAATCCCAAGCACAGATACCTGCTGGGTGGTGAATGGATTAAGAGCAGTCCCAAGGGGAAGGGCTTGGGGGTGTCGGTAGAGGAGAAGCTCAGCATGAGCCAGCAGTGTGAGAGCAGCCCAGAAGCCAACGTGTCCTGGGCTGGATCAAAACAGTATCACCAGCAGGTTGAGGAAGGTAATTCCCCCCACTACTCTGCTCTGTAAGACCTCACTTGAGTACTGCATCCAGCTCTGGAGCCTGCAATACAAGGAGGACGTGGAACTGCTGGAGCAAGTTCAGAGGAGGCCACAAGGATGACCAGAGAGCTGGAGCACCTCTCCTATTAAGGCAGGCAGAGGTAACTGGGACTGTTCAGCCTAGGGAAGAGAAGGCTCAAGAGGGATCTTACAGCAGCCTCCTGGTACCTGAAGGAGGCTACAGAAAAACTGGAGAGGGAGGTTTTTTTAGCGACAAAAGGGAATGGTTTCAAGCTAAAAGAGAGCAGATTTAGATCCTAGGTAGACATTCCTTGCTATGAGGGTGGTGAGGCACTGGAACAAGTAGCCTGAGGAGGCTGTGGCTGTTCCCCAGCCCAGTGTTCAAGGCCAGGCTGAATGGGGCTCTGGGCAACCTGGTCTGGTGAGAGGTGTCGCTGCCCATGGCAGGGATTTGGAACTAGACGACCTCTAAGGCACCTTCCAACCTAAACCATTCTATAATTCTATGATCCATACATGCAGACATGGCTGAAGCATTTCTAGAAGATTAAACACACAGTGTAAAGTAAGGGAACAGCAGTGCTGAGTCCTCTCATCATGGTAGAGAGAGGATGCCTTACATCAGCAAGCCTCACCTCCTCACCAGGGTTCTGCAAGTGACAGGGGAACCTCCTACCATACGATACATGAAGAGCTGTGCTTTCAGACAGCAGATTCACAAGTGTTTATCAAATGCAGATTTACTGAAAACCGAAGAAAGCAAGAGAGGACAGCTTGTCCCCAAGCCCCCTGCCCCAGCAAGTACACAGTGCATGAACTCCAAGGAAAACACTGGCTGCAGCCCCGCGTGTGAGCAGCCACCTGCCCCTACAGCAGCAAAACATCTGCCCCTGATTAGCAAGCGATAGAAACAATCAGAAACCATGATTAAGAGAAACCAAAGAGCAGCAGGCACCCAGATTTTGCTGGGCACTCCAGACACCGTGTTGCGATACAACCCACCCCTGTGGCAGCCGGGCAGCAGCTCTGCCAGGGCAGGCGACCCGCTGCTCCAGCTCCTGCCATTTCCGCCTTTTAAGTCCAGAGAACGCTGTGGGCAGGCCTGGGAGTCTCAGCAGGGATGAGAGCCAACTGAAGTCAGATGAAGTCACCAAATGAATTTAGTTTTGACCTATCCAGGGTTTCACTGCCCCCCTCCTCCGTGACATGTGTACGTTCAGAGGTGAGAGGCTAAAGTCACATGCTGGTTTACTCCAAGCATAACGTAATGGCAAGTGAGATTTTGTAATACTACACAGCCCTCCTGACAGGAGGCTGAGCTGCTTCCAATCCCTTACCCCTCCTCCCTCAACAGAGCCAGGCGAGCAAGGCAGTGACTCAACAGGACACAGGGACTGAGCATCCACTGGCTGCACATGAGGACGAGTGTGGGAAGGAAAACAGGAGGCTCAAACCAGGGGAAATACAACTGTGTGTTAGGAGAAAAGCCTTACAGAACATTCACAGAATCACACAACATTAGGGATTGGAAGGGACCTCAAAAGATCATCTAATCCAATCTTATAACTTCCTAAAGGATACTGCAGCATGCTTCATAAAGCCCAGTGGTCCAAGGCATCAAAATTAACCCTGAGAATACAGTAACTGAATCACTTTGGTTGGAAGAGACCTTTAAAAACAGGTCTAACCTATGACCCAGCACTGCCAGGTCACCACTAAACCATGTCCCTAAGCACCAGGTCTACACTGTTGTCTAAATACCTCCAGGGCTGGTGAATCCACCAGTGCCCTGAGAAGCCTATTCCAAGGTTGGATAACCCTTTCAGTGAAGAGATTCTTCTTATGCCCTTTTACCCTACACTTGTAAACAAGCACATGACAACAGATGAAGCAAGAAGCAGCCACGCTGGCTGCTTCCAGTGATGCACTACTCCCTAAATCCCAGCTGTGCAAACGTGGCTGGGCAGAGGTCCCACTGCTCCCACTATTCTGCTACCATGTGGGGTTCCAAGCATAAGTGCCAGGTTTTCTGCTGGGGACACAGGGTGTTTTGCTGGCAGGTTTCTAGGACCAAGCCCCATTAGATATCTGTGATCTGATCCCAGGCAGGATCAATGGGCCAAGGTCAGGTGTATGAGGTCTAGTAAGGCCAAGTGCCGGGTCCTACACATCAGTCATAACAATCCTATGAAAGGCTTGGGGAAGAGGGGCTGCAGAACTGCTCAGTGGAAAAGACCCTGAGGGTGCTGACTGACAGTGGCTGAACATGGGCCAGCAGCGTGTCCAGGTGGCCAAGAAGGCCAGCAGCATCCTGGCCTGCATCAGAAATAGCACGGCCAGCAGGACTAGAGAAGTGATTGTCCCCCTGTAGTTGGCACAAGTATTGTGTTCAGTTTGGGGCACCTCAGTACAAGGAGGACATTGAGGTGCTGGAGCCGATCCAAAGAAAGGCAACAAGGCTGGTGAAGGGCCTGGAGGACAGGTCTGATGAGGAGCTGCTGAAAGAACTAGGGTTGTTTACTCTGGAGAAAAGGAGGCTGAGGGGAGACTTATTGCTCTTTACAGCTACTGGAAAGGAGGTTGTAGAGAGGTGGGAGTCAGTCACTTCTCTCAAGTCACAAGCAATAGAACGGGAGGAAATGGCCTCAAGGTGCCAACTTCCCCAACCAGAGGAGGTTTAGGTTGGGCATTAGAAATTTCACTGAAAAGAGCGATGAGGCCTTGGAACAGGCTGCTAAGGGAGGCAGTGGAGTCACCGTCACTGAAAAACATGCAGACCTGGCACCTGGAAGCATGGTTGAGTGGGCATGGTGGCACTGGGTTTATGGTTGGACTTGATGATCTTGGAGGTCTCTTCCAACCTTAATGATTCTACGACCTGAACCCTGTGCACATGCCCTGTCAGCACTGCGCCTGCAGACCACCAAGCCAACAAGCTATACAGCTTCTAACTAGGCTCTGTGTTCAACTTCTCTCTCACTTCTCCCTCCAGTGGTGGTGGGAGGTAGACTAATAGTACTAATAATTTTTAAAACTGGAATTCTGAAATCTCTGATGTTGTTGAAATAGGCCCAAGCAAACACTCCAGTCTTTGGCTTGTACAAACTCCCTACAATTCATTACTAACACTGCACAGGTTTCAAGCTCTAGCACTGCCAGCCAAGACACTTAATTTTAGGTTTGAATACAAAAATAACTTGACCTCTTCTCTCGTTCTCAAAAGTTAATATCTTGACACAGTAAGAAACTGAAATTATTGCAGTGCTCAAGATGTTAAGAGTGGATGTCTTCCACTTTCAAATTAATCCTACCAAGGACTATCTAGAACAGGGTTGAACTTGTAAGTGAAATTGCTTAACAGCTAAATTAATTTTGGAGCAACTAAAGCTGAAATTCACTAGTCCTGCACAAAGCAAATTGCCCTGTAAGTAAGATGCTAGCTCAACCATCTGTGATTTATGTAACGTGCTATTCTTGCCGCCACAAACCTATTTTACCATTGTTGTGCTACTGATGCAATTCCTGGGACTACCAGCATCCATAAAGCTTCCCCAAGATTGAACTTTTCAAACCTATTGGTCTCTGAAGGTCTGAAGTCAAGAGTTAGATTTTAACTTTTAATATCTCCAGTCTATCTAAAGGGAGCAATCCTTACTGCAGAATTACTGGCAGTTAGAAGAGTCTATCTATCTACAAATCCAAGTAAAGCCTTGTATCAAGTAAATGGAGACAGGCTCTTCTCAGTGTCATCTAATGATAGGACATGGGGCAATGGATGTCAGCTGGAACATAGGATGTTCTGCATAAATATGAGAAAGAACTTCCTCACAGTGAGGGTGACAGAGCACTGGAAGGGGCTGCCCAGGGAGGTTGCGGGGTGTCCTTCTCTGGAAACATTTAAAACCCACCTGGGTATGTTCCTTGATCTAGGTGTGTGACTTGATCTAGGTGATCCTGCTGTGGCGGGGGGACTGAACTAGATGATCTTTTGAGGTCCCTTCCAATCCCTAATGTTCTGTGATTCTGTGAAAGCTAAGAGAAGACAGGATTTGGCCTCCTCTCGTGGAATATCCTGAGGTCAATTCCTGAAGTGTACTGCTTCCAGCTGGCAAACGCTAACATTACCAAGTTCAACTCCCACAGTAAACAAGGGAAAAACACCTTTACTGCTTGAATCACCTTCGACTACACACAAGTGCAGTTAAGAAGGTAATAAGCTGCACTGCACTATGAATATTTCATTTCTTCAGCGCTCTCACTGTTGCTGCAAGTCATGCGACAAGACAACTCTGCATCGCTCCCTGCAGAAGCGCCTATCTGACACAGCTTCAGGGCTGCAAATATTTTCTGCAGATAAAACTTATCCACAGTGTCATTGTTCTGTGTTTGAAAAAAAATACCTGATTAAAGACGGAGGGAGGAATTTATCAGCTGTAACTCCAAGCCGTACACATTCATTGCAATATACTTAATTACTTCTGCGACAGAGCGAAACTATCCCTATGCTCTATGGTGTCTACAGCCTTTTGGTCATCCCTGGGTACTACGTTGCAGAAATTGCTCCAAGTGATTTAGAGAAGGCAAGATGAAGCAATTAACCCACTGCAGAGGCCACAGAGGTAGGGCTTTTGCAAGAGTTAAGCTAGAAAACAGGTCAAATTAATGGCATCAGAGTGCATGCAGTTTTCTGTTCCATTTGAAACCTTTGATGATAGGATGACTTCACCCTGGTGCCAGTACTAAATTTGTTGCCATATGATATTCCTTTCGCTTTTGAAGTGCCTGATTTCATGATGTGTTGCAAGGTGCATTTTGAACTCAAGAGCTGTTTATGCCTATTGAAATTACAGAACAGGATCGTAATAAAGTGACTCCAGTAGGCAGGGAACTCTGGAGATACCTGCTCCAGCCTCCTGTTCACAGCACAGCCAACAAGAAACAGCTGCTGATGCTCCTATCTAGTCCTGGTCTCCAAAGACAAATATTTCACAGCCTCTCTGGGTAACGAACCTCTTCCGTTGACTGTCGCCACTGTGAAAGCTTTGCTCCCAGTATCCCATTTCTATCATTGCTGCTGCTGACTGCTATCGTCTCTCATTCTCTTCCCAGGCACCTCAGAGAAGAGTCTGGCTTTCTTCTCTACACCCCTCCCCATTAGAGAGCAATGAGATCATCTCCTGAGGGGTTTCTTCTCCAGGCTGCCCAAGCCCACCTCACACACTCCAGCCCCAACCATTCTGGTGGCCCTCTACCCCACTCACTTCAGTACATCACTGGCTTTCTCAAACTGGAGAGGCCCAATTCAGACAGATACGGTCTCAGAAGCATCAGAGGGGAATAATCACTTCCCTGGAGCTGCTGGCTACATGCCTGCCAATGCAGCCCAACACTGCTTGGCCTTCTTCCCTGCCAGAGCACATTGCTGACTCACGTTCCATCACCAGGTCCATATTGTAGCACTTCAGGAACAATTAGACAAGGACTGCATAAGGGAATAGGGGAAAAACACACCTCACCATATTAAAATGTCCAAGGGACAGGACAGTTCTCAAGCTTCCTCATTGCTGCCAAACTCACTCCACACTTGGGGACCACAGACTCAAAATGTACACTGGAGAGGCAAAGTTCTGCAGGCAGAAACATTTCACAGAACCGCAGAACATCAGGGATTGAAGGGACCTCTAAAGATCATCTAGTCCAACTCCCCTGCCACAGCAGGACCACCTAGACCAAGTTGCACAGGAACATACCCAGGGGGGTTTTAAATGTCTCCAGAGAAGGAGACTGGGCAGCCTGTTGTTTATTAAAGAAAAAAAAAATTACTCCTCATGCCTCTCTGAGTCTAACAACTGGCACAACATGAATGTGCTGACCCAAAACAGCGCTTTCAGATGCTGATTTGGAGTACACATCTTGCATAACTTTAACACACTAATACAGACAAAGAGTGATAGGGACCCCAAACAGCAATTCAGTAAAATACAGTTAACACCGTTCTGCACAACAAGGTTTCCAACAGAACAGCTATTTACGTGTGAATTATATCCTTTCAGGAAAATTTATCCCTTCTATTCAACCAATTATCGCTTCTCTGGCTCCACGTTCTCAGCACTCCTACACACCGTGGCCTTTCTGTACGTCCCGCGGGACTTTTGTCGCTGGGTTATGTACTCCACTTCCATATAAACAATTACAGCCTCTATAGTTATTTTAATACGCTATGATTTGTATAACACTGAACCCGTAAGTAAAGCCAACACGTATTCAACTTCAAACATTTCAGTGCTTCCTATTCATGATTTTACTGGACGAGGTCCACAGAGATTAACCTTAAGAAGTGAAGCATAACAGCCATGTAAAATTCGCCTGAAATGAATTTTCATTCCCCCCCAAAATTGTTTAATACAGACTGCCAGCAAACCATTCCGAGCATCAACACCACATTCCAGAGTGACAGGCAAGAATTTGCATTCATGTGCATCTCTGAATAATTACAGCTGCTTGGGTAGGAAATCTGTCTGGTCAGTCCTAAGGAACCCTGCTGCAGGGGAGATGGTCCCTTGAGTTAGCCCTAGAAGATACAAGTGAAGTCCATGGGATCTCCAGCTAGCTCTCAGGGCTCCAAGAAACATAATACGGCAAATAAAACCTCTGGAACGACGTACAGAGCCACATGGAAAAAACCAGAACATACAGCCCTGCTTTACACTACACCACTAGAGAAACATAAGCTCTTCCCTCATTCTGTCCGCTGGAGAAGAAAGGCCCATTTTACACAGAGGAAATCCCCAACTCCAAAATAAAGACTTGTTCAGTTTCTGTAGCTTGTTTAAATACTGTTCCAGTCCATTCCAAGTTTCTGTTTAAATTCCCATGAGCTCACACTAATGTCTCTGCCCTTGGCCCTCCACCCATGAAGGATCCAGACCCACTAGCTCCATCTTCCACCCCCAACTCGTACTTCCAACCCCTTCCATCCTCCAGTCCACACCAGTAAGCAATGCCAGGCAGCTCTACACAGGGCCAGAAGATCAAGAGCACAACCTGCTTGGCATTTTCCTCTCTGGGCAGAATCACTTGGCACAGCTGTAGGATTTCCTAAGGAAGCTACATCCTTAAGTTTTGAGTCACTGATTAATGTTTACCTTTCCTGCTCGGATAACACAGCAAAAAAACAACCCCAAAACCCTAACCACATTGAACACAAAAGCCCCCTTCACTGAGCGCTCTGTCAGAAGTCTGTCAAAAGGCAAGGTTTCCATTTGTAATCGCATACACCATAAAACAGACAGTAAAACGGAGTTAGAAACAAAAAAGGCTTCGCTTCTCGCATCAACAGTTAAAGGCACGTTCAGTAAACTTTTACAGCTGATACTCCCCTCCCTTCTAATTACGAGGAAACAATACGGAGAAGATGCTTTATCGGTGAGTCAGGCAGCAGCGATCTGAGCGAGATCCAAACCGTTATGCAGTGCTCAGCTAGCATCATCCGCAGAAGAAACACGGATGTTTTCCATTTATATTCCCCAGCACTGATACTGGAAGTGAGCAAATCAGTACTACTAGCTGGAGGCCAGGATTCAGGGAGAACAACGAAACAAACATCCCAGCACTGTCCTGGTGCCGCGTGAGCCTCGCCGCCACCGTCACTACCATGCTTACTCCACGCTACAGCCTTCATGCCATCCCACTCGGTGGTTTCCATGATTGAGAACACATGTGGCGAGACCACTCGTTTTCAATTATCAAACAAAGGCTGAGCACTGCATCTCCACAATGAGAAGCTGGCACACAATTTATCTTCTTCCTTACCAATACTTGGCTATAATTAGCTTTGGGCATGAGGAAGGAGAAAAGATTGTCAACTTAAACTAACCCCCCCATCCCCGCCAAGCTCCAAAACGAAAACCTCTGAAGATATTTTTAAGTCACTTGTTCAAACACCAAGGCTTGAAATTTGTGGTCCTGCTCTGGCATGGGAATTGGACTAGATCTTCCGAGGTCCTTTCCAATCCCTACTGTTCTGTGAAAGACAGACCTACCACATTTGTTTTTATTTATTACCTCCCAAAACAAGGATTGTATCTCAAAACATTAGTCCACACAACACCACTTGGGAGAACATTCCTGTGGTCCAGCCAGTTTATCACGAGGCAACTGCATCTCCCTCAAACCAGCCTCATTAACGTTTATAAATATGTGAAGGGTGGATGTCAGGAAGATGCAGCCAGGCTCTGCCCAGTGTCATCTAATGATAGGACAAGGGGCAATGGGGGTCAGCTGGAACAGAGGAGGTTCCACATCAATATGAGAAGGAAGACCTTCCCAGTTAGGGTGACAGAACACTGGAACAGGCTGCCCAGGGTACATGTTGAGTCTCTTTCTCTGGAGGTGTTTAAAAGCCACCTGGACATGTTCCTGTGCAGCTTGGTCTAGGTGACCCTGCTGTGGCAAGGGGATTGAACTGGATGGTCTTTGGAGGTTCCTTCCAATCCCTAATGTTCTATGATTCTGTGTAAAGGAAAAAAATATAATGATACTGCTTTTATCAGGTTCTCTTCATCCACAGCCCCATCTCCAAATCACCTTTCTTTCACAGCATATTTTTTAGTGCCTGTTTTCCAGGGAGGTTTGGTTGGAGAGAGGAGGCAGATGCCAAAATGTCTATCTGTAAAAGTGACAGCATCAGGTTCAGTTCTCCTATCTCCTGAAGTCGCTCCTTTTCTTGCTGGCATGCCAGGATCACACTGCTGTTGCTATGCAGCTCAAAAAGGTAGTTTAAAAAAAAAAACAACCACCACAAACGAACAACTCTTATCACACAGCAAAAACCAGAACACAGCCTCCTCCCACCTACACGATGTTTCCAAGACTCACAGAGCCAGGGTGCAAACTGGGTGTACTGAGACCTTTTTCTGCAAGAGCACACTGGAACAAGCTGAGAAGAGACTATGCTGCCTGCAAGTTGCTTTCATTTCCTTACACCAACTGGGTTGCCTGTGGAGTGTGGTTTTCTTTCCTCACTCCCTTTCTCCATAAAGCTACCACTTCCAGTCCCTGATTTTAACAAATAGCCTCAACTCCCAAAACACTGCAAAGATATTTCCTTCAAGGAAGATCTAAATATCAGGATAATGCACGCACAGACTATTTGGGCTTCAACCTACCAGTGCAGTATTCAGCAGAGTCATTCTCATCACCCTCACAGACATCTGCACTCACATGTGATTCCCTGTCATCTTCCGACAGCTTCACTCTGTACTTGGAGCACTGGACCTGCTCAGCACAAGACACTCACCAAAACAGTTCTCCCCAGGCAGAGGACTCTCTAATCAGCAAACAAGATTAAAGAGGAGCCGCAGGGACAGAAGCTAGCTTGATGAAAGTGAAAGAAAAGAGAGGATACCTAAGCTCACAGGAACCAAGGGAAGATTTCTGCCTGGTATCTTTGCTCCTGCTCCCAATGAAATCCAGAGTAAAGTTCTCATAATCTGCAGCAGCAGCCATGCCATGAGCAAACCCATCTCAAAATAACGCTTCAGTTACCAATCTGGATGTGTTCCTATGCGACTTGGACTAGGTGATCCTGCTCTAGCAGGGGGACTGGACTAGATGATCTTTTGAGGTCCTTTCCAATCCCTAATGATTCTGATTCTATGATCTATTTATCAGTATTTGCTTTGACTTGCACTTACAATTTCAGAGGCTGAAGACAGCCCTCCTCACGTGTACTATGAAGTGCAAAGACAACTCACTGCTTTCACGTTGTAGCATTTACCCAGTGCTCAGCATGATTGGGCCTGGGTATATTAATTCTGTCAACAGAAACAGGTCTCTTACTTCAGTGGCATTACTTGCTTGCCACATTCAACGGAACCTCATTTTAGAGCAAGGAATCTCTTTCTGTCCAGAGTAAGGCAAAGCTGAAAGTCTCCCTCTGTACCCTGAGTAAACCCACACACGGGTGGAAGGCTGAGCACTGCCAGGGGCTGTGTCAGGGACGTGTCCTGCCAAGGGAAGGATGCTCTGCCATGTGGGACCAGCCTGCGTCCGGCAATTCATTCACAGTTGGGAAGACAAAGAACAAACCAGATTTTGCTGTAACAAAAACCCACAGCTTCATCCTAGAAATTACCAGCTCATGCTGCAGTAAAAGATGAACAGACACACTCCACCAGCGGGTGAGGAAATCACTGCTTCCACCCAGCTTTCATTATTATGCACAACACAATAGCGTATCGGCAGCAGCTTAAACAATGACTTCTAAAAGGAAGAGGACACCTGGGAAAACCAAGTATTTAAAATACAGCCATTAGAAAGGTAAATGCTCATTGATAGGAAATGGGTTTTTTGGCTTATTTTCTTTTAGCTGGGCCATTTGAAGAAAAATAATGAGGAAGTAAGTCTCCCCCACCCCAATTCATTAAAGATCTGGGTATAAAACTAAACATAAACAGTGCAGGAAGGGCCAGAAAACCAGTTTTCCAGCAACGCTAATAAACCATGAGTTGGGTGCATCCTGCAAAGGAGGGTACACAGTTTGTTCCTTTTATCACAGATTCACACAACATTAGGGATAGGAAGAGACTTCTGAAGATCATCTAGACCAATCTCCCTGCCGTAGCAGGATCACCTAGACCAAGTTGCAAAGGAGCATAACCAGAGAGGTTTGAAACGTCTCCAGAGGAGACTCCACAACCCTGCTGGGCAGACCGTTCCAGTGCTCTTTCAGACCAACCAGCGTGGTTTACGCGAAGTATGCTGTCAAACCTGGAACTATCAAACATCCTAAAGAGCTACAACGAGCTGAACAACCACACAAGACGCCTGAAGTCTGGCAAAAGAGCACTGCAGACATGCCCTGTTTAAAGGAATTCTCCACACAGCTGCTGATTGTGTTTCCTACAAATTTTTTTCCTCCAATCACCTTTGAACACACAAGTAAAACTATAATTAAATATAATGCTGTCCTCAGAAATGAGCCCACATCTATTCTGGCCAACAAAATGACACCCCAGTTCCAACCAAATCTTAAAGTCAGACTCTTGATTCGGAGCTGCCAAAAGAGCCTTTCACAGATCCATTACAGAGTTATTTACTCTGAAAGGTAACATCTCCCTGTCACTGAATTTTATGTCAAAGTGCCTGGTTTCCACTTACCAGCTAAGAAAGGCTGGATGAGAAACTCAACACCTTGGGCCTGTATGTCCCAGTCTGCAAAATACAATATGTCCTTTTGGAAGAATTGAGAAAACTATTTGTGGCTTTGCATATGGAACACATGGCTGGGACTCATGTGGTAGAGGGTCAGCTCCCTGCTGCATCCTCAGCTTGGGGAATAACTGAGGGTAACTCATTCCACGTCAGCTTCCTAATGTCTCAAACAACATAAGCTTCAAATCCTTTAAAATCTGCTTCAGGACTTGATGTCAAGTCTTTGGTAGGAGCTGATCTTTGAAAGAGTGAAGCTTTTCTTTTTGTTTGTTTGGGTTTTTCCTTGTTTGGGTTTTTTAGGAGTCTGAGACATCTAAACTGCTAAACACAAACTTACCCTGATCAACAAACACTACTTCTGTTTCACAATATTTATGAGATGAAAAGCCAGCATGGCACCCAACGGTCCAGTATGGCAGCAGCCACAGTACTGATAGTATAAAATCTGTTCTGCTTAGTGACCTGCTGCTGCAACTCAAAGGAAAGGCTGAGGGAGCTGGGTCTCTTGAGCTTGGAGAAACGGAGACTGAAGGGTGACCTCATTAATGTTTATAAATAGGTGAAGGGTGGGTGTCAGGAGGATGGAGCCAGGCTCTGCATCTAATGATAGGACAAGGGGCAATGGCTGTCAGCTGGCACACAGGAGGTTCCACATCAATATGAGAAGGAACATCCACCCAGTGAGGGTGACAGAGTACTGGAAGGGGCTGCCCAGTGGGGTTGTGGAGTCTCTTTCTCTTGAGACATTTAAAACCTGCCTGTGTATGTTTCTGTGTGACTTGGTCTAGGTGATCCTGCTATGGCTGGGGTATTGGACTAGATGATCTTTTGAGGTCCCTTCCCTAATGTTCTGTGATTCTGTTAGCAAAGACCAAACCAGTTCAGCTACTGCAGTCTTTCATGGAAATTAAAAGCCCATTCTTTTCCAGTATGAAAAAGTTTCACCACAATATTCACAGATTTTCTTTAAGGATTCACTTTTTGTTATGGTTGGCATTCACTTCATCAAGTACTTAGAGCTATAGATGAAAACAATTTAAGCATCATTCTCCCCAATGGTGAAACAGAGAAATCAACAGATACGGGTGTCATGACTCTCTAGATCAGGGTAGACAAAGAGAACCTAAATAGGATTCCCTAGCAGGGACTTTTACCTGTACCTAAAGGGTTTTTTCCTGAAACATATTGAATCAGATTATTTATCTACTGCCCCAAAATAACATGCAATGCTAACATCAGTAGTTTTGCCTTCCTTTATACTGCTCTACAAGACTGAGGTCTACAAGATGCAATGGACACAAAGCTCTACAAGACTGAGGACTACTCTTATGAAGGGAAGGCTATTTAGATGCAGAACAATCTGACAATTTCTGGAGAATCAGGCAAGTGACAATTATTTTTGTCATCTTGTGCTTTATGCAGCAGCCTCACACAATAGATGCCTCTAGATGCTGTTTCATGTATGACACGACAGGCAGAAGGACCTGAAGACTGACTTGTTGATGGCTGCAGAAAATGATGTACAAAAGCTACTGCAAAAGGGTAATGGAGGATTCCATTCAACAGAGGTTTTACAGAGAACCCCTCTGAAGGAAAGCTGGGCAACAGCAACCAGTAACACCTACAGCACACATCAGAACAGCTAAAGACAGCTTCGTGATAATTCATTTCACGTCTATTTTGTATTTCTGCTTATGCATGTGATGGAAATATATCTTTCCTCTAAAAAACAATCTGGTACCACTAAGCTGAAATCTAGGTATGGCAAGAGAGAGCCTCAATCCTTCAGCAGGCAGAAACAGGTCTTTTCAAAAGCTGTTTTGCTAATATCAATAAAATCACAGAACCATTTAGGTTGGAAAAGACCTTTAAGACCATCGAATCCAACCAAATAGACTCAGGGAGAGGGACAGATGGAATTTTGTGGTGATCAAACGAACCACACGCTCGGATCTGCAACACGTTTTGCCATCACTATGAGATTCACTGTGAGGATGACTATTAATGGTCAAGGTAAAAACATAATTATTTTCTTCAGGTAAAGCAGTCAAGTCCCCCCCCGCCCCGCTATTTGCTTCCATGGAGCTGAGCCATCCACTTTAAGGCTGATATTTGAAAGCAGCATCATTTCCTGCTGTTGAAAAGCAGCTTTAAGGGGCGTGTTCTCTGCAGAGGCATCGCCCGCTGTCAGCCGGGCGGGATTTAACCGACCCGTGCGCCAACACGAGCGAGCCCCGGCCCCGCTATCGCCCCTCTGCCGGGCACCGCGCAGCAGCCGTCGGAGCGGTCGCGTTCCGGAGACCCTTTATCAAACAATGCAAAGGATTTTAATGGCCTTATCGGCCGGGGCACGTTGTCAGCCCCGGGGATGGCGAGGCGCTGCTAAGCGATTCATCAGAAATACCTACAACTGCGACAAAGGGACGGGCCGACCCCCAGGAACACCCACCCCACCCCCAACCCAAAATAAACACAAAATGGGGCGGCAGGATGGAGCCGCCCCCCGCCATCCGCGCAAGCACCGGGGTGAGGGTGGGTG
>JAOXOE010000506.1:105578-171447 GCA_028565055.1 Phoeniculus purpureus
GTGTTGAGACCAGTAGAGATTTTAAGTCATTATCCCTCTGTTGAGGCTGTGGATGGTCTGGTAAAACTTCAGGATTGATTGTGCTGGCTGTTGTCTCCTTGTCCTCGTAGGAAATGAGATGGAAATAATCTCATAGAACTTGGTTAGGTTCATAGGAAATTTGAGATGGAGAATATGGTGCAGATAGAGATGAAATAACTAGTTCCCCTTTACTTCTACTCATCCAAAACCTTCCTCAGAAAGAACTGGCACCTTCTGCACAAATTCCAGCTGCTGAATTGAGCTGGAGAAGTTTTTCCCTGCCCTTGGATGCTCTTTGGGTTTTTTTGCCTTGTCATCAGGCATGAAAGTTTGTTCCTGTGAAGTTCCTGCTGCCAGTTTGCATGCTGCAGCCACTAACACAGTGAGTATGAAGCCGCCGTACGCCTTAACATGCTGCTCCAGCTTCTTGAGAGGTCTTGCAAATTTGATGAGTGTTGCATAACCTGGAGTGGTTCTATTTTAGTGCAAGTAGTGTCCTCTGCATGAACCTGTGCCTGCAGTAGTGGTTCTTTGGTGCATGGGGCTACAAAATAAAGGGAAAGCTAAAGGCAGCATCTTTTTTCTCAAAAACACTTTCCACTGTCTGCCACAAATCTTCATTTTCCTTTACTGACAACTGTATTCAAGGGAGCAGAACTTTATTAGCAGATCCAAGCAGAGAAGAAAAGCCCTCCCTGAATGTTTCATGCAGGTAAAGTGCGTTTGGAGCAGAAGAATTCCCAGGTCAGAGTAGCACTTCAGCCCATAAGTAAGTTGGTGTCTACTCTGCAGGTCTAGATTGGCTTCACTCACTTCTGAGCAGGACCTTAATCAGGTTCAGTTCCTTCATTCTTCCTGCACTTCGTAAACTCAACAGGTGGTTGCTGTGGTTGGTCAGTTGGTTGGTTTGGTTGGTTGGTTTGGTTGTTTCTTTGGGTTTGCTGGTTGGTTTGGTTGGTTTACTTGGTTGGTTGGTTGGTTGGTTGGTTCTTGGTTGGTTGATTGGTTTGTTGTATTTTGTTAAGAGAAGCTCTGAATGATGGAGCTTGTTTTGAAAAACAGGTCACCATGTTCCTACAGCAGTTTGAATCCAAGTGCTGTCCAGTGCAGCAGCAGCAGACCCAGCCCCTGGCACAGCTCTGGGCAGTGTCATGGTGGCACCACAACATCTGGGCTGAGTGACAAAGCCCAAGCTGTGGTTGAGCTGTGATCAGGGAAGCAGGTTTGCTCTGCCATGCAGATAAGTTTACACCCAACTCCCAGCAAAGTGGCTGTTCACTGAGCTGCAAACCCAGCCAGAGGGTGAAGCAGTGAGTTGATGTGTCATTTGGACACGAATTAAAGCCAGAAAAAGGAAAGGTGTTGAGATTCAAGATTCTGAACGTGATTGTGCTTGTGTGCTGGGCAGAGAAGGAGCTGCTGGGGCCACCAGAATCACAGACTAGTTTGGGTGGGAAAGGACTTTCAAAGCTTCTCCAGTACCATCCTCTGCCCGGAACAGAGACATCTTCAACCAGAGCAGGTTGTTCAGAACCCCAAGGTCCAACCTCCCCTGGGATGATTCCAGGAATTGGGCTTCTCCCACCTCTCTGGATACCCTGGGCCAAGGTCTCACTACCCTCAGCATCAACAATTTTTTCTGTCAGGTCCGAATCTCCCTCTTAGGGTTTAACCATCACCACTTGACCTGTCCGACAGCCTCTGCTGAAAAGTCTTCCCCATCTTTCTTATCAGCCCTTTTAAGCACTAAACATCTCACTAAAGGTCTCCCCAGAGCTTCTCTTCTCCAACTGAACCCCCCAACTCTCCCAGCCTGTCCCACAGCAGAGGGTTCCACCCTCAGATCATCTCCATGGCCATTGTGGATCATTATTGTAGTCCAGATTGTCACTAAACTGGTGGGACCATGACCATATGTGCTCTGTAGGTGCCTGTTCATCCTCCTGATAGGTAACAACTGACTGCTCCAAGGTTTTTTATTCTAATTGTGACCATAACATAGCCAACACAGTCAGGCAGGACTGGGAAGCTCATATTTTACACTTCCTGGTACCCACCCATTGGAAGCAATTATTCTTTCCTAGCTGGGCAATCAGGGCTCAGTAATTTTATACCTTTAGATATATTTTACTCCTTTACGTATTTATTTATCCCTTCACATATTTATTTATGCCTTTAGATATTTAATTTATCTTGTTAGATATTTAATTTATCTTGTTAGATATTTATTTTATACCTTTACGTGTTTATTTTATACCTCTCTGTATTTATCTGAGACTTTTATATATTTATTTGATACCTTTACACCCTGGTGTCCGATGGCAGCCAGGATGAGAACTAAGCCATGTCAGGTTTATTTTTTTCTTCAATCTGTCCTGACATAATAATCTATTTAAAAAAAAAAAACCAACAACCCATAATTGATTTGTTTCAGTGTTTTGGGGTTTCTATCTTCTTATTGAAATCCTCAATATGCTACAGGAAAAGCCTGTGGTGTGGTCTGGTCTGTTGAGGACAGTGATGGTCCAGCACTTGGTGCTATGCAGAGTCTCCCAGAGCCCACTGTGTGATCTTGATGTGGTCTCAGTGGTTATGGGGCTGAATTCTTGTCCCAAATGTGGGTCACAGGGGCCTGTCACAGTCCCCAAGTGATGCTTTTATCCGTCTTCCCTCAAACCCTTCCTTCGCAGGCTCTGTCGCTGCCTTTGCTGGTGCCTGCCCAGTGCCTCAATCCTTTCAGCCCATGGGCATCGTTGCCGTGTGTCACATGGGGACACTGTGACAGCTCCAACCCTCCTGTGGGAAGAGGAAATGGCCTCAAGCAGCATCAGGGAAAGTTCATGTTGGCCATGAGGAAAAACGCCTCCATAGAAAGGGTCATCAGGCCTTGGAACAGGCTGCCCATGGAGGGGGTTGAATCACCATCCCTGGATGTGTTTAAAAGTTGTGTAGATCTGCAGCTTCGGGACAGGTTTTAGTGGTGGGTTGGGACAGCTGGGTTCATGGCTGGACTCGAGTAGCTTGAAGGTTTTTTCCAGCCTGAACAAACCTATGGTCTGTATGGATGTGTAACCGGCTGCATCCATCTGGCCCGCAACCAGCATCACAACCCCAGTATCTCAGGATAGCAGTGAGGCTTCAGTAAAGCTGCTGAACTGGTCACAGTTACCATCACACTGCATCTTGTTCTTAACTAAGACCTATTACCCCTGGTGGGTTTATGAGAGAGGCAAAAACCGGACAAAGTCACCAGCAGTTTCTCCCATCAGCATTAAACATATTTATGTAGCATCAGGAGAACTTTACTCTTAACGGCTTCTCCCCTAAATCTTTGCTTTCGTGTGTTTGCGTTTGATTGTGCTCTGTCAGAACCTGTTGTCAAGGTAGCAGCTCTACCCGCAATGAAAAGGTGAGTTGAGCTTTAGTGGTTGTTTTAGCAGAGCCTGGGTGCTTAGTGGCCCTCCTGTCGAATCAGTCCCTAGTCATTGATACCTTCTTCAGAGGGTTGCTCAGAGCTGACTGCATGTGCCATTCTGGTTTCTCTGATGAGTTTTGTGCTGCCTATCTCACTGATGCTGGTCTGTTCTCACCTGGACACTCTTATGCAGCACCTCTCATCTCAAGCCAGCACCCCACAGCCCCTGGCCAGGACTAAGTTTTGGGTTCTTCCTTTTATTTTATATCCCTCCTCATCATTGACACTCAAGAAAGGCTGTGAGTGAAACAGACAAACTTCTGTGGTAAACTGGTTGAGAACATTGACTGTGATGGTGTTTGAATGTGATGGTGTTGACCTTTCGGGGAGTGTCTGATCTTCAGGGGGTTACCTGAACTTCAAGGGGGTATCTGGACTTCAAGGGGATGCCTGAACTTCAAGGTTTATCTTGATGGTTGAACTAGATGACCTTTAAAGGTCCCTTACAACTCAGTGCTGTGATTCTGAGTCCCTTGCTGATGTTGCTAGTTCCTGGCTTGGGTATCACTCAGTTGACTTTGCATTGCCTTTTCTGAATCTCCACTGACAAGTGCCCCTACAAGAAGGAAGTGCTGGCAGTGTTTTGAGTTGGAAACACTCCTCTGTGCGTTTTTGTACCCTAATAGAAGATGTCACTTCCAACCTAAGTGGGATCTGACCCACAAGGCCATTTGAGCACTGTCCAGCACTGCCCAGCTCCTCACCTTGGGCATGTCACCCCCATAGTGCAATGTCATGGTGGCCAGAACATCAAATATCCCAGTTCACCTTTTTTACCTCTTTTCCTAGCTTCTTGCGGACTGCAAGAAGGAATGAGCATGTGAGCACAGAGGACAGCAGCTGACTTGAGGCTCTGCGTGTTGCTGCCTGTTCTCCACAGAGAAACCCTTGTGTGACCTGCAAAGTCGTGCTCTTGGCTTCTATAAGGCAGAGCATGTCCTGGATACTCCTGGTCACTGATCACTGGCTCTTACTGGTAATGAGAGATCACATTAGCTGGCGGTGCTGGCACATTGTGGAAGATAATGTTGCCTTAGAAACCAGTGTGAGGGGCTGCACAGGAATGATTGTGTTGGATTAAAAAGGAGGAGGAAAAAAAAGAAGCTAGCAAAGGCATTAGAAGGGATAAGTAATGGCTTCGGGAGAGAAGCAAAAATAGAAACACTAGGCTGATTCATCTGCCGAGGCTGGGAGCCTGCAGATTGGATATGGGCTGGTGACGTGGCACTGTAGTGATCTCGTTGCGCTCCATTGTGGGTATTGAGGCAGGCACTGGCTACCTGGTAAAGCCTGGGGAAGGAACCAGGGATCCTTTGCCCTGGGTATGTCCTGCCTTGGAAAATCCTTGTACTGAGAGGTCCAGCAGGGATGTGAGCAGCTTAGATAGACTCCAAATGTGTCATTCCACTAGGGCAGGACAGACTCAGCTGCCCGGGCAGCCTCCAGTGTGTCAGTGGCACCTGTGATGCGATTTAATGAAGCCAAGAGGATGTGGACAGGCAGAATCCAACCTTCCTCTGGCTGAAATGGGCTGCTCACTCTCCCCTGGAAGTGAGACACTCCAGGCACTGGCTGAATCTCTATGTCCAGGAGCTGGAGCAGAGTCTGACTTGCAAGAGCTTGTAACTATTTCACTGCTGTTACCTGACCTGTCTTCAAAACCAAAGATGGTAGAGAGACAAAAAGGGGTTGTCCAACCCAGATCTGATATCTGAAGAGTGTGAACTCCTCCTTGCAGTAAAAGCAGTGGATGGGCTCCCTTTCAGGAGGTCCAACTTACTCTTCCAACCCATCTCCTCTGTCATGGGCTCTTCCTCACTTGAGGTATTTTCCAGACTGCCCAGCTCTTGGTTTCCTGAACATGCTTCCCTCTTTCCTGCTTGTCCTCACCAGCCACTGTATCTTAGAATCATGGAATTGTTGAGGTTGGAAAAGGCCTTCATGATCATCGAGTCCCACCATAATAATCTTCTGGCTCTGAAATCCACCTCCTAAATCAATGAGGGCTCTGCTCATTTGTGTATAATGGGAGGTAGCTCTTTGCTTAATAAACAGGAAAAAAACAAAGCAGAAACCTTCTAGGTGGTTTCAGGTAGCTTTTGCAGACCTGCCCTTGCTCCTGGCACCAAGTACGTGAAGGTCTTGTTTTCCACCAGTGAAACACCCTGTGAATGTCTGCACCTACAGAGAAATTGTTGGAGCTTGTGGGTGCAGCTATTTTGGTTTAATTGGAGAATGTCAGGAAAGATTCAGGTAACTTACAGTGCCTTAGTCATTGTTGCTAAATATAGCAGGGTTCTACCTCCAAAGCTCAAACACAGACACAGAAATGTGAGGTTTTTGCATTTCTCAGCATCAGGTTAAAGTCAGGGGGTGGAAAGGGGGTAAAAATACACCCAGTTCTATTAAATGGGATCAGGGAGCCACTGCAGTGCTTCAGCTCTGAGGACAGAACTTGTTCTCCAACTGGAATGATGGATATCTGTAATGGTCGATGTGAATTTCTGTAAGCCCAGTTCAAGTGGAAATCTGCTGTAGTCAGGAGTTAATCTGAACCAGACTCTGCAGTTTGGTGCTAATGTTGTTGTAGCAGTCAGGCTCATAGAATCATGGAATTGTTCAGGTTGGAAAAGCCCTTCAAGCTTCTCAAATCCAACCATAAACCAAACTGTCCCAACCCACCGCTAAACCCTGTCCTTTAGCTCCATATCACCATGACTTTGAAATGCATCCAGGGATGGTGATTCAATCCCCTCCCTGGGCAGCCTTTTCCACCCTTTCCATGAAGGAGTTTTTTCCTCAGGGCCAACCTAAACTTCCCCTGATGCTGCTTGAAGCCATTTCCTCTGTCCTGTTGCTTGTTCCTAGGTAGAAGAGACCAATCCCCAGCTGGCTCCAACCTCCTGAAGTTCAAGAAGTTGTAGAGAGCAAGAAAGTCTCCCCTGAGTCTCCTTTTCTCCAGTTCAACCACACCAGTTCCCTCAGCCACTCACAGCCCCTTCCCCAGCTCTGTTGTCTTTCTCCAGACCTGCTCCAGCCCCTCAATGTCCTTCTGGCAGTGTGTGAGGGGCCCAGACCTGACCCCACCATGCCCAGTGCAGGGGGACAATCCTTGTCCTGGTCCTGCTGGCCACACCAATGCAGATCCAAGCTAGGATGCCACTGGCTACCTGAGTCCATGTTGGCTTGTGTGTAGTCGATGATCCAGGGCTCTTGAAATAGTGGTGACCAGAATCAGTCATCATCTCTTTCAAGCAGTCTCCCATTTTAACTAGAGGAGCAGTGTCCAATCCAGTGGAATTGTTAGAAAAGCCTCATCCAGGGTACTAGACATAGAGTCTTTGTGGGATGGGCAAATAGTGCAGTTAATGTATGAAAAGATCAAACCAGAACATGAAATATTGGGTGTAAATTCAGTGCAATGGGAAAAACTGAGCTCAGAGGTGTTGTGAGATATTTTGACATTTAAAAACTAATTTTAAACCCAACTTCCTAGTGTTTCAGATGGCAGATCCTCCTCTGCCTCATCTCGTTCCATCCGAGTGATCTGTGAATTGTGAACCCTCCATTACAGCAACTCTTGTGATCACTGTTGGCTCCAAGAGAATAATTAGGATTCACTGAGAACAAAAGCCCTTGTGCTGAGAGAGGTCGTTCTGTGGTATTTGGGGCTGGGCCGGTGCTGGTTTCGGGCTGAGGGGTGGAATTGCTGACTGTAGCCCCCAAGTACCCCCAGAAGTGGTTCATCATCAGGCGTTAATAATTATCAATGATCCTAGTGGGATTTGACAGAGAAAAAGGAGACGGCAGCATTTCCCGAGCTCTGGCTCTACCCAAAACCGCTGCAGAATGAGTTCAGGGGGACGATCCAACCCCACTCACATCCCACCAGAGAGAACAACCTGGTGTTTCTGTTCCTCCCTGCATCCTTCCTGATATTTTCTGAAAGGATGCAAGCCTGGCGCTTCCCTCTGAGCCAGTGGCTGGATGCAGCAGGCGAAGGGGGTGGGGAGGGAGGACTGTTGTCATGAATGCAGGGGCATGGTGTGTGTCGTCAGCTGCAGCCTGCGAGCTCCGCTCAGCTTGCGCGGAGCCGCTCTCAGAGGCTCGGGGGGGACGCAGAGTGTGCGGAGATGTCTCTGTCGAACCAGCCGCCCGCCTCGCTCTCCGAGTACAGCCAGCTGGGCAAGGGCAGGAGCACCGAGAGCTTCTCAGAGACCTTCCACCACATGGAGTCTGCCAAAGACTTTGGCAAACCTGCATTCGAGTGGCAGAGGACCGAGGGGAAGCTTAACGAGATTGGCTTGAGCGTCAACTCGGGGGGAGCAATTAAGGATGGGCTGGTGAAGAACGCTGGCTTCACTGATGAGGACAAGCTCTGCTTCTTCGAAGGGAAACTAGACAAAGAGCTAAAAATAGCTCAGAAAGACAAAAGAGAAATCGAGGTGCAGGGTAAAAAATACCAGGCAGCGGCAGGTCACCTTGAGAGCTGGGCGTTGATCTCCGAGAGCTTTCCTTCAGCTGAAGGGAACTTGGCAAACCCCAAAACTACAGATTTTTACGTGGGACAGGCAGGAGCCGAGAAAGCCAGTCCTGGGCTGGGCAAGAATGAAGCCATCACTGACCAAGAGAAAGCAGCCAGTAAGGCTGGGATGGAGGGCAAATTCCAGCCTGAGCCAAAGGTGCCCAATGTGTCTGTGTCAGAAAGCGATCCCGGCAAATACGTGAAGGATCAGGAAACCAGTGTGTGGAACCCAAATTTCCACTCCATCCTGGCTAATAACTTGGGGTCAAAAGAACCAGCCGTGAAAAAAGATGGAACCCCCAGCTATTGTGTGATCGGGGTGGGTAATGACAGCTATGGGCAGAGCGGGGTTTCTCCTTCTTCACTGGCTTCCAAGCCGGAGCCTCCAACTACCACCGTGGAGCTGGCACAGGACGACTCGAGGAGCGGTTACTTCAGCAATGGCACCGAAACGGAGGAGGAGATGGATGAGGGGCTGAGCAGTGAGGCTGGCAGACTGCTGGACAGGGCTGCCCAGCAAAGGAAGGCAATGAGGCGTGCCATGTCCGAGTGCTCCCACTTGTCGGTGCCCCTAACCCTTAACCTGGCTGATAAATACCCTGAGCCGGTGCTTAGAGAAGACGTTGCTACTGGTCTGCTCTCTCCTAATAGCAGCCTGACCCAGTGCTCCAGCCCCACAGCCAGGAAGCCGAGCACCACTGCCATGAAGAGGTCAGTGACTGTGTCAGAGGAGCAAACAGCTGTCTGTGGCTCAGGTGCCCAGCAGAGCCGTGGGGGGCAGCCCATCCCGGTGGGGAAGGAGCACCAGTCTCTTCCAATGGAGGAACCAGCTGCCAAGAAGAGAGACGAGTGGAACAGTAGCAGCAACTCGGTCAAGAAAGAGCTGGGCAGCCCAAGCTTGTACCAGAGCAAGCTGGAGCAGATCCCCGAAATCAGCAGCCAGGACAAAGAGAAGGATGAAGCAGCAGGGAAGAAGGAGATGAGAAATGGCACTGATGGAGCTGCCACGGTGGATTCTGCAAGAAGCAAATGTACCACGATGGAGCCCAGCAAACGTGCTTCTCTGGAGAAGAAGGAGATGGAGAGCAGTGCTGTGCAGGGCTCTCCATCCTACAAGCCCGGGGATCTTGCACTTGATGGTAGGTTGCTCTGTTTTCCTTTTGTAAGCAGCAAGCAGATGGGAGCAGAGAAGCCACGGAGGAACTCTGGAGGCTGTGGGCACTGGGTGGGGAGCTCAGTGCACCCCAAAGGACCAATGGGCTTTGGATTCAGGTAGTCAGAACAAAGGATGGATTTCAGGATAGACCAAAAAGTGGGGGAAATGGTTAAAAAAGAGTAAAATCCATTATCCTGGCTGGTGGCTATCAGCTGCTTGCCAGGATCCTAAACCTCACCAGTGTGCTTTCAAACCCATTGCATCCCCCGGAGGACTCTCTTAGCAGCGTCTCACTGCTCCCTCCCTGAGTGCAGGCACCTTCTGCTCTGGGAGCTTTGCAAAAAGCTGAAGCCTTCCAGTTTGTGCCCAGAAGGGCTGAGGATTGTGTTTTCCTTTGAGCTTTTCAGTACCTTATGGTGTTGCCGTTCGAGGTGAACGGCAAGGTGGGACAATCTGTGTTGGACTATTTGGTTACTGAAATTCAAAGTGGAATTTCCCGTTCCTGTCTCTGACCCCCCTTCACAGTTACAAAGGAGCCTTTTCCCCTGCCCAGCATCAACAGCCGTCTGTTGTGTTTTGTAGTTTTGTTGTTTTTGTGGTGCTGGGGTGTATGAGGTCAGGCTTCCCGCATTTAGTATCTATGAGAAGAGGAGATAATCTTTGTTCTCCAGGCTGGAACAACAGCTCTGTCCCTCCTGACAACTTCAGCCAGCAACAAAACTCCTTTAAGCCCAGATTTTGGGGGGTGGGGATGCTCCCTCTGCTTCCTCTGTCTGTGTTAATGGGAGCTCTGGAAATAAGGTGTCAGGGAATAGGATCAAAAGAGCGTATTTGCATCTCCTGATTTATTTGTGTCCAGCTGGTTGGCTGAACCCTCCAAAGGCCAATATAAAACTCAGGTTTGTAACGCCCTGGTGTGAGGAGGGAGTATCACAGTGGACAAGGATGTGCTGTTGGGGCAGACCTCCACAGTGCCTGGTTTGGGTTGACCAGCTCAGCTTTTGCAGCACTGAGGGGTCTATGAGCAGGGTGGGGGGCTCTGAGAACTTCCAGAGCAGAGGAGAGAACCCTGCCCCTGGTTCATGATGTGTTAGTGACACCCAATGGTGGGTCATTGGGTCCTGGGCTGTCGGTGCTGTGTTCTGGTTATTGTATCTTTCCCCAAGGAGAGTTTTGCTTTAGTGGTTTTTCTAAGGTGCTTCATTTCCCAGGGCTCATGGTAACAGATGTGAACAAGAAGGTTCTGGTCATACGAACCCCCCCTCTTCCAAGTGCCAACTCCCTTTTCCGTGACCTCAGTGTTGTCCAGCTCCTCACAGTCTGCTCCAGGCTCATGTTCACTCACTCTGGCAGTCGTGAGATGAAGCGCCGACAGTTCTGGCAGCCGCTCCTCAGCTACTGTAGAAACGGGTCCCCTTGCAGCCTGACCAGACATGTCAAGTTCTTTCATGCAGGGAAATGCCCAGAGCTCCTGACTGAGATCTGCTGGTGGAGAGGACAGCTAGAGATGGATGTACTTGGGCACAGGCAGGACCCAGGGGAGATTGGGGTTGGCCCTGAGGAACAATTTCTGTCCCACAGGGGTTGTCCAGGACAGTAGGGGAGTCCCCATCCCTGGAGGTGTTGCAAAGCTGTGGAGATGTGGAGTGAGGAACAGGGGTTAGTCGGGACCTGGCAGTGCTGGGGCAGCGGTTGATGAACCCTAAATGGTTCTGGGACTTCTTAATAACTCAAACATGACCTGAGTGAAAGAGAGGTTGGCAAGAAATGTGGAACAGAAAAAATACTATTTCTGTGCAGCCCTTTCCCCTCACAGAAGGAGTGCTGCAGGCACTGCCCAGTCGTGCTTTGCAACCAAAGTTTATTTGCAACAAGGCAAATCAAGAAGATTCTTGGGCAAGGAGGAAACCAGGTTGGTAGAGCTCGAGCAGCAGCTGTCTCAAAGTTCAGCTCTGTGGAATCTTTAAACTAGAGAAATATTTGAAGTCTCCTCTGGAGATGATTGACATGTTTTCCCTGGAGGGGCTGAGCATCAGCCCTGTAAAGGTCGCTGAGAGATGTGAACGCTTGATGTTTTCTGGTTGGGGTGGCTTTTTGCACATGGGTAACTTATACCGCTGAGCTGGTTCTAAGCATCTAGGATTAAAATTTTGCACTTGCTTTTATTTTAAAACCCATTTTATGGTCCAGATGTGAGCTGATAGAGTGACAACAGTGTTAGCAGATGGCTACGTGGCTTTCCTGGACAGGAATAGGATTGAAACAGAAATATTTCTGAAGTGCTTTTCTATAGTGAGTTCTTGTCTCCTCTCCCTTCTGTTATGAAGCAGAGATGTGGATTGAGTAAAAATAACTTCCCTAAACCATCAGTCTTGGCTCTGAGGTGATGCTCAGAGGTGATGCTCAGTAACTCCTTTGCATTTTATCCACAGCTGAATTTCCCATTCCAGTCCTTATTTGCTTCCCCTGCTCCACCCATGGTCTTCACCTTGCAGGTCTCCTTCCAGTCTTAAGGTGAAGTGTCCAAGACAGCCAGTGTGTTGGTTTGATCTAACACTAAGACATTTTCCTTTTGCTTTGCTATCTCCTCCATTTTCCTACCTGTTCTCCATGAGAAGGGGTTTTCCACGAGGAGGTCTTGGCTTCGGGTTACTCCCCGTGGGTTGGACTCATTCTGATCCCTGTTTCATCAGCCATCGCTGCGGGGTCTCTCCAAACAAGCAGCCGCATTGTTCCTGCCCAGAACAGCTGATGTGATTCATGCTCCCACTGGGCATGAGTGGTTTATGGGCAGTTCCTTGGTGGTACCTCCTGGGGTGTCACTTAGGTAAGAGATGATGTTCACCACCACCTGCTTTGAACATTTTCTTGTAACTTCCTCCTAGATGAAACATTCTCTGCTCTGAAACACCAGAAATTCTGGGCTCCCCTGGAGTTGTCACCTCTCTGATACTCAGCATCAGAAACATTCCTGTGGTTCTCTGACTTTCTGCTCCTTTGTAAATCCCTGAGCACAGGGCATGACCCAGCATTGCTTCCGAATCATCTGCTCTGGTTGTTTTCATAGAATCATAGAATGGTTCAGGCTGGAAAAGCCCTTCAAGCTCCTCAAGTCCAACCATGAACCCAACTGTCCCAACCTACCACTGAACCCTTTCCCAAAGCTCCAGATCTCTATGACTTTGAAACACATCCAGGGGTGGCTATTCAGCCCCCTCCCTGGGCAGCCTGTTCCAAGGCCTGATGGCTCTTTCCATGGAGAAGTTTCTCCTCAAGGCCAACTTGAACTTCCCCTGGTGCAGCTTAAGGCCATTTCCTTTTGTCCTGTCACTTGTTCCCTGTGAGAAGGGACCAACCCCTACCTCTCTACACCCTTCTTTCAAGTAGTGTAGTTTGTTCTACATGAAAAAGTTCTGATTTAGAGTTTTCCTTCTGGGTCAAGAATAGTCCTAACAAACCAGTGTAGGTTTATAAGCTCCAGCAAAGAGCTAGTTTGTTCCCTGATTCTTGATAGCAGATGGAACCACACTCTTGAGTTGTGTTCAGTGCCCACTGAAGTACAAAGTGACCCTGGGTTTTGATCAAGCAGGAGACACTTTATTCAGCCTTTTCTGGACAGGAGAAGGCAGCTAAGGGCTGAGTTTCTGCCTGAACTCAGATTTCTTCTATTCGTAGATACTTTTTCCCTAAGAGCCTTTACATAAACCGGTTTGATTTTTATGATGAAGTAACTCCACAAGGATGGGGAAGGGTGAGCGAGAGTTGAGCTCCTGCCTGTTTGCAGTCCTTCTGGCAGAAGCAGCATCAAACATACCCTGGTTTTGTTTCTCAGGTTGTTTACATTGGAAGAGGGAGAGTAAAGACAGTCATTGCCTTATTGCTTAATCTATTTCTCTTAATGGATTTGCAGTTGATGACTCTAATCCCTCTGAGAATTATGGGGCTGTTTCATTGAATAGTGCTTTAGGTCAGCTTAGCCTTCTGATATCCCTGCCTGGGAATCTGCAAGATGAGTTCCTGCCCTCGATCACGAGCACGTGGAGATGCAGCTGCCAGCCCTTCCCTTCAGAAGTGATTAAGGGCAAGGCAGGTGAACTACAGACCTCATAAAATGGTAGCTGTGGTGTACCGGTGGGGTAGATGGGAAATACATTATACTGGAGTCCTCAGCCCATCGTTTTGATGTAAAGGATGAATTCTTGGCAATACTTATTCATGGACAAGTTGCTCCTTCCCATCCCCAGCCTTGTTTTAAAGTTGTGGAGATCTAGATCTTAGGGACTTGGGTTAGTGGTGGGTAGGGACAGCTGGGTTCCTGGTTGGACCTGAGGAGCTTGAAGGGCTTTTCCAACCTCAACAATTCCCTGATTCTGTGATCTTTCACAAATACCGTCATGCAACCTTTGGTTCTGAGTTCCATGGTTAATAAAACAAGGCGGTAATATGGTTTAATGTTGAAAATCCCCCCTCTCGTGTTTCTGGAGATACTTTTTCCTCATTTTCCTCCTTCAGGGAAGGAAACACAACCAGTATAGCTTTTCAGACCTAGTGCCTCTTTTTTCCCCCCCACAGTAACAGTTTCCTGCAGTAAAACCAATGGTGAAGGGCTCTGGAGATCTGTGTTTGTTCTGCTTTGAGTTCAGCTCACATGAGCTGCAGCCCTCATGGTTTGCTTTCTTGCAGAGGAGGAGCAATAGCTCGACTCTTGTAGGATTTTATAGGTGTCCTAAGGGTGCTTTTGTGTGGCTTTATTTTGGCAACTGGGGATCCAGAGGTTTGGAAAGGAAGAGGCAACAAACTGAGAGGAAATGTCTCCCTTTATAACTCCTCATGCACTCGTGTCCTGGGTACAACGTGTAGGTCCGTGTATTGTCCTCTGCCTCCAGAAGGTTCTTGCAGAAGAATAAGAAATAGGAGTATCGTGTTAGAGAGTTCATGTGCAGAATGGCCAAAGCAACTAGGGGTCTGTAGGCTGGAGGAGCGAGTACTTGAGTGAAGGGTCTTGAATGAGGGGACTTAAGTGAGGGGACCTGGATGAAGGGATGAATGAAAGGACTTGAGTGAAGGGACTTGAAAGAGGCCAGTGGTTGTGACTGTTGCCCATGAAGCCATCACTGACACGCAGGGTGTGAGCAGGAGCTCCTGTTCCGTATTCCGTCTGTGTGGATGTGGGTCAGCAGTCCAAAATAGCAGCAGTGTCTGAGCATGGGTGGTGCTGGGGGACCTGGGAGCAAGTTGTGGTGAAACTGTGAAGCAGCTTGTGACAGCAATTTGGGAGTTGTGATTTTTTAATATTTTTTTACCATGAGGCTGATCAGATATAGTGGAGGAGAAGCCTCAAGATGTTGAATCTCCATCCTCAGACCTGCTCAGGTTGAAAAATCCCTGAGCATACTGGTGTTACATGAGTGGGTCACTGGACTGAATGACCTCCAGACATCCCTTCCAGACTCATTGCTCTGCTGTTCTAGTGGTCAATGATTCCATGGGCTGGAAAGCTGTTGGACATGCGGGTAGTCACTAATCGGTAATTCACAACATAGCAGAGAGGTTTAGTTTGGAGGAGGAGAAGAGTGAGGTGGAGTTTTTTCCTCCATATAGATAGATATTTACAATCAAGACTTGACTTCAAGCAGACGCATCGTTGATTGTCTACACTGGGCATCTCCACCATGTAGAGTCACTTAGATTGGAGCAGAGCTCTGGAGGATTCTGGTGTAACCCTGACTCAAAACCACATGTAGGTCAATCAGGTTGCTCCAGGGCCATGGGTATCCCTTTTCTTTTTCGGTCTGAATGTCCCCAAAGGTGCTGATCTCACCATCTCTTGGGGCCTCTTCCAGTGTTGGACTGCCCTCATATTGAACATGTTTTTCCATATATTTGGAAATTACACTGAGCAACCTGATCTGCTGGGACCTTTCTTCCCCAAAAGGTTCTTAGACATCGGAACAGGCTGCCCAGGGCGGTGGTGGGGAGAATGTGCAAAGCCATGGAGATGTGGGGTGACGGTCAGGGTTTAGGGGTGACCTGGCAGGGCTGGGTCAAAAATTGAACTCAGTGAGCTTAAAGGTCTCTTCTAACCAAAGAGCTTCTGGGATTCTGTGAATTATATCCAGAAGAAAAGACTGTCAAACGTTTGAGAGTGAGTAAAGGATGCAGTGGGTTGGCTGTGAATGACTTGTTTTGGGATGTGCATGAGGGCTCCTCGCGAAGTTCTTTTGAGCTCAGTTAGTGCCGTAGAGGAAATGTGGGAGAGTGAGTCACTCTTAAGACGGGGGCCATTCAGACATTAATATTGAGCCTTGGTGGACACTTTTGATCTCTTACAGGGCTCATGAGGCAGCAGTTCCACAGTCAGTTCTTTTGGAGGACAAAAGATGTTCGTAGAACTGTTGCATCATCTGCTTCTTATCTCCTGTTTTTTCCAATTGTAACTCAAGCACTGCCAGGAGCCACCGAGAGTGGCACCACGTGTAGAAGGAAGAGATTAAGGATCAAGTATGTTAGTTGTCTCCTCAGACACCAGCATTCTTGGACAAATAACCAGTTCTGTGTGCCTGCTGGGACCTAAAAATGGGGATGACTGTCCCTTGAGGAAACTGCCCACCCCACGGCTCCATGCATGGCCCCACCTGTTTGAGTTGGGTGAACTCGGCTCTTGGAGGCAGAAGTAGAAATTTCCTCATCAGCTGTTTGGGGGTTTTGTGGCTCACTCTGTTTGTGCAAGGTGAGAAAAACTTTTCCCCAGAAAGGGCCGTCAGGCCTTGGAACAGGCTGCTCAAGGACAGAGTTGAATCTCCATCCCTGGATGTGGAGATCTGGAGCTTTGGGGCAGGGTTTAGTGGTGGCCTTGAGACAGTTGGGTTCATGGCTGGACTCGAGGAGCTTAAAGGTTTTTTCGAGTCTAAGCAATTCCATGATTCTGTGATCACTGATGTCTGTAAAACCTCAGACAAAACTGAGTTTTGATGTCATTATGGGGCCATTTGCTTTCCCTGCTGCACATTGATGTGAATGATCTCCTCCATCCTCCAGCATCACTTGTAGGAGTTGTATGGCAACGGTGCCCTACAGTGTTGGGAATCCACGCTCTCAGGTGTGTTTCCACCATTACGAACACCCTCGGTGGGCAGTTGCCGAGCTGGACTCAGGATGGACCCACAGACCATCACAGAGCTGGAGTGAGTAGCGGCAGGATGATGCCTCAGAGCTTATCACTAGAAGATGGCAGATTGGGCTGTCCTTCTTTCTCCTTCAAGCTCCTCCAATTCCCTCTCCCCTGGAGTAATTCATCTCTAGTGCTGACTCAGCAGAGCAGAATTTTCTCCACCACTGAACAAAGGGATGAGCTGCTGCCACAACCCAAGGAGCAGAGCTCAGGGCAGAGCAGCAGCCCCAGCAACAGCTCCCAACAAATGTCTTTAAAAGACCTTTGAAGGCTTCATTGCCAGGCTGGGAGGAGCAAGCAAACTGGAAAGTCTCTTAAATAATTCCTTCAGCCTAATGAACACATTTGATGAAGCTTTGGCAGCTTTTCCTTGTGTTCCCCTGTAACTAGGAAATATGCCCAGGCTGTTCAGGGCTCTGTGGAGGAGTCCATCCCCATAATTAAAGGCTGAATGAATGCTAATGTTCTGATGAGTACATTGGATTGGTGCTCAAATTGAGGCAGCACAAAACAAAACCATCCTTCTGCCATCCCTCAGGGTCACGGACCGGGTTGTGCATCCCGGTAGAGCTGAAATTATGAGAGATGGAGCCCAAGTTCTGGTCCTGTGGCTCCTGAAGTAGGAACATTCCCTACTCATCTCTCCTGGGTTCATCATCTTCATTATTACTTACAGGGATAAATTCCTTTGCCTGAATATGTAATCCTCTTTAGCTAGAGTCTTCTAGGTTGGAGAAGACCTTCGAGCTCCTCAAATCCAACTATGAACCCAACTGTCTTAATCCACTGCTAAACCCTGTCTCTAACCTCCAGATCTCCACGACTTTGAAATATGTCCAGGGGTGTCAGTTCAACCCCCTCTCTGGGCAGCCTGTTCCAAGGCCTGAGGACCCTTTTCATGGAGAACTTTTTTCTCAGGGCCAACCTCAATTTTGCCTGGTACAGCTTGAGGCTGTTTCCTCTGGTCCTATCGCTAGTGAGCCAGAGGTCTCACATTCATGCTGAGTTAGTTGGATTATCAACAGGTAGAACATGGACGGGTACTCCCAATGAATGGAGGGTCCCCTTGATGCCCCAGACATCTGAGACTGATCCAAACCAAAGCCAGAGCCAGGTGTGAGAACAACATTTTGTCTTTCTGGGATGGCTCTAAATAAAACCCACAAGTTAAATCATAGAATCACTGAATGGTTCATGTTGGAAAAGCCTTTCGAGGTTCTTGAGTCCAACCATGAACCCACCAGTCCCAACCCACTGCTAAACCCTGTCCCTAATAAATTAGGGAGCATATAAGGGTTTATTGAGATGCACTGGAGAAAACTGGTAGAGCAGAGCCAGCATAGATCAGGTACCCCAAAACTGGGCTTTTGAGGTGAAGGTGAGATGATTCTGAAGAGTTTTGTTTTGGGCCCAGTGTCCAGCTGTATGTTTTGGTGCTTGTTTTTCTTCACAGGTCTTTTGTGCCTGGGATGATAAAACAGCAAGACATTTAGTAGTACTCAGAAGCGAAAGCAAGAGGCTAATGCAGGGGATAAAAGACCTCTCAGCTTGTCCCAGAGTCAGAAAAATAAATAACAACAAAGCTGCTGTTGAGCATCATTGGGGCAGGTGGAAGCCCCAGTTTTATTTTATTCCACTTTTCCCAGCAGTGTTTGAACCAGAATTTTAGTGTCTTCTGAGATGCTCCCGTCAGCCCCAAAAAGAGAGAAAACACTGGTTGAAAACAGGAATTTTCAGTGGAAAACAACCTCATACCCATGTGGGCTCTCCTTGTGGTGGATCCTCTGTGGAGTTAATCCACCAAGGCAGCACAGGGCTCATGGCACTGCTGGGGATTGCAGTTCCCAAAGCTTTTCCTGGGGAAACTGCCTCCTGTGGGTCTCACGAGACAGAGCAGCATGGCAGCTCTTCTGTAGGGTTCGTAGGATTTAGGGAGGAAACTTGGGGAAATGGCTCTGAAATGGTGTGTTGGCACTCTGGTTTTGGGTGCAGTTGTTGTCCTTTGGTGGGTGGCTGGACCAGCTTTAGGGGTTGTGAAACACCACGTAGGGTGGCGTGGAGTGAGAGTTCCCATACTACAAGGGTCAGTAGGATTCACAGGCCTTAGAATGAGATCTCCAAGTTCCTGCTTTCCTGCAAATGCTTTCCCATTAGTGTCTGGATCCAAGGACCCACTTATGAAGAGCAAAAGAAAGTTGGGGAAGAAACAGCCGTAACCTCGGGATAAATCACAGTGTGAAACTCATAAGGGTCACAACTTCATCGCTGACATTCCAACCATTTATCTCAGTAGCATCCTTGCTTGGGAGTTTTGTTCTTCTCATTAAACCAGAGGTTTCCTGTACCTGCTCTGCCTTTTCCCACTGGAATGATAAGAGAAGTGGGATTAGAGTGGCATCTGGATGATCCAGTCCCATTACAGGGAAAAATATTTCTTCCTCCGGCTCTTCTGGTTTGGGGAAAATTTTCCAGAGAGAGCCGACCTGGCCCTGAGTTCTGGCTCCTCCTGCTACTGTGGGGAATGATAATAAAAATAAACTAGACATTAAGGAAAGCTCGAACGTAAAACATCTCCTTTATTTTCTTTTGTTCCCAGTGAAACCAGAAGAGACAAAACCAGCTGAAGCAGTGACGGGAAATGATATCACAGCACCTCCCAACAAGGAGCTTCCTCCCAGCCCAGAGAAGAAGGCCAAGGTAGGTGGTTTAATGTGCAGCGTCTTTCCTTTCATCACTTTGATTTGCTGCTTCTCTGCTTCTTGGCTTCTGTTTTCTGAGCTACCCTTTGTGACCCCTTTGACTGGGACAAGAACAATGCCATTAGGAAGCTGGAAACAACTCGGTGAACAGGACTTAAAGTGGATTTAGGAGCTTCTGCTTCACCGGCAGTCTCTTCATTGTTCACCACTTGTGTTTCAGTTAACAGAGATCCTGCCTTGCATCTGATACTCTCTGTTTATGTGAGAGGCAGCAGCTTCCAGAACCTTTGAGAGCCCACTGTGAATCCTGAGGGCAATGGTCAGGGTGGGGGGATTCGTGTTGCCCCCAAAGCAGTGACCGTGTGCCCATGGAGCTGATGGGATGAGGATTTATTGCTCACAGTCCGCCATGCCTGTCACTGGAAGCAGCATCCTGTGTGCTGCATGCAGGATGAGATGCCCAGTACACCCAGTTACTAATCCCAGCTTTGCCAGCAATTCCTTCTGTCGCTTTCAATGTTACTGGATTAAATCCCATTCACTTGGATTGGAACAGCAGAACTCCAGCTCTGCTGCATCTCCACAGGGTCATAGAACCATGGAATCTATGAAATTGTTCAGGCTGGAAAAGACCTGCAAGCACCTCAAGTCCAACCATAAACCCAACTGTCCCAACCCACTACTAAACCCTGTCCTGAAGCTCTAGATCTTGACAACTTTGAAATACGTCCAGGCGTGGTGATTCAGACCGCTCACTGGGCAGCCTGTTCCAAAGCCTGATGACCCTTTCACTGGAGTCTTTGTTTCGCTTAGAAAACAGAAAGCAAATTCTTTCTTTTTTTTCTGTTGTTTCATTTGAAAAAAATCCCCTTTATGTTCTTGCAGTCCGATGATTTGGTTCTCAGAGCACTGCTGTTGTTTCTGTTGCTACTGTTTTATTTTGGTTTGCTTTGTTTTCTTTTTTTTACTGCATTTTGCGTTCTGAAACCCCCTAAAGCCTGTTGCCTCCACATCCTCCACCAAGCCTGCAGCTTCGAAAACCAGACCCCTGGCCACTCCCAGCCCCAAACGGCCAGCCTCCGCCGCACCTGCCCCAACCAAAAAACCCACCAGCCCTACTTCAGCCACCACCGCTAAACGCCCGGCCACCAGTACCACACGTCCCTCCACCTTAACTGCAAAAGAGACTAAACCAAAGGTAAGAAACAACTGATTATGTGGGGGCGCTCCCAGAGCTTGTGTAGATGTTACGTTGCCAGCAGCTGCACCCAGGGTGCAAACTGTTCCTCTGGTGCTGATCACAGGAGGATGAGGTGGGAGTGTGGTTCATTGATTGCATTTTTAGTGCTGAGCAGTGGTTCATAGGATCAGATTATGAGATGGTCTGGGAGGGAGCTCAGAGCTTACCTGGTGCCAACCACCTGTCATGGGCAGCGACACCTCTCACCAGATCCAGCCTGACCTTGAACATTCCCAGGGATAGCCTAGGCAACTATTCCAGTGCCTGAAACCATGCCCTTTGTCCTAGCACTAGAGTCTCTTGAAAAAAAGGTCCCTCTCCAGCTTTCCTGGAGCCCCTTCAGTGCTGGAAGGTCCTCCCGGGAGCCTTCTCCAGGCTGGACAGCCCCAACACCCTCAGCCTGTCCCCAGAGCAGAGGGACTCCAGCCCGCTGATCATCGTCATGGACTCACTCCAACAATTCCATGTCCTTCTCAAACTGGGAACTCCAGAACTGTATCAGCTTCTATTATCCTCCCACTGGGTCCCAAGCTTGTCATTGTGTCACCACAGAGGAGAAAATGAAACTTGACCATCTCACTGTGATACACCTAGTCATGAAGGCCCCCAGGTAATTGTTTATTACTGAAGGACGAAGGTGTTTAAGTGTAGACAAAACTCAAGTGTGTCCAAACTTAGGATAACTCAAATCCAGACAAGAACATCAAAACCTGAATGGAGAGTGCTCATGGTAGTGTTGAGGGCAAGAAAATCCCTTTGGGCACCTCAGTATTTCCCTCCAGTTGTCCAACTTGATGTTGCCTGGCCACTATAACACCAGTATGAAAGTGACTAGCGTGCTTAGGAAACCCTGATTCTACAAGAAGAGACGGTCTGGGGGCAGTTCTTGGTGTCACATCTTAGGGCTGAAGTGGGGTGTCCACATGGAATGTCCCTGGAAGCCTTCCCAGTGTCAACTTGGGAGGTTATACAGGAGGAGACTTGGAAAGGGAATTTTGCACTCAGAAGCTGGTGTTTAAGCTCTAGCATTGCTGCTTTGCGTTTAAGCTCAAATAACTGCTTTTGGGTGTTCTAAAGATGATCAAACTCAACAAAACCAGTACAAAAGTGCAGCTGTAACTTTGTAGGGTTTTTCCTGGGAATCAGAGTCTTCAGTTTTGAGTTTCCACGCAATCCTGAATCCCTTTCTGGTGAAATCAAGCTCTCATTCAATTTATTTCCATACATTAATCCACTATTTTAACCCTTCAGAGATCAGTTTACCAACAAGTGACTTTTGAGGGACAAACATGAAATATTTTTCATGTTTTAAATGAGGAAGGACCCATAGACCCATCCTCTCTCGCATTATCCCATTTCAGTGGTACCTAGCTCCTGTATTTGAGAATTGAAACATTTATTTCAGTGTTTTATTGGCATTTGGAGGAGGGGTGCAGCCCTGACTCAGTCTCTCTGTTTGCAGGTTGCAGACACGAAGAGCTCCGAGAAGAAGACCTCACTGTCGAAGCCCCCGGTCCCTACCACTGTTTCTCGAGCTACTACCAGGAGTACCCCTACTGCTCTTAAGACAACAGCGGCATCGCCTGTCACCACAGCCACTGGCACAAAAACCACTGCGACTTCTCCACCCAAGAGGCCAACATGTGAGTGTTGTCCGTTTATTTTCTGGAGATCCCTCCTTCTAACCATCTCTGGGTCTCTGACCAGCACTGTTGGTTCCACACCACTAGGGCTGTCTAATGCGTCCCAGTACACCCCCCCGACACACTTTATCCCATATTTAGGTCAATCTCTAACTCCACTGGTTGATTAAAATTAGCCTCCTGGCAAATGAGCTTGTGATCTTCAGGTTGAAGAGAAGGTGAAAACCCAACACCTTGCAGTGAGAAGCTGTAGCTGCTGCTCATCAGCACTTCTGGGGTAAATTGGTCTGTCAGGAGTTTGTTTGCTGGAAACTTGATGGCAGCTGAAATCTCAATGTAATGGAATACAATGCAAGATCCTGCATCCAGACTCTTTTTCTCTGCAGGGCTTCCTCTTCTAAAGCCAAATCTGAATGACCCTCAGGGGCAACTTGAACCAACTCTGTGTGATTCAGGGTTAAACCAGTGACTGAACCAGCTCATTTCAGGACAAAGGATGCTGTTCTTGCTGAATTTTGCCACAGGAACAGTCAGAATCAACAGAAAGCCCAAATCAAGTCTTGGGAGAAGCGAATCTCCCAAGAGATCTTGAGAGGTCTCTCAGAGAGCTTGAACCCCCAAACAAGTGCATCTGGAAAACAAAAAACATTGAGCTGAATTGGAGGGTTTTCCCCCTAATGCAGAAGGAATTCGGAGCTGCAGTCACATCAGCTTCCTCACAAAGCTGTATCCCCCTACTTGTGAGGTTAGGACAGTTGGTATGAAATGCAAGCAGCACATGAGTGTCTCGGAAAGCCCCTTTCCACTCATTTTGGTGGAACCTGAGAGATTTCATTTTAGATTAAAAACAGAGCTACATGCTCTCAGGTCTTTTTCCAATCACTAGACCTCATGGGTTAGATGTGGCAAGAAACATGGAGAACTAACAGTCTATGTAGGTTCTGTGGAGTCCCAGACCGTGACCTCAGAACCCCTAGAAAAAAAGCAATATCTGAACTGTTGAAATCTCTCTGCCTAGAAATTCCCTATGTGGTGTCTGTGGGGGAAGTAGACTGAATCAAGTGTAGGGGCAGCGCTGCGTGTCCCAGGAGCTGTGGATCTTCACCCCTCCTGTGAACATCACGTGAAGTCCATGGTGTGTGTGTGGTCTTCTATAGCCCAGAGTGTTTCATATGTTCTAATGAGTTCAGTTAATTTCTCCTTTCCAAAACTCAGACACAGACAAAGAAGCCTTTTTCCAATGACATTTGAAAAGGGATGGAGTCACTGATGCAGAGATACAGGAGGGTTGTTCCAGGCGATGCGACCGTACAGAGGAAGAGGCTTCTGCACTAGAGAGGGCGGTGGGACACTGCCAAAGTACAGCGAGAACTGAGTGGGCGAGGGAGAGGTGAGGTCAGCTGGAGAAACTCCATCAGAACTTAGAGCTGGTTTGTCTGGAGCTGGAAGTGCAGCTTCAGCTGGAGCCAAGATGTGGGTGATGGAGACCTCATCACAGCTTGAGTTCTCTTACACAGCACTGAGATGGATAATGACTCTCTGCCTGACGTTGCTTCAGAGGGACATCTGCTCTTGGTTTCAGTTCAAAAGAGAGAGACCTCCACTTGGAATCCCAGACTGATTTGGATTGGAAGGGACCTCTGAGATCCTCTAGTTCCCAACTCTCACCAGACCAGGTTGCCCAGAGCCCCATCCAACCTGGCTCTGAACACCTCCAGGGATGGATGAGCTACAACCTCCCTGGGCAACCAATTCCAGTGTTTCACCATCCTCACATTGAAGAAACCTCATGGTTTACTCAAGGTTGTAAATCCTGTGTGTGGTGGCTTGGGTTGATGTTCCTCCACTTCTTTTCTTCCAGTCACTTTCTCTATTAGACGAGAGCCTGGAGCTGCCTGGGGCTTGATAATTATTTCTCTTTACAGTTTCCCCCCCACACACGCAGTTTTCTCCCCTCCTGTTTGTGTTTGTCCACGAGCCACCTCAGTGCCTCCCTGCCTACAGAAAGATCAAAGTCTCAGACCATCCTTCCAGACCATTTACCCAGCAGCTTTATCATTCTCCAGGTTTTCACCAATAGCATGGACAGGTATCCCAGCATCCAGCCACCCACTGACATGAGCACAAACACCATCTCTTTACAGATCAAAGTCACATCTCAGCCGTGCCACCTTTATTTAAAACCGAATCTGTTCTCTGTAGACACTTCCAAAAGAAACTTGTGGTGAGGAGTGAGATGGGGTTGGTTTGACATGACCTTTTTTTTTGTTATTTGAAGTGCTTTGTATTAATTATGAATCTGTCCTCTAGGCTGCATTAAATGATCCCGGGGGGTTCCTCTCATTAGTGGGATCTTGTCTGTGGTGTCTCATTGAATACTTTTAGCAAAGGCAGGCTGCAACAATCCAGACTAACCTGGCCTCTGGTTATTTGCCTTGTTGACCCACTCTTTTGCCTCCTGGTATTCCATGATGTGTCCTGCCAGTCACTTGGGTTTATCTCAACATCTAAGACTGTTAATTGAAATTAAATAGTAGAAGATAGGGGTTTCCATGATTTCTAATTCCGCTTTTTTTCCATTTCTGTTTGGTTTTAATGCTCCCTTCTAAACAAAGCAGATTTTTGCCAACGTCATCGATCACCGACCATAAAAAAATAGGATTTTGACACCTGAAAGCTCTTTAAAACAGGATTCTGATCCTGTTTTTCACTCTGTGGCTTTAACTTGCCCAACTTTGCAGTTTTGTTCTGCTTCGAGGAGCAGAGCTGTGACCCTGGTCTAGTCTGTCCTCTGCCAGTGTAAGCGGGTCAGGATCGTTGGTGATTGCCTGGGGGTGCAGCTCAGTTTAGGGATTGATTGTTGGTTTCATACGATTATAATGGCACCAAAATATGTACAATAATGTCTGTGCGAGGAAATTGGCTCTAGCAGTGAGACCAAGGGTAGAGATGGATAGACATGGTTTTGCCACTGCTCTTCTGTAGACAAAAGAGCTTTGAAGGATATTGGGGGGTGGTTGTTTGGTTTTTTTATGACATTTAATTTTGGATTAAAATAACATCATTGAGTGCTGTCAGGCTCTGAAAGTTACTTGAAGGCAAAAAAAACGAATCACAAACCATACCCAGGAATGTTGTGTTGTTGAACAGTGACTTGGTCCTTTAGATAAACTTCTTGTTGGAAAACATGGGTGGGTTCAGCTGTCAGGAGGAGCAGGACCTCTTCATCTCTGCATTCCAGCGCAGCGGCTCATTCTCTGAGTAGCATGTTGGAAAGGGGGTTGTGGGAGAGAGGAGCGTCAAGAACCCTTGAGCTCCAGCAGAAGCTCCACCAGGTTCCCAAATTACTCATCTAAGCAAACAAGCCTCTGCTCTGCAGCTCTAATTGTTGTATTTTGTGTTGGCAGCCATCAAGACTGACACAAAGCCTGCAGATGCCAAGAAGACCTCTGCAAAGCCACCATCAGGTAACTTGTGTCAGTTCCCATCTAAACCAGGCCCTGTTTGGGCTGAGTTTGTTAAGCAGGACATGGTGCAGCCGTAAGACTTGGGGAATCTGTACAGATGGTCTCTGACCCATCTCCTCCCTCCCTTCCCTCTCCATTGCAGCAGAGCTGAGCCGCTCCAAGAGCGCCCCTGGAAGTGCAGCGAGGAGCAGTGCCACCACTCCTGCCACCAGTTCCTCCAGTGCACCTCCTTTGCCTGGAGCAGCCACCAGTCATCCCAAACCCAAGCCTGCTACAACCAAACCCACCCCAACAGCAGCGACTGACACTAAAAAACCCACTGCTAAAACTCCCTCTAAACCCAGCACTGCTTCCAAGCCAACCCGCCCCACCAGCAGCGTCTCCGTTCCAGATCTGAAAAATGTGCGTTCCAAGATTGGATCCACAGATAACATCAAGCACCAGCCTGGTGGAGGAAAGGTGAGTCCCTGGTCACAGCTGACGCTTCACAGCAGCAGCTCTTTGGCATTAGGGGTGCTCTCTGCTGGGTTTGGTGGCTGTGTCCTCACTGCTCTTTGCATTTATGCCCTGCAGAGCTCCTCTTTGGGTTCGTATACACAAGGCAGTGATAGTGGGGTACTGCAGGAGTCCTCCTTGACAGTCTTAATGTGCTTTACTGGCACCAGTAGGACTCACAAGTCCCTGTACTGTCTTCCTGTCGTGTATAACAGTGCAGAAACTCCAGACCTTGTGCATATCCCCAAAACTTGGCCTGCAAATAGAAAAATTGAGCCTGTAGAATGGAACAGAAGGTTAAACAATGGCTATGGTGCAGGAGCAGGTTCCTCTGCACCTTTATCCAGGCCTAGAAATGGTCTGTCCAGTTAGTTAGGTAAAATCCACTATGAGATGGGTCTGTGCTGCTCCTTGGTGCCACAAGACGAGGGGGTGTTGAAGGAGCTGTAGGGAGCAGCATGGACATGGGTAGCCCCGTCCTCTGAGGGTTTAAATAGTCTTTTATGGCTACGTACAGCCGTAAAACGTTTATGGGATCCTGTATAACAGATACACTCGCCCTGCCTGGCCACATGGGGCCGCAGTGAGGTCTGTCACAGACATGTCGATACACCATGGATTTCCTATTCAGAGCTGAGAGGATCTGAGTTGCAGAATATCAGTTCTGTTTCAGGGTCTGGAGGACAGAAAGTTCTGCTCCTCATAACAAGAGTTTCTGGAAATGACAGACCAAGTCTGCTGAAGAATTTGGGTGTGAAAAGGAGTGGGACACCCTCTTGAATACCCTACCTGATAGCACGGGGCTAACAGAAGTTCAGGAGGGCTTCTGCCACCTGCTCTGCGAGAGCCTGTGGGGTCCTGTGGGTGTTTTAACCATTAGGGTTGCAGAACTTCTCACCTTAAAGGGTTATTGTGTCCCTTTAGGACACTTCATTTTGGCATTTCATCTCACTGATTTATTTTCTACATCTTTTCACAGAATCATTAAATCCTAACGATGGTCCTTTAAAGAAAATGGTTCTTTTTCTAGAGGAAAACACTGGATGTTTTCAAAACCTGAGGACACCACAGTGGGGCTGGGGTGGGGTTTTTTACTCTTTTGATGCTGGTAGGTCAGTGACATTCAAGAAAAACCTCGACATCTGGTTCTGCCACATTTATCTGAATCTAGATCAGCAGAATGGAAATCCCCTGGTAGTTGCTCAGTTTTTCTAGAACCTGGACATTCACTGGATTTTTTGTTTGACTGGGTTAGCCAGATCCTTTCAAGCATAACAAATAAATGAGCTTTGGATCTCAAAACCTGAATTGAATCGGTGGGTGGATGAGACATTGGCAGCGGAAGCCAAAGGTCTGTGTCTAGAGAAGGGAAGGACCCCTGGCCAGTAGGGTGCATTTGCCCCTAAGGTCCATCTAAAGTCCTCAAGGTGACAGAACTGGGCCCTCACTGCTGTTGTTGGGCTATTAAAGGACGGGGGTTTTTGGTTGAGTGTATCATGTACTGGGTTTTTGGTTGAGTGTATCCTGTACTGGGGTCACTGGGAGAACCAGCCGTGGTGACCATGCGGGACACTGAGGAAGAGAACCCAAGAGCTTTTTGAGAAGCAGAACTGGGTTCTGTTTCACCCTGTGTCTGAGTGATGCTGCTTCCTCTCCACCCTTCCCTCCTTAGTTTTGTTGTTCTGGGCAGGGGATTTTGCCTAGCCTGAGGACTATGGCATGTAGGAGGGTCTTCTCGGTGGTCTGCTGCACCAGGCTCCTCTGGGTAACTTGCATTCCCCTGCCCTCCTGCCGATCATGTCCATTTGCTGGTTGAAACCATCCGTTTGTCTCCATCTAGGGGAAAATAGAGAAAAAACCCGAATCAGCCACTGCTGCCCGAAAGTCTGAACCCAATGCGGTCTCTAAAATGGCCACTGCTAAACCAACCCTAACAAAAGAGGCTTCCCTCAAACAGCCCGATGGGAAAGTGAGTTTCATTCCAGACTTTTCTTGATGGGAGATGAAGGAAAGCGGTTCCATGTTGAGTCACTGTCCCTCCTCTTCAGGTCTTCTACTCGCTCCTCTTGGCATCACTGTTCCTCGCACGGACACTTTCCCACCTCTTTCTTATAAACCCTGAGAGCATCCTCAGGCAGACATGTTCCAAGATCACTGTTGTCACTGTTGTCTCCATAATGTCAATTTTCTCAGAGCAGAGGCCTCCACTTTCCCTTCTTTAGGTAGTTAGCTAGGCTTAGCTTTGAGCTGGAGCTTTCCCTTGAGCCTGTTTCTTCTAGTGTGTAAGAAGGAAGAGCTGTAGGTGAGCACTGCTTGTTTTAAACTGCACGACATTAGGGACTTCACATCTTTCCTGCAATGCTCCCCACCTCATTGTATCAGAACTCTTAGTCTGTGTGTAGGTGGCCACTTACCAGTGGGTTCCTCCAGCCCCATCATGGTATGGGGAATGAGGTAGGAGGGCCTGTTTTAATTCATGTGTATCACATAATCCCAGCCTGGTTTAGGTTGAAAGGGAGCTCATCCAGTACCAATCCCCTACTACACCTCTCACCAGACCAGGTTGCCCAGAGCCCTGTCTGAACTGGCTTTGGACAATTCCAAGGATGAATCAGCCACAGCCTCCCTGGGCAACTGGTTCCAGTGCCTCAGCATCCCCACAGTGGGGAATTTCTGCCTCAGATCTCACTTAAATCTCCCATGTTTGAGCTTGAACCCTTGTCCTAGCACTAGAGTCCCTTGGAAAAAGTCCCTCCCAGGGAGCTTAGTGAGGCAGAGCCTGTCCCCACACAGACAGGATTGGTGCCTCTAGAGAAGTCACTAAACCCATGCCCACATCCGGGGCACCGGCATGTTGCCATAGCTGCTGTGGCACTGAGTCCAGCCCTCCTGAGCTGGTCAGGGAGCTCTTGGGGAGCTGCTGCAGTGAGAACCTTAGAATAGTGCCTTTTTTCCTTGGATTTGTCACCTCTTTGCAGAAAGTGGGACATGGCTGGGGTGTGTGCTGAGTTAAACAACCCCAGACTAAACCTGTGTTCCAGCTAATCCCTGTAAAATGGCCTTTTCCTCTAGTTACTGTGTGTGTGAGTAGGAGCTGACTGCACACGCCCTGGAAAAGTCCAATTCAGGTGAGGTTACAGGAGAAAGAGCCCATAAAAACTGATGGAACCGGTGGTTTGACAACCTTCCCCACAACAGTTGTTCTTCACCCTGGACTGTACTGCCCAGAGATCAATGTTGCCCAGCGCTGAAGCCACCCCAGGAGTAACAAGCAGACATGCAGCAGTTGGTGGTGTTACTGAAAGAGGTTGTCCAACGGAGGCAGGAGGCAGCTGAGCTGGGTCTCCTAACTTGGGAGAAGCTCCTGGGAAGCCTCACGAGGGGCATAGATGGCCCCAGTCTTTCTGTTAGGCAGGAAGGAGCCCGGCCAGTGATGCCACCCCGTAGAACACAGGGAGGAGCCATCCGCACAGCAGCGCTTAGCTCTTGCACTAACCCTGTATGTGCAGCGTCTCGTCTCCTTCACTTGTGGTTTCTCACTCTCCTCAGTTGCTTTCACACCTAACACTGGCATTGGATTGAGTTTACCCTGAGTCCTCCCTGAGCCGCTGTGGTAGAGCGTCCGCTCCAGCCTGCCGTACGACAACTCTAACCAGTCCTCTTCCCTTGTGTTGTTTTCCATTCTGTAACGTTCCAGGTCCAGATAGTCTCCAAAAAAGCGAACTACAGCCATGTTCAGTCCAAGTGTGGTTCCAAGGACAATATTAAGCATGTCCCTGGAGGTGGGAATGTAAGTATGGGCTCTGGGCAACCTGTCTGTCTACTAACTCTTGCTCTCATGCTGTGTGTTTATGTGTCAGTGTGAAGAACAGTCAGTTGCAGGCAGGAAGGTCTGTCAGGTCTTGAGGGCTTCTGGGAATAATGTAGGCTGGAGAACAGGGATTTCATTTCCCCCACCCCTGGGTGCCAGGCTCACCATGAGCAATTAGTTTCACATCCCACAACACACCAGACCTACCTCTCGCGGTGTTCATGACCCACTGCTGTGCATATCGTTGACTCCAGGAGTTTTAGCTCTCTGTGGGTGAAGGCTGAGGAAGACTGTTCAGTAGGGCAGGGAATGATAGGACCAAGGGGTCATGGTTTGAAGCTGGAAAAGGGCAAATTTAGGTTAGACATCAGGAAAAAGTTCTTTAATCTAAGGATGGTGGATCCCTGGAGCAGGTTGCCTAGAGAGGTGGTGGAGGCCCCATCCCTGGAGACATTCAAGGTCAGGCTTGATGGGGCTCTGGGCAACCTGATCTAGTGAGTTGACGATCCTCCTTGTTGCAGGAAGGTTGGACTAGATGACCTTTGGAGGTCCCTTCCAACCCTGTGATTTTGTGGGTTCCCTCCTTGGACCTCTGGGCTGTTGTAGGTGTTGGCTGTTCCAGATGAAATAAATTTGGTGAGACGTTCTCGTGACTCTGCACTGGCTGAGCCTGAGTCAGATGAATTTCACTCCTTGTCTTACAGCAAGGGAGACTCTGAAGAAGGAGGAGGAAAAGAGTCTGGGACTTAGTCTTTGAGCTGTGATTAATTGCTAAATTTAAAGACTGCTGGTGCCTCGGAGCTTACTGGGATAGAAGGCTAATCCTGGAGTGGCCGTGGAGTTTATATCCTGAGGAACAGGCAGAAAAACCCCAATGGGTTGATCATTTAGAGCCTAAAGCTTCTCACCCCATGATGATGGTTTGGGTGGTTTCCTTGAGGGCAAACCCAAGCCTTCAGAGCTGCATGTGAGGCTCTGCTGGGATACATCGCAGAAACACTGGGATCAGGTGGCTTCAAAAGCCACCGAAGCCCACAGGGGTGTTTTCCACTGGTGTTTGAAGGTGGTGGGGTTCTGAGGAGTGATGTCCAGATATTCCTCTTGTCCTATCACTTGTTACTTGAGAGAAGAGACCAACCTCCACCTCTCTCCAACTTCCTGAAGTTCAGGGAGTTGTGGGGAGCGAGGTGGTCTCCCCTGAGCTTTCTTTTCTTCAGTTGAACTTCTCTCTAGATCTCTCAGCTGCTCCTTACGTTTATTCTACAGCCCCTTCCCCAGCTCCGTTGCCCTTCCCTGGACCCGCTGCAACCCCTCAATGTCCTTCTTGTACTGATGTACCCAAACCTGACCCCAGTACTCAAGGTGGGGCCTCCCCAGTGTCCAGTACAGGAAGGTGGCCAATGGGTTTTGCGCCTCCTTCTTCTATTTTTTTGGAGCCACAGAAATGTGATTTGAAATTGGGGGATATTTTTCTTGCTTGATTAGCTACGTTGGTGAATGAATTCTTCTTCTAAAGAGTCACCAAACCTGTCCTTTTCCTCTTTACTGGCCTGTCCTGGAGACATTCCCAGCTCCAGGGGGCAAATGTGTCTCTGCTTTCTTTTTGTCCTTTCACTGCTACTGGTTTCTTCCTTGCCTCATCTTTCTCCTTGGAGATGGATTTCCAGGTTCCCATTGCTTGTGTCTGTGGATACAGTTAAAAGTTTTAGGAACCCAGGGGACAAGAACTGTAGTGAGTAGCTAATTACCCGTCAGCATGAGGGTTGCAATGGACATCCTACCTCAGTGAGCTGGTTCCTTGCTGCTACACTCTGTTTGGGAACCCTTTTTGCCTTCTAGATCATCTCTTCTGCCCTCCAGGACACCCAAGTAGTCATCTTTAGAAGCAGGAGATGTTGTTCCTCCTCAGCGTGACATTGGCCAGCAGTTCCGTGACACAGGGTTTGGTTGCCTGGGTAGAACTTTTGTTGTGGTTGAGTGTTTCCTCGCCCTGTTTAAAGAAAGCAGCGGGGAAGAGGTGCTTTTTTGCAGAGTGCAGGCAGCTCACAAGTGGCTGAGGACAGTCTGAGGTCGTCTGGAAGGTGCCTGTGTTTCCTTGCCCTGATTGGGAAATAGTCAAGAGATAGAAGGTCCAAAAAGGAGCTGGAGCTCACTCTGCCCATCTCCACTAACCTGTCAGGTGTAAGGTTTATTCCAGGCACCGGAGCCTATGTGTTTGGCCTGATAGACACAAGCCCAAGCCCTGAAAAGTGTCTCTCACCACAAACTACTGTGAGAAGTCTTACAAGACTTACAACTCCATCTCAGTTTGGGTCTCCAGGTGCAGTCAGGAGAGTCATAGGGACTCATGGGGGAGTCAATGGGGAGTCAGAACTGGGTCCCTCAACCCTAGCTGGTAACCAAAATTATTTTGGGATTTACTTTGCAAACTAAATGTAGTTTGATTCCAATCCTAAGCAAACAAATGCTCGTTGTAAATGCTGTAGTAACTTCACTAGCAGCCCCCAGGCCAGCAGCTGTGGTGTCACCTCTGTGGTGTGTCTTGTGTTTGAGTAAGGGCACAGGAGCAGCCGGGCAGGAGGCTGAGCTGGGCTTTTCCACTTGTTCTGTGCAAACAACACGTCAGGGCCTTGACTCATCCCTGTACACAGCAGTAGGAGGACTTGTGCTTCCAGAGAAAGACAGTTTGTGGATGATCATGGTTGGTCTCAATAAGCTTCTAGAGTAGCTGCTAAGTGAATTAAATTTGTCATCCATCTGAAGCTGCAGGAGGAACTTGAAAGACCTCAGAAGTGGGGCTCTGGACCTGCTCTGGATGCCAGAGATGAAACATTTTTTAAGCACAAAGACATAAAACCTGTGGTGTTTTGACTCCCCCTTTGTCCTACCCTAGAGAAGATACGATACTTCTCCACACATTCAAACTGATGTTCACACACATCATGGTGGAACATTGATTTATTGACTTGGAAGGTCCGTTACTGCATCAGAACTGTCTCGTGATTTCATGGCTGCATCATGGTCCATATTTTCGTAGTCACTGGTGGAATGAGCTTAAAGGAAATACTAGTGGAGACCAGCTTCCCTGCTCCCAGGGGTTTGTCTTGGAGAAGGAAATTTCTTCAAGCAGCTGGTTCCATCTGGGCATGATGGTCCTTCCTGGTCCCAGCATGGAAGTGGGAGCCCTCTGAGAGGCTGCAGAGCCTGACAGTTGAAGGTTGAACTGGTGGCATGTCTTTGGCCCTACGGTGAGAGAGTGGCCCATTTGGACCATGATGGCATCAGTCCTGTTGACTGGAGCAGCTCAGGTGATGGCAGAAACCACTTGGGACATGGCAATGGGATTGGAGTGGTTTTGGTCCCTCTCCCAAGTGAATGTGCCATGGTCTCAAGTCTCCTGTTCCTGGGTGCTGCCCACCTGCTGGTTTCTGTCGACTCACATGAACCCCTTCTGGCTGGGGCCACCATCTGACTGATGCTGAAGCCAATGGTGGCTTTTGGCTGGGAAATCACTGAGAAGATCTCACACCATGGAAAAGGGGTGCAGGTTCCTGAGCAGAACCTGAGGTTTGAGATGGCCTGTTTGCCCCCTGACTGACACCAAACCTTTCACTGTGTTGAGTTGTCTCTATTTGTCTCCTTAGGTGCAGATCCAGAACAAGAAAGTTGACCTCTCCAAAGTGTCCTCCAAGTGTGGCTCTAAAGCAAACATCAAGCATAAGCCAGGTAGGACTTTGACCTTCTCCTCATGATTTTTCTGAAGATGTTGAACATCAAACATGGTCCTGGGTTGTGATGGAGGCCGTTTAAGGGTTTTTTGCTTTCAGTGACAATTTCTAGAAGAAACCTGTAGCCTGTTTTAGCAATTCCTGGTGGTTTCTTGAGCAGATTAGGGGATGTGGGGCTGCTTCCTGTCTGTGAAGATAGTCTACTGCTTTGACTCAGTTCTCTTTTCCCCTCTATCTGAAAAAATGATAGATCCTTACCGCTACCTTTCCAGGAGTCTGGAAGCTTTATCGTCTGTATGAACAGGGTCTGGAGCACCAGTGCTTTGAGGAACAGTTGAGGGAACTGGGTGGGGGTCAAATTGGAGAAAAGGAGGCTCAGAGGAGACCTTCTGGCTCTCCACAACTCCCTGAACTTCAGGAGGTTGGAGCCATGTGGGGGTCGGTCTCTTCTCCTTTCCCAGGAGGGAGAGGAGGCAGTCTCTAGTTGCCCCAGAGGAGGTTGAGGTTGGCCATGAGGAACAATTTCTGCCCCAAAAAGGGTGTCCAGGGGACTGAGGGACTCCCTGTCTCTGGAGGGATTGCAGAGGCCTGCAGATGTGGGGTGAGGGACAGGGATTAGCAGGGACCTGTTAGTGTTGGGGGAACTTGAGGGTCTCGATGGCTTCTCCAACCCATCTGAGTCAAGTATCTTCTGATCCTGCTCACAGAGGTCTTTGGAGCTCTCTGGATGCTGTGAAGGATCAAGTACCTTCCCTCCAGTTCTTGAGAGCAGACACCTGGAAAATTTTGAGCCTTCAGCTCAGTTTTATCCCATCTGCTATAAAATCCTTCTGTCTCTCCAACAACATGGTATAGGGTGACTGCTGGGACTCTGTTCCTCGTTGAGGACACAGCATCACCCCATGTGAATGCCTGCAAATCTCTACTTTCCTGACCAAGCTACAGCCAGCCCCCACCCAGCTGAGCGTAGGCAGGTCTCCAGCTGGAGGTACCCTGGCTGTTGGCAGAGCGTTTGTTCTCTGCCTTTGTAGCCTCCAAAAGGGTGGTCAGTTCAGCGATCATACTGGTTTGTGCTGGTTTGGCTGTACCCAAGGACAGGAGGCAGCACAATGTCTGCTCTGGTACAGGGTTGCTGATGGCACTGTCATCCCAGTGGAGTTCTCTCTTCTCAGAGCTTTTAACTCATTCTGTTGGACTGAGTCAGCTGGTGTCCACCATCAGCCAAGCCAAGTTCCCACCATGCCAAGGGCTCAGTGGTTGATGGTAGTGCTGGGAAGCAACATTGTGCCTAGAGGTGCTCAAAGAGGGTTTTGGAGAGACCTGGGAACTGCAGAATTCAAAATCTAGAAGAATGTCACTGGGAATGTCACAGAATCGTAGAACATTAGGGATTGGAAGGGACCTCGAAAGATCATCTAGTCCAATCCCCCTGCCAGAGCAGGATCACCTAGATCAAAGTCGCACAGGAACATGCCCAGGCGTTGTCTTCATGAGGAAGGGACAGGTTTGGGTGGCCTTGTGGGGCTTTTCCCCACTTTCCTGGTCACCCTGGGGTCTCCCATGGCTACAAGAACTTATATAGGAAATCCTCACCAGGGCCAAACACTCAACCCCATGGTGGAGCCCTTACACTCTACTTCCACAGCCCCTTGATTGGACTTGGCTCCTGTGCTGCTGACATGAAACACTTCCAGTCTCTCACCAGTTTGGCACTGGGGAGTGTGGTGATGGTGCTCTCGGATGGCACCAGCCCCTCTCAAACCACCACTGACCTGGTCTGCCCAGCAATGAGGACAGGCAAAGCTGTGTAGAGACACTGTTCCTCTACAGAACAGCTGCTGAAGGCTCCAAGTGTGCAGCTGCCTGGAGCATGCAAGTCCCTGCTGCATGTGTGCCCCTGTTGCAGGATAATGCTTCCCTTCTATACCCCATGGAAATGGGAGAGAGCCTGAGGGTGGGGGAAGTGTGGGGGAACCACCTCGAGATGCAGCTCCCCCACTTCCACCTGTTGTTTTCCTGACCTTCAGTTTCTCCTGAACCTGGTGTCCATCCAGTTCACGGAATCATGGACTGGGTTGGGCTGGGAGGAAGCTCAGAGCTCACCCAGTTCCAACCCCCTGCCATGGCCAGGGACACCTCTCGCCAGACCAGGTTGCCCATAGCCCAATCCAGTCTGGCCTTGAACACTTACAAGGATGGACCAGCAACATCCTCCCTGGGTAACCTGTTCCAGTGTCTCAGCACCCTGACAGGGAGGCATTTCTCCCTCATATCTTATCTCAGTCTCCCCTCTTTGAGCTTGAGGCCATCCCCCTTGTCCTAGCACTAGGAACCCTCAGAAAAAGTCCCTCTCCACCTTTTCTAGAGCCTTTTCAGGGACTGGAAGCTGCTAGAAGGTCCCCCTGGAGCCTTCTCTTCTCCAGGCTGCACAGCCCCGACTCCCTCAGCCTGGCACCAGAGCAGAGGAGCTCTAGCCCTCTGATCATCCTTGTGGCCTCCTCTGGGCCCCCTCTAATGAGGCAGGTGGCTGTTGATGAGCAGCAGATCATGTCCCAGCACCGCTGACTACCCAGATGAGCTGAGCTGGCACTGTGTCAGGGGACACGTGGAGTGGGCAGCTGGGAGCAGCCTCAGCAGCTCTGGTGTTTCCCATCTCCACTGGGGGAGGCAGTCAACTCTAGTGAGGCCTGAGGGTATTTGCCAGCTCGTGGTGTTACCCACCTGAGGGCATCTCCAGGGCTTCATCCCTCAGCCTGGCTCGTGGTGCTGCTGAAACCACCAGCTGTGACCTTGTCAGACGCAAACCTTAACTGGAGACACTGGTCCTGTCCTGAGTGCAGTAACAAACTCACTCCTGCACCCTCTTCTAGGGGGAGGAGACGTCAAAATTGAGAACCAGAAGCTGAACTTCAAGGAGAAGGCCCAGGCCAAAGTGGGGTCTCTGGACAACGTGGGGCACCTGCCAGCAGGAGGAACCATGAAGGTGGGTGCAGCCAGCTCTGGTGCATCAGGTCAGGGTGTCAACGAGGATCCTGTCCTCACCGTGCTCTGGCTGTAGGGCAGCTCCTCCACTCCAGCCTTAGGCAGCCCCAAGGTGCTTTCCGTGGCCTCTGTTGTGCAGGTCTGGCCACAGCAGCGGGGACATCTGTGGCTGGGGGAGGGTGGTGGCCCTTGACTGGCCTAGTGAGGGGTCGGTGGCCATGTGGCACGTGGGGATTGGCTTTGGGTAGTCACTGACACTGGGGCAGCACAGTGGCTTCTGAGTCGCTCTGGAAGTGGAGATAACAGGCCTGTGTCCCACCAGAGCTGCCAAAATGGGACTTAGGAGGAGGAGGAGAAAACTCTTGGAAGCACCAAGTCCTTTGGCTCTGGGGAACTCTGGGGGAGTTTTGGGCTGTGAAAGGGTTTGGAGTTCAACCAGGTTGAACTGCAGGTCCTTGTAATGCCTGCCAAAGCACTGAGAGACCAGTGGGATCAGATCAGGGGTGAGAACTTGGAGCCTAGCAGGACAGCAGGTGGTTTGGGGGCTTGTTGAGTCAGCAGGTCCAGAGCTAGTCCATGGTGCCGCCAGAGAGAAAAGCTTAGAAGGGTCTCACCAATGGTTCAGTCTCTTCTCTTGCAGCACCAGGATGTAGCTCTCCTAGGCTCATAGACATTGGTGCCTCCAGCAGTGGTAGGACAGACCTCTCCAGTATGCATTCCCAGTTCATAGTGCAGAGTCACCGTGAGGTCCCTCATGCAAACTTGACCTTCTCCTTTGGGGTCAGGCATGGTTCTGGTGTCCCAGAGTAGCTACCAGACACTAGAAGCTGCTTCACTGTACCCAGAGCTCCTACTGACTGTGATCTGGCAGCACTAGTCCCATTCCTATGCCCTAATCCCCTTTCCCTCAGCTGTGGTGTCCCAGTACTGTGTTTGAGGTGCTGAGCTCCAGACCCCACAGCCAGGGACCACCATGTGGCTGGTGCTTCTGTGGGGACTGAAGTTGGTCAGGCTGGTGGCTTCCCGCTTGTCTCCATGTACATCCCATCAGCTGGGGTGGGATGGGACTCCATGAACCACCTCTCACCCCATCCCACTCCCTACTGACAACTCCCTGTTGTCCTCCCCACCCCATTGTCTCCGGTAGGCTGAGGGGAATGACGAGCCGGGGCAGCTCCCAACAGCCCTGCCAAGTGTGGAGGTGCCGGCTGGCAGCGAGCTGAAGGCAAACGGTGTGGGGCCAGCTGTGCCCACTGTGCTCAGTGGGGCGGAGCAGAGGGAAAGCCAGAGCTTCGAGACTCACATCCAAGAAACAAGTGAGTGCCAGGAGCCTTCACACTCAGCACTGTGGGGTGGGTTGGGCACAGCGGGGCCGAGCCCGGAGCCGCTCGGCGTCGCTGTCCGCAGGGCTATGGGGCTGCTGCCAGCCCTGATGGTAACTGATGCCTTTTATTTTCCAGGCATCTAGTGATGACATTATGGTATCGTCTCCCATTGCCCTGCTCCTCCTCCCCTTCCTCACATCCCGCTCCCTCTTCTCCCCCATCCCACCCCCTCCCTTTCTCACCCGCCCTTGTGTTGCTGCAGATTGAACCCCACAAGCCGACGTTCCGTGAGAAGGCCAAGGCTCGCTCAGACCACGGAGCGGAACCCGGCATCTCCAAACCCCAAAACCTCCCCGGCAGCACCTTCCCCCGGCGCAGCACATCGGCCAGCGAGAGCCTGGGCTCGGCCACCGCCCCGTCACCACTCCTTCCCCCTGCCACCTCCGCAAGGCTTGTGAACCCCCAAGCGACCCCAAACCACCCCACCACCACCACCATCGTGACCCAGCTTGGCCCTCTTGACCCACGCCTAGCCTCGGGCAGGAAGGGGATGGCTTCAGCAGGGACCAGGGTCTGCCTCCCACCGTGTGCCCTGGCCCTTCAGCTTGTAGGGCGACCCCAGAACGAGCGTCGGTGAGGTGGGGCATGGCCAGGGGCGTCTTGGCTGGGCAAAGTGGGTCTTGCTGGGCTGAGGGGGGGTCACTGCAGGGTGAGGTGGGTCTCAGTGACCTCCAGGCCATGTCCTGGGCAGCTGCAGCCAGGCCGGGGTTAACAGGGAGAAGCTCTGACCTTTTCTTTCCCCATCTATTTTTTTATTTTATTATTATTTTAAATACTCTCTCCATCCCCCGCCTCCCCCTTGTCGCCACTCCCGTTCAGTGATGATGATGATGATGCTGATGGTGACCCCCACACACTTGCGTTACGCTGTTTTAGCTCCCAGCTCCTTGAACCTTTCAATTCCACATGCCGACATGTTGATGGTTTGTTGTGCTCCCGGCCCTCCTCACTGCAATTCCCTCTCCCCCTTCCCCTCACCTGTAGGAGAGCAGAGACCTCAAACCGCTGCTGCAGTGCTGACCCCGTCCCGGCGCTCCCCTGCCCTTGCTTTGGGGTTGGCTTTGAGGTTGGCTTTGGGGCTTCCCTGTAACTCTTTGTTCCTCACAACGTCTCAGGCTGCTGGAGTGAGTCAGTGGGATTTGGCTGGGTCTGGCATGAAGGGCACTGGGATGTGGTGAAGGAAGAGGTGGAGCAGAGCGGCTAGCACTCGGGGTTGGCCTCAAACAGATGTGGGAAACCCTCTGGTAGGGCCAGACTGCCACCCCTGGAGCTGCCGGGGACCCCTGTGTGTCAGTGAGGTTTGGGTTATTTATTATCAGCCCTGGCCTTGGGATTCCCCAGGTCTGGTGTGGCAGGAAGAAGGGCAGGAGGAGGTTGGTGATGGAGGTGCAGGTTGTCACGAGGCAGGAGCAGGTCTGTGATGTGTTTGGTGCTCAGCAGCTGCTGACAGGGCTAGGGGGAGCCCAAAGGGGTTTGGGGGCGGACTGAGGACACCAGGGAGTTGCAGCTGTGACTTAGGCAGGAGACTGAGCTCCTCATTGATGCTTTTGCTCCTCATTGACATTCAAACTCTTCATTGAGGTTCAAGCTTCTAGTTGAGGCTCAAGCTCCTCATTGAGGTTCAAGCTTCTCGTTGAGGTTTGAGCTTCTCAATGAGGTTCAAACTCCTTGTTGAGGTTCAAGCTCCTGGTCAAGGTTCGAGCTCCTCAGTTCCTCTCGTGAGTGACACTAAGGAAACAAACTGTAAATAAATCACCAGAAAAGCCAAACGCAAACCAAAAGAAGCTCTTGGGTCATCGAAATAATTTAAAGCAAAAAACACAAAATGAGCTCCTGGGATCAGAGAGACCTCGAACCAGGGGGCTGATCAGGGAGGGGACAGCAGGGAGCCGGCAGCAGCATCTCCTGCTTCTGGAGTCTTGTGGAGCCGATGAGGCCACTATTCCCCCGCATCTGTATCTCTACCCACGGAGGATCCTGTTGCACCTGTATTTTTATATTGACCTTTGCATGGTTTCTAATAAAACTTGGCATTAAAACCGACCTCATCCGCATCAAAGTCGTCGTCTGACAAGTCTCATCAAGTGCTTTTTTCTTCTTTTTTTTCCTCTGGATCACAGACTGACCTGAGTGATGCAGATTTGCACCAAGAGGGGCCATTATATATATAGCCCAGACAGCTGCCCTTTTCCCCCTCCTCCTCCTCCTCCTCCTCACCTCTCCCCTACCCATCATAACTCCCTGATCCATCACTCCCATCCCTCTTGTTGGCTGTGCTCAGTGGTCCCTGCACCCTGGAGTGGAGCTGGGGAAGGGCTGCAGTCAGAAACCTCCTTCCTCCAGCCCCGTTGTGATGCCTCAACCCCCTCCACCTTGGCTGGACCCCATGGTGCTGCCAACCACCCGCTGACCCGCATGATTCCCCCCAGTTATATACCACAGCCCCATGGTATATAACCAGACCGTACTGCTGCTGGTCTGGCTCCAGCCTTGAGCTCTGGGGTGGAGGTTTGTCCTTATTCCAACACTTGGGCTGAGGGGCTGCTTGGAGAAGAGCAGGTTCAGCAGGAGGAGGCAGGGATGGGCTTCCCCAAGCAATAACGTCCAGCTGCTCCAGGGTAGGGCAGGAGCTGCTGAGGGCTCCAGGCTGTGCAGAGCCCTGCAAACAGGCTGGTACCAACCTCTGGGCCCAGCCGAGGTGCAGATGGCAGAGTCAGGTGGTGTCGGTGCTGTCAGTGGTGGTTGAGTTACCAAAGAGGAGGTGGAAGCTGAACCGTCAGGTCCTCCTGCTGCCCAACCCTGGGTTTGCTGGGCAGGGCAGGGCTGGTGTGAGCGGAGGTGCTGCAGTGGGGCAAGTGGCACCAGTGCACTTTATCTTCTGCGCTTGTAAAAAACACCCCAACCCATGGAACCAGCAAACCCCAACACCCTGCAAAGGGTCTGGGACACCACCTCCTCCCGCTTGCATCGCAGCCAGCTCCTCTGCTGGCCGCGCTGGTGACTCTTTAGGCTGGCAGTGCCAGACTTGGGAGCGCTATTCCTGCCTCTTGGCTCCTTCTGTGGTCTTGGCAAAGGGATGTAACCTTCCTGCCTCAGTTTCCCCATTGCAAGGCGAGGACACTACTACTGCCCTCAGCGGGCTGTTGTGCGCAGGGTGGGAATGCGCTGTGATGATGACCATTACTCGTAGCTCTGTCACAGGATCACTGGGCAATGGGTGCAGGGCGCTGCCTGATTCTGGGGGGTGCAACCGCTGCTGAGGCAGGTACCACTCCAGTACCATCGTGGGGTGGTGCAGAGGTGGGGAGGTTAGTGCAGGGGAGCTAAAGGCCTGAGACAACAGTTCTGTCGGCGGGGGGGACCCGGGGCAGAGCCCCTCCTGCTTTTGGGGTGAATTCCTACCAGTTTGCTTCTGTCGTGGTGTCTCGCCCCGGCGTGAGGGGCTGTCGGACTGTCGTCTCCTTCGCAACATTTCCTGACTCGATGTTGTGGTTCTGACTATTGTAAAACGTTGAATAAAGCTTCTAGATGTTCCTCCTCAGCTGGGCTGTGACTCTGTGTCTCGGGCAGGGATGGCCTGGCTGGGCAGGGGACACCTCATTCCTACACTCCGGTCCCACTCGTGGCAGATGAAGCCCCAGGGAAGAGGATAAGGGGATGTTGCTGCCGTTGGGCACTGGGCAGATGATTTCCATTTCCCCTGCTCCCCCAGCTCCAGCCCAGAGGGGACGGGGTGTCAGGGCTCTCCTGCTAGCCCTCCCCATGGAGCCCTTGCCTCAGCACTTACCCAGGGAGGTTTCCCCTGCCCATCCCACCCAGCTCCTCGTGGCCAAGACTGTCTCCAGAGCACACGGGAGGGCTAAAGGGAGGGCTAAAGCAGGTGCCCCCCTGTCTGCTCTTTAAAAAACCCCAATTATTTGGGTTTGGGATTTTCTGTTTCTCAGCTCAGGGGGACAGAGATCCCAAACAGCCCCCAGGCAGGGGTTGGACCACAGAGGCTTTATTCAGAGGCGCAGAACTGGCTCCTGTCCTGCTGGAAATCCCCACCAGTTGCAGAGGGTTCCCCCCCACCCCAGGACGCACTCATGGGTGCCCCCGTGCCCTGATGGGGCTGGCTGTGATGCCCCACCACATCCTCCAGCAGATCTCCCACTCAGACCCTAGAACTCCAGTGCCCCAAAACAACTTCAGCTACAGGAGCTCCTGTTCAGAACCCTAAGATCTGAGGCAGAGCACCCAGATTTGAGACACAACCCTAAGACTGGGGGGCAAGCACCCAGATTTGAGGGCAGAACACCAAGATCTGAGGTAGAACCCTATGATTTACAGTCAGAAGGCCTGGATTTGGGACAGCACAGCCACAAGGCTCCATCTCAGGGAACAGGATGATCTGCAGAGATCATCCCAACCGCAGACAAAGGAGCAGGAAGAAGCAATGACCTCAAAAAAACCAAAAACCACCAACCAACCAAACAACCCCCCAACTAAAATAAATGCAAGCAAAGCAGCAGCAAAGAATGACAAGGGTGGAAGCGGATCCTACTCTACCCCTTTTTATTGTCTTTACTCTATGTTGTAAAAAGATCCAGTATCACAGAACAGCCACGGAAGTATCCCAATATCACACTAGTTCGGAACCATTGAGACAAGAGCTTAAGTCTTCTTTTTTTTTTTTGTCTTTTTTTTTCTTGACTTTTTTTCCTTTTAAATCTGCTGGGAGGGAAATCCTCAGTGCCCAGTACAGGGGCCAAAAAATCCAACCCCAAAAGAAACAAACAGACATTGCTCAAATCATAGAGACAACCTCAAGCAAGTGAAATGGAGAAGGGTTCGGAGCTTCCGGCAGAGGCTGCAGGATGACGCCGCAACGGCGGCGTTGGCTGCTCCAACCCCGCCAGCCCCTCACGCTGCTACGGCGCTGCTCATTAAAGCCTGTGATGAGGAAATGAAATCTCAGCAGAGCAGGACAACAGGGTAGGAAGCCCACTGGTCCAGAACAGCCTGGCCAGGGGATTCCGGTCACTCGCCTTGCCCCGATGTCAGGTACAAAGAGCTGTTAGAGACAGTGAAGGAAACCCAATGGCCTCACAGCCCCTCCAGCAGCCCCAGAAAATGCTCCCAGCCCTGTGGGCACTCACTGCCCCCCTGTCCACGTCACAACCACCATCAGAGCCTCACAACAGCCCTGTGAGGTAGGTCTGTCCATCTGTCCGACAGCCCATGGCAAAGCTGGGATGAAACTCCAGGTTCCCACGGGGATGGAGCCCATCCTGCTCCTCTTGCCGCTCCAGCGTGGTCCCTACTTGTAGGAAACAAAAGCGTTTGGTGCCTATGTCCTTGCTCCTGCAGAAGAGCATCCGGGGCCAGGCTGGCACCCACTGTCACGTCCCAAGTGGCACCAGGTCCAGGGATCCGGCCTCCATGCCGAGGGGAGAACAAGAGAAAATAACAACAAATAAAAAACCAAAAAGATTAAGAACAAACGTAGGAGGGGCAGCAAGTCCAGGCAGACACGGAGCAGCCAGTTGTGTCCAATGCTGCAGGGCCGCAGAGCCCAGGGGAATGTAAACGTCCACTGCAGGGCCTCGCCTGTCTGACGTCTGCAGGGATAGCCACGACACTGCCATCATCTCCTGATCAGAGCTGCTGGATCCGGGGTTGTCCATCCGTCTGTCCATCCGTCCATTCTTGAGCCAGGGGTTGCTCTGGTGCTAGCGCTGCCCCGTGGGGATGGGGCAGGGGATGGTGGTGGCCACATCCTCTCCTTGCAGTGGGACAGTGGAGAACGTGGTTGTCAGCGTCGAGGTCCGTCAGGATCCACTGGGGTTCGTTGGCACTCGGAGCTGTGCAGCAGGTCCTTCCCAGGCGGTGCACGGAGGCAGCGGGAGTGGTCAGGCCGACGTGAATCTTCTAGGATGGAGAGAGATGAACTTCACAAGGGATAAATAGAACTTTTAAATACACTTTTTTTTAAATGTTTATTTAAATAAACATTTGTGAACATCTTTGTACAAATTACAAGTCCCCACACGATGGTCCCGGGGTGGTGCCTCATGCGCCAAAGCTGTCAGGAGGCCCCTTGAGCAGGTCCACCAGGATGTCGAGCAGCTGGCTGTGCTGGTGGTGCAGGTCCCCGGGGATGGCAGCCATCTCGTAGCACAGGCAGGTCTCCACCATCTTGGAGAGCGACACGCGGAAGTCACGCAGCAGGCGGATGGTGTAGGAGTCCCCCTCCAGCACCAGCAGGTCGCTGTCGGTCAAGGAGACGGTCGCTCGCCAGCCGTCGTCTTAGTGGGAAGAAGAGAGCAGGTGAGAAGCGGAAAGGGCACTGCTGGTTCCTGTCCCCCACCAAGCACCACCCTGAGCCAGCCAGCAGTTCCCACAGAACCCCCTGGCATTGGGATCCTCCTGCAGGGCTACAGGCCAGTTGTGGTGCTACCCAATCCCCAGGATGAAGCATCACAGTCATGGAACGAGCTTCTCCCACGGGCCAGCCACAGTTGGAGACCAGCTCATTCCCCGAGGAGCCTTCAGGATCTCCTTCAGGAAGCCTCCAGCATCTCCCCCGAAGGAGAAGCCTCCTGGATCATCCCCAAAGAGGAGCTTCCAGCATCTCCCCTAAGGACAAGAGGCTTTGTGGAGGACACTTGGTTGAGGGAAGCAGTGGAGCTGGAGAAATGAGGCGCTGGGGGTGAGGACACGGAGGCAAATGCAGACACACAGGGCCTGCAGCGCTCACCTCGGACGTGGATGTCTGTGTCAGTCATGAGCAGCACGGCCAGTGGGTGAACCTGGGAGGAGTCACGCACAAACACACCTCCGTTGGACTTAACGGCCATGAAGTAGGTCAGCCAGCGACTATAGAGCTTGGAGGCCTCCCTGTGCGGGGAACAGCGGCATCAGCCACAGGCAGCCACTCAGCACCGCCAGCGGGTGCTGGGGTGGTTGCAGACACCCAGCAAGCACCCACCTGTTGATTGTGGACTTGTGGAGCAGAACAGTGCCAGCCTTTGTCCGATAGGCGTAGCTGTTGGGCTTGAACTTGCCCTGACGGGTCACTTTGCCTTGTCGCACCTGAAAGGAGAGGAGAACATCTTGAACATCGTGCAGACTTGAAGAAGGGAGATTTAGGTTGGACATGAGGAATAAATCCTTTCCCACAAGGGTGGTGAGATGCTGGAACAGGTTGCCCAAGGAAGTGTTCAAGGCCAGGATGGCTGCGGCCCTCTGTAACCTGATCTAGTGAGGGTATCCCCGCCTATGCAGGGAGGTTGGAACTGGATGATCTTCAAGGTCCCTTCCAACCCTGACCATTCCGTGATTCTATGATGATCTCAAACGCTGGCACGGCTAGTAGCTGGCCTTCCCCACACTGGGCACAAGATGTCCCTCCAGCAGCAGCAGCTCTGTTGTGCTAGCAGTGACCAGACCCAGCAGTCACCCACTCCCTCGCAAAGGGGCAGCAAACACAGGGAGGAAGATGCCATCTCAGTGGTCCTCAAACTGGGATAGGAGATGCCAAATGTGGACCAGCGCAGGCTGGTAGTGACCGGTCCTCCCTAGCAGGGGTCTGGGGACAGCACTGGAGCAGCAGGCAGAGGCACAAGTAGTCCTTTCTCTGTCACTTCAGGCCACACGCAGCAACCAAGCAGGGCCAGGAGTGATGGCAGAAGGGACAAGTCAGTACCTGGATGAGGTTGGGGTAGAGCCCGGCCATGAGGACTCCCTTGACGAGCTCCTCCTCCTCACTGTACTGGTTGCAGACAGACGAGGGCATGGTGCAGTCAGAGGGGGACGACACCAGGAAGGCTTCGTAGAGGTTCTCAGAGAACTGCTTGATAAGGCCTGCAGGGAAGAGACACCCCAAGGGATGAAACTACGTCCACAGGACAGCACCAGCTCCTACTGAACCTTCTCCAGCCTCTCCTGAGGACAAGGCAAGAGAAGCAAACTGAGACTCACCATTTATGAAGCGAATGCTGGGCCAGTACAGGTGATAGTCCTGCAGGTAGTTGTCCCTGGCACGACTGTCCCTGCGCCTCAGCACCTCCTCCCAGCCCGCCAAGGCTCTGACGAAGGCAAGGTGGTCGCTGCCACTCTCCCGGCTCAGAATGGCCTTCGCCTGCAAGACAGACAGGGCTCAGTCAAGGGGCAGCCCCCTCCCTACCTCCCTCTGCTTTCCTCGCTGAGGGGTTCCTCACCTTGTCCACCTCAGCACGGTTCTGCAGGCTGCTGCCGAAGGGGTCACGTGTGAGGCAGGACACGATGACGAGCAGCGGGTGCAGGCAGCGGTAGATGGACGCCAGGACAATGGCCTTGGCCAGCCGAGGGTCTGTGGATATCTGGGCCAGGCGCTTGCCCAGTGTGGTGAGGGCTTCTCGCTGGTCCAGCACTCCTGCAGCGAGAGTCACCCTATCAGTGCCATGTGGGGCCAAAGCAGGGGCCACTGGTTTGGGGAGCTGCCAGGAGCTGCCAAGTCACCTCCAGAAGAGACACACGGTGCCTCCAACAAGCCACAGCACTGAGGCCAAAGGAAAGCTCCAATTAAGCCCAATGATGATCAGCGAGACCCCAGCCACGAGATCTCCAGATCACAACTTCCCTCCCTTCCCTTGAAACCCCACAGACTGTCCCACAGGACCCTGTGCCAGCCCCCACAGGCCATGTCTGGCAAGGGAACACATCGCCATCCCACACCACCATCTCACCAATCTCCTGCAGCAGGATCACTGCCTCGTCCACAGCTTTGATGTCGGGGCTGTCCAGAGCCTTGGAGAGAAACTCCACCGCCTGCAACACAGGACAGGGAGGGAAGAGCAGGAAAATAAAGGGCTCGTTTCCCATGCACCGAGTGTGGGATTGCCCTGAGGAGCCCCAGAGGGCAGTGCTGTTCCCTCTCTGTTTGCCTGTGGGACTTCCAGCTCAGCCCCCCAGGTTCTGTCACACCCACCCAACAATCTGGGCTATCTACACAGTTCCTGCTCCGCCCTTGGGAAAGCAACAGCCAAAGTCATTGGCACCTTGGGTTTCTCCTACTCCTGGTTGGGATGAAACCTCTGGAAGCAGCATCGTGCAGGTCACGGCCTGCCAGTCCAGTTAGCCGCTGGTGCTTACCGTTTTCTCCGGCATATGGATCTTGGCCTGGACCACCAGGTTCTCCAGTGGGGTGCGCAGAATCTCAGGAACCTGGTATGTGGGCATCTTGTCCAGGCGGCTGCGAGGGAAGAGGTGGTAGGCAAAGCCCGACTGGCAGCGGCCAGCGCGCCCTCGCCGCTGCACCACGTTGGATTTGGACACCCACACCGTTTCCAGGCAGGACACCTATGAGGAGCAAGGTTAGGTGGGAACGCTTTCTCGTCCCTCTGTCCTGGATAAAAGCAGCTTCCGGACAGTTCCCAGGCCTCTAAGATCCAGCACGGCTGAAGGACCATCCCGCTCTCCTGCGTCTGGCCCGGCCTGAACCACCTGGCATAGAGGAGACCCTGCTGCCACCTGCTGGCACCTGCCTTGGCTTCACATAGGCTCCTCAGGAGCTTCTCCAGGGCCCAGTGTGGCCAAAAACACAGCCCCCCAGAGCACGGTGACCCCTCTTAAAGCTGGTAACAGGTCAAGGTCCTAGGGTCAGGGCAGATTCCAACAGGAGCTGCCCTGCTTAGGCCACAAAGAGGTTTATGGTGAAATCATCTAAAAATAGAGGAGCTCCAGTAGCATCCAACAGCAACACTGGAGCTCTTGGGGTTTGCCTTCAATTTCTGTGAAGACCCCAGACTTTCTGCCTCTTCAGAAGTCAGCAGGGAGCCTGGCAGAGGTCAGTTTCATTGAATCACAGAATGGTTTAAGTTGGAAGGGACATTAAAGATCACCGAGATCCAAGCCCCATGTGATAGGCACCGATACGTCTCACCAGGCCAGGCTGCTCAAGGCCCAAGCTGTCAGAAAATGTTCTCTGAACAAGGAGCCTCTCAAACAGGGACACAGCAGCCCAAGAACCAAATGGGAAGGGAGCAGCTCCATCATCCCACCAACAGCATCTCAAATGCTGCTTGGAAAACACCCCTGATCTTCAGCATGTCCTGAACCCACCAAGAGGGGAGAGAGCCCCAGTACCTTGGTCTTGAGGTCATAGCGCTCCTCCTTGTGCATGCCGCTGTCCACCACGTGCACAATGTCGTTGATGGTGATGGAGGTCTCAGCGATGTTGGTAGCCAGGACAATCTTCCTGACACCAGGAGGAGGCCTCTGGAAGATGTTTTGCTGGTCCATCATGGGGATGTTGGAGTGCACTAGGAAATAAAACCCAAGTCTCTATCACGTATTTGCCATCAGTGCTGCGGAGGAAATTCCAGCATTCACAGAGAAGAGGGGAGGGGGTTGGAACAGATGACCTTTGGAGGTCCCTTTCAACCCAACCCCACCCCTCCAGGTCTGACAGCTCAGCTAGGAGCTGGCCTCCGGGGACAGAAAATATTAAAAGCAAGGGGAGGGGCTTTAATTCTCCAGAGCTAGAGGGGCTCATCGAGTCACTCGGACCCTGTGTTCCCTCAAATCTTGAGGAGAGAAAGTTTAGTGCTGCCTCCTCACCTGGCAGGACGAGGTACCGGCTATTCTGAGACCCCAACATCTCGAGCAGGCGCTGCTGCACACCCTTGATCTCCTGCCAGCCCGGAAGGAAGCAGAGGATCCCACCTGAAAGAGTGAGAACCAGGGGTGGGTGACCTAGACATCCAAATGCTCTTCCCCAGCTGGAGACACACAACCCCTTCCTGCTGCAGAGGGGACACCCTGGGTTTCCCCAAGTCCAACCTTCAGCCCAAGAAACTCAAGGTAAAGCAGAACCCAGGGCCATGGTGCTCCCTGCCTGCTGATCTCTGACGAAACCAGCATCATACTCTGCATGAAGGAAACACTGATGCATTATTACGGAAGGGAGAACCTGGGGAATGTCCCTCTAGATTCCTGCTGAGCCTGGGCCTCTTCTCTTGGCCAGTGGCTCCAGATCATCTCATGCCACACTGCTCCAGGCCACCCAGGTCAGGAGGAACTCAAGATGGCCTTTGCAAAGTCACCTCAGCATCACATTTCTCTGCAAAGGGCCTGAGCCTGCTTTTCGTTCCCAAGCACAGAGCAACAGGGAGGTCAGAACCTACCTGGTTCTCCATGGGCATCGATCTGGAGCACAAGGTCGGTGACCAGGTCAAGATCAAGAACACACTCATCATCTGATTGCTGGAGAAGACACAATGGTTGCAGGTCAGAGACTGCAGATCCAGCAGAGGGCAGGAGCTCTCCAGAGAGAGCCAAGGCCTCTGCCTGGACACTGTGCCCAGGACTATGAGCCAGGAACCGCAGGACCTTGGTTCTGGCTCAGTCTGGAACCTGCTCTGGGCACAACTGAAGATGATACAGCCCCTTCCCCTTGTCTTGGAAGCAAACAGGCATTTGTGTTCCCCTACTGAACACATCATAAAGATTAAGGTGAAATTCTGGGGGAACCTAACTGTGCCACCTGCACCTGGAATGTCAAACCCACCAGGAGCAGAGCAGTAGCTTTTGTCTCTCTCCATGATTTGGAAACAGCCATCAGTGCAGCTTAAAAAGCTCAAGGGAAACTGGGAGCTGGCCCTGAAGGCAATGGGACACCAGTGTCTGATACAGCAGCTGGTTGCTCAGCCACCGGGAAGGACCTCAGCAGACAGGCGACATGAGCTGATGGCTTCTTGTCCAACAGGCTGGACCAGAAAATGTCTGGAGGTCTTGGCCAACCTCAACGACTCTGTGACTCCACAACCCTCAAGTGATGGAAGATCAACCACAGCAAAGAACTGGTGTCTGCAGGGCGTCTTCCAGACCAGTTGTGAAGAGCAGCAATCAGAGAGTTTGGCTGTGGAGAGCCGTGAGGACTTAGGTAAGAGGCTGCTGCAACGCAGAACCATTCCAGCCTGGCACAGAGCATGTAAATATTCCATGTAGACAATACTGAGAGGTGAGCTGGGAGAGCACCTAAGTATCAACAAACTTCACATTAAAGTGGGACAGAAGCAAATGTGACCCAATCTGAGGTCACCTTTATCCATCATCTCATCAAAAAATCACAGAATCACAGAACTGTTCAGGTTGTAGAAGACCTTTGCAATCAAGTCCAACCACTATATCCTCTGGGGTTCATGACGCTGATTCCACCTCATGAGGGTTGATGTGGAACTGAAAGTTAGCAATGATGGGGAAAATGGAGCCGCTCCAGGCTCAACCCCTCCCCAACTACATCCAGTGACACCCCTTCACCTCCACACTGCAAACCCACCTTGATCTCATAATGCCGGTGTCTGTGTCGGCCCAGCTTGGCCAGGATCTCCTCCAGGTAATACTCCTTGACTGGGTACATGAACCCTGGCACCTTCACCACCGGGCAGTCCCCAAAGTAGTGGGAGAAGCGCTGGTTATCCCCTGTGGCGCTCATCAGCACCAGGCGCAGGTCAGGGTTGAGCTTCTGGATGTCCTTCAGCAGGATGAGCAGAAAATCCGTGTTGACGTCTCGCTCGTGGACCTCGTCCACCACAACGTGGCTGACGCCCTCCAGGCTGGGGTTGCCTTGGAGCTTGCGCAGGAGGATGCCTACGGTGCAGAAGAGCAGGGCTCCTCCCCTGGCCGGCGGCTTGCTCTCCAGTCGCACCTGGTAGCCCACGTTCTTCCTCATGTTGGGCCCCAGCTCCTGGGCCACACGCTGGGCAACAGACACAGCACTAATGCGCCTCGGCTGGGTGATGACCACATTGCAGCGAGCGCCACGGCCCTCCAGGATGTAGTGTTCCAGCAGCAGCTGAGGGATCCGCGTGGTCTTCCCACAGCCGGTGTCTCCCGCTATGACCACCACGGGGTTCTGCTCAATAGCAGAAAGGATGGTGTCCTTGTGTGGATCCACGGGCAGTGGGTGGCTCTCCTGCCATGACGATCCCCGCCGCTTCCAGAGGGCCAGGAGGTTCTGGCTAAGGCGAACTTCCTCAGCTTCCAGCATGGGGATGTAGGTCTTCCCCGTGATGGCGTCACTTATGGCACCCGATTCCTTGCTCAGGTTCATCATGTCGTCAGCAATGGGCGGCCTTGACTCCCTGATGTCAACTGGGTACTGGGATAGATAGGAGTGAACAGGGACAGGCAGGTTAATGCTAGTGCTGACAAGTATGGAAAGTGCTGGAAGGGACTCTGCTGGGCCAGCTCTGCCACTACCACGAAGCTCTGCCATGGACTGTAGGTAGCTCAGACACGTCTACTCTGAATAAAGATTCTCTGAGGTGAGAAGAGGGCTGCTCCCTGCATCTCCCTCAACACATCCCTCGTTTTTAGAGTGCTGATGCCTGAATTGTCCAGCACAAACCAGTCAGTTCTCCCCCAGAAGCAACGCAACAGCCCCTCCAAGACAACTTTTGGGAACTACCAAGTTCCACCACCACCCTTTTCTCCTTCAGGAAGACCTGAAACTTACCTGAAAAATAACCCAGAAATATTCTATCCGGGCAAAAGCAAAATCACAAGTCCTAAAAGAAGCAACAATAGTTCGAGGATTGCCTACAACACAAATCAAAGCGTTGGCCCAAATGGTTGTGGGATGAGAAGTTCAGCTGCAGATCAGTACACCAGGATCCTGCCTTACCCTGAGTCCTATGGGCCCACCGTGGGGAGCAGTGGGCGCCCGGAGACATGCACCCACCACTAACACCCAGTATCATGAGAAACATTCCCCAGGACACTGCGCCAGCACCAGCTCCCGGTCCTTGTAAAGCTACGAGGTTCAACCAAGGCTCAATGGAAACAATGCTGAAGGAGGCAACACTCACAAGGGTACAGAGGATGCTTTAACTGCACCCTGGAACACCCCAAAAGCCAAGTCATGCAGAGATATCACAGAGAAGCTTCACTGCCCAGCAAGGACCTTCCCTTCCCCAAAAGAGACCAGTAAGTTGTAGGGGCAAACACCACACCATGAATTCCTTCACAACAGGCAGTTTTTTGGCCACATATAATTCCCCAAGTTGAAGGGGATGAGGAGAAGGTGGATCTCTGAGTGCTGAACTGGCCTTACATGGTTCAGGTAGTTCTCAATCTTGCACAGGGTGGCTTCAGGGACTTTGATTTGGCAAGGCTTCCGCTGGTTCTTCCCTAGCTCTCGCAGTGAGTTCATGTTGTACATGGCGTGGCTGAGGGGGTTGTTGTTCTTGTCCACCAGGCCCAGGCTCTGCACAGGAAGAAGAACATGACTGTCAGGTCAAAGGCTGCTGCAGGCCTACACTTACAGGCTCATAGGTCCTACAAGCTGGCACAGGCTGAGTTCTTATCCTGTACTCCAAACCCAGCACTTCCTGCTCTGGCCAAACCAAGAAACAAGATGAGATTCCACCTCACCTGCAGTGAAACACACTGGATCCACCTGCCTCAAGACATCACCCATGAGACGGTCTTAAACCCACGAAGAAGGAGCAGCCACAGCTGTCTCTGACAAACACCTCTCACAGAGACTCTTGACTCTCTTGTGACTTTTTTTGTGCTGTACCAATTCCATTAGTCCCACCCTGTTTTCTTGGGTTTCCCCTCTGCTCAGTCTGCGGTGAAACCATCTGGATGGACCCACCAAGAACACGAAGAACATCAGGCTCCAGAGGGGTTCGACAGAATCTGGGCTGGATCCTAAGGTTCAGGACTACAGGTTTTACTAAACGTGAAGCTCTAGAGCAGAGAGTTTCAGGCATCACCCTCTTTGCTGCAAGGAGCCTCTGTGCATGGACCCATGAGACAGGGGATGGAGGAGCCAGGGACACTCACCTTGAGCTTCTGACAGGCCAGTGCTGCTGCTTTGTTTTCTGCCTCCACCTTGCGCCGGCCCTTGGCAGCGAAAGTCATGGGGCAGGGCCAGCGCAGCGTGAGCTTGCAGATCTTGGTCTTTGTGCCGACAGTGCGGAACTGCATGTACTCCTGGGAGACACCAGGTGTGGAGACGGGTTAGGAGCCTGCAGAGCTACGCAAGGGTTAACAAACACACCCCAATATTCCTTTTAACTGGGTTTTATGAGGGTTTTTTTGTATAAGGATAGTTTTTCTGCACTGAATTATGCTCCCTCACAAGGTTTGCAGCATGTGTGTGGGAAAACACAAACTTGCCCCTGGGAAACTGTTCTCTTTCATTCCGAGAACAGCTGCTCTAGTCCCTGGCCCTGAGTAGCCACATCCCTTACAATTCTATTAACACATTTCCCTCCAGTTCTCACCACAAAATCCTTCCCTTGCTCTTCAGGGTGATTTCTCAAGGCACAGTATTAATTTTCCTTCTCTCTATACTTCTCAGCTGCTGCCATCCAAGTGAGTTCAGCTGGAATCACTGAGCTCCAGGGTGGAAATGCATCTTACCTTGACAGTGGATGATGACGTGGCAATCTGGATCACTTGGGCCAGAAGGTTTTTGGGAAGCGGGAACTGTGTCAGGGCACGGATGGCAGTGTTGTCATCTGTCATCTCAATGGAACTCCCTCCTCGGCTGGAAGGAAGAAGACAACGGTCTGATACACAAGAACAGTTTGAAAACTATTTTTGAAACCAAAGATCATCCCCCCCAAACAATCACTGCACCACATCCTCATAGGTCCTACTCCTGCCGACTACTAAGGACCAAAATTTGCACTCACTCTGCCTCATTAGTCCATGTTCAGCCCATGGAAAGGCCGCAGTAGCACTGTGGGAAACTACAGCTGGGCTATGAGGAGCAGCAGAGGGGTATCAGTGGCTAAGAACAACCCCTCCTTTCCCCACTCTGGGTCAGCAACTCCAGGGCACACATACCTCGCATCTCTGCCTGGGGTGCGAGCGTCCTGGTGTGCCATAGGTAGGTAATCAGACACATCAATGGCTTCTTCTTCCAGCTCTCCTTCCTCCAGTTCCCCTTCCTCTAGCTCACCTTCCTCCAGTTCTTCTCTCCTCATTGCTTTTGGCATCCTGCTTTGCTCCATGGGCTGGATGGAGTCATCTGGCTCCATGCGTCGCCAGCAGGTGGACAAGTCCGCAAGCGAGGGGCCAGACTTGGAGCGCCACTTGCCCTCGGAGCACCAGCGCTCGTCGGGGCAGCCCAGCTGCTCAGCCAGCAGCCGGTACTTGGCAGCATCAAAGAGCTCATTTCTTGGGCCCAGCAAACCCCAGCCCTGCAGGAGAAGAACCTGACATTAGGTGTAGTGAGACAGGCAGGGGCAACTCTGTGAGAAACCAGAATGCAGCTGGAAAGGGAAAGAAAAGGTCAGCCAAGAGGCCACTGGTTTTCACAGCGTGGTTCTTAACTTCTGGAGAATTCATTATAAAACTAATTAGTTATTTTTTTTCATCGTTAGAGCATATGCAGCATAGGCAACTCAGGACCACTGTCCCTAGCCTACAGATAAAAGGGGAACTCCAAAGACAACTCTTGCGCTCAAGGTTACAACAACAGCTTGGGCAGAGTTCAAAACTGCATTTTATCCTCACACAGCAGCTACAAAACAGCAGGTCCACAGCACTGACTGATCCTCAAAAGCCTGTTCCTCAAGTGAAGGAGACCAGACCACAAGCTCACCTTGAAGAGCTGACACGCCGCAGCTGCTGCCTGTCTCTCAGCATCAATCTTCTTGGTCCCATAGCCCTCCACTTCCACATTCTTCGGCCACTTTATGTGCAGGGTGACTTTCTGAGGAGCAAAAGCAACCAGTGTGGCAGCACAAAACAATCTCCTCCACCACCCTGTATCTGCTTCAAACAGCTCTGAAAAGCCCAGTCTTCAGTCTGTGCTGCCCAACACAAGCTACTGAGAGAACCCAAGGCACCACCAGAGCTCCCTAATACCAGTAGGGCTGGGTGAGAAACCTGCAGAGGCGAAGAACGCCATGAGCTGAACTCTGCCTTCCTGAAAAAAATGGCTCTGAACGAAGAACTCAATCTGCTCCTAGTCCCATAGACACTGCAGCTGAGTTTCTGCAAGGCCCAGAAAAGGGAAATGCCTGAGAAACCCTCTCTGCTTTTTCTACAACGGAGATGAAAGGTGGCATCTGGATCTGCTGGGAAAACCCCACCTATAAGGCTAAAGAAGAGGCTGCTGCCTTCCCAAGAGCTCGATAGCTGGCTGCTTGCCTGCTCTCCTATTTGACTGGAGGCAACTGCTGCAGATTCAGCCTGGGGGCTCTGCAGGAGGAGGCAGAGCTCTGATGGGAAAGAAATCCTGTTGTCTTGTGAAGGCCAAGATCCTTGATGCTCATGAAGAAAATAAAACGCCTGGCTCTCTCCTCAGCTTTTATTTAAGTGCTAGTGACAACATGAGCTGATTACATGAAATAAAATGGTGAGGCCTTGGCTGTGCTTTCCAGGATTTAAGCTGGGACACAGCACCATGGCTAGAGGAAAAACCAGACAGCCACTAATAAATAAAGGAGCCCTAAAGCACTGCCTCAAGTGTGTGAGATGCTCAAAAAGGATGTGGAAATACAAACTAGTTGGAAACATCAGAGTGTTACTGGAAAATGTGAATCCATCAGATTTTTTTTCCCTGGAATGTGAATTATGGTTCTGCTGGAAAAGGGCTTCCAGCTCTAGAATAGGCTGGTATGAGAAAAGGAGCGCACCCGTTAGTGAAGAGCTTCTGCTCAGCTTACAGCACAGATCTGGGTCTAGGCCTCTCACATCCCAGTAATAGCTCAAAGTATTTGGCAAATCGTTTCCCTGGAATTCCTCAGCTTCATGTCACAAGAAACCAGAGCCTGTATCTCACTCTGCCCTTAAGTAGGGTGAGAACTTCCTCTGCTGCAAACACACCCTTCTCCAATATATTTTGCACTTTGAATCCTGGAGTCAGGTCAGGGCCTCTCAGTCACTGAAAGAAGGATATTGAGGGGCTGGAGCTGGTCCAGAGAAGGGCAACAGAGCTGGGGAAGGGGATGGAGCACCAGTGTTCTGAGGAGCAACTGATGGAACAGGGTAGGGGTTGAAGAGGAGAAAAGGAGGCTAAGGGGAGACCTTCTAGTTCTCCACAACTCCCTGAACTTTAGGAGGTTGGAGCCAGCTGGGCGTCAGTCTCTACTGTCTCCCCAGGACAAGCGTAATCTGCCTCATATTGCCCAGGGGAGGTTGAGGTTGGCCTGAAGAACAATTTCTGCCCCACAAGGGTCGTCCAGGCCTGGCCCAGGCTGCCCAGGGCATTGACAGAGTCCCTATCCCTGGAGGGGTTGCAAAGCTGTGGAGATGTGTGATGAGGGACAGGGGTTACTGGGGACCTGGCAGTGTTGAGGGAGCGATCTGACTCAGCAAGGTCTCCTCTGTGATTTTAGGTTCAGGCAGTTGTTCTCTTAGCATCTACAAACAAATCTGGGCCTTCTACAGTTTACAATAGATCATTTACATTTTAATTCTCTGTGATGGTGGGGTACAGAGCCAACAACACACAGTGTGTGCTCTGATGTGTTCTGCTCAGAAAACATTACAACAAGATACTGAAGAGGGAAAATCCATCCTCCCACACTCAGCAGAAGAGAGACAGGACCTACGTTTTATGGCTATTAAAGCAGGTGAAAATAAAGAGGAACAGGAAAAGCTGCGATTGCTTGGTTATCACCATTTGCTGTTATCACACAGCTTTTCCATCAAATTCCTTTGGTAATGATCAGAGTGATCCCTAAGACCAGTAGCATTCTCAGCTCCCCCATGCAAAACACGTGGTCCCCCAGCAGGCAGCTCCATCCCCGCAGTGGTACCTTTTTCCTAGGCCCATTGGTATGGATGTAGATCAGCTTGTCCCTCGCATGAGAAATGCCCAAGGCTCGCCCGATCACGCTATTGAGCAAGTTTTTAGGTTGTGGAAACTCCTTTAGTAAGTCTCTGGAATCTGGAAAAAAACAACCAAACCAAGAGAGGAACTGAGTCTCTCTGAGTTCTTGTGCCACCCTGTCCAAAGGCAAGTTCTGACAGCTACAGCACTGCAGCTCTGCCAGCACTCACATGCACAGGAGTTCAAGGTCTCTTGAGTTCCTGGGCTGCGCATCCCACACTGCTAAGCGGGTTGGCAGGGACCTCTGGCATCACCCATCCAACCCCCTGCTGCAGCATTGCCCATGCGGCTTTGCAATCTCTTCAGAGCAGAGACTCCATGTCTCTGGGCAGCCTCACACCAAGTTTCTCCTCGGGGAAGTTCAGGTGGAGCTTCTCAGGTTCCAATTAGTGCCAGTTGCTCCTTGTGCTGTGGCAGGGCATCACTGGGAAGAGTCTGCCTCCATCCTCTGCCCCCTCCTGCTGTTGCTCAGGTTTTATCAGCCCTTCTCCAGGGCTCTCCCCCAGCTTTTCCTCAGCATAGAAATGTTCCAGTTCCCCTCAGCATCCTCATAGCCTCTGCTGGACTCTCTCCAGCAGCTCCTTGCCTCTCTGGAACTAGAGAGCCCAGAACTGGACCTGTAATTCCAGCCGTGGCCTCACCAGGACAGAGCAGATGGAGAGGAGAACCTCTCTGACCTTCTGGTCTCACTCTGCTTCCTGCACCCCTGGAGCCCACCGGACTCCTTGGCCACACTGCTAACTCTGATGCCTCCACCTGTTGGCTCTGAACACAAAACACCCCAGCACAGAATGCGTAGCTGCTGTGGTTCCTCATTGTGATTTCAGATGCAGCTGCCAAACCCAAGGAGAAACAACCAAACTCAGAGCATCACCAGGACCTGTTGTCACACTTTGCCAAAAAGCTCTGGAGCTGTTACACTGATGATCTGCAGTCATCAGCTCCAGAGAAGACAGGCAGCATACGAAATGCTCTGCAATCCACCTGTGGGCAAAACACCTTCTCCCAGGAGCTGCCCAGCATGGGGTAACAGACATTTCAGACGATTTGTCACAAGGGTGAATCACAGAAGAAGCCAAAGGAATGATGTTGGGCCCTCAATGCAGGGCCAGTGCTTGTCAGAGCTGGGGAAGAGAGAGCAAAAACCCATGTGACTGATCACAGCACAAACTCCACAATCTAAACACGAACCCAACCAGCTGATCAGAGCTCAGAAAAAGTAATGCCTGTGACAGTTGTGGAAGTTCCTTTATACAAGAACCAGCTGTATCTCAGAGAAACCGCCTTTCAAAGTCACAAGTAGAAGGAATTTGGTTCCCTAACAAAACCCAGCAGATGTTGAAACACATGCTCCATGCCCCACAATAAGGATGCAGAGAGCTGGGTGTCACCTGAACACTTTGTCCATTAATTCCCTTCTAGGCATCAGCCAGAAGAGCAGGGAAACAGCCTCAGCCCAAGAACTACTGATCCATCTGCTCTAGACAGCAAACATGGCAGTTCTACCTGCTCACGCAGCAGGCACCACTGCAATGGCACTGCTCTGCTCAATCCCCAAACTCACTGGTAAATTCACTTAATAAAGGAGAGATGTAAGGAAAAAAAAACCACCAACCAAAACCCAAGCAACCCTCTAGCACCAGCCTCAATTATGTAACCTCTCCTTGCTTCCTCTTCCACAAACACTACCTCACAAGTTTTGTGACAAGTGGTGGAGATAAGCAACACTGTTTTTCAAAGAAAATCCCAATACCTAATGGCAGACCCACTGTCTCATGATGTGAGACAACTCCTCGGCAAAGATTAAACCATGAATGGGGTCTGGAGTGCAGAGCAGAGCTGAAATGACCAGGGTGTTCCCGGCTTGCAGTGTGGGTTCTGGAAGGAAACATGGGGTGTCCCTCACCATCCACGATGCCACGTTCAGTGGGGCCATCCAACGTGGGACCGATCACCCATAACCCCATGACAAGGCCTCAGAGGATCTTCTCTTCTCTGAGGCTGTAAGGAACAATCCCAAATCACTGGGTAAATCCAGCTCAGAGTTTCCTTCCCTGCTGTATTTGCCTTCTTGGCTGCTTCTCCCGAGGGCAGGAATGATGTTGGGGTAGTCAAAGCTGTAACCCAGTATAACTCAGTACTCCCAAAACAGCACAGAGCTGGTTTCCATACCTGATATGCCAGAAGCTCCCAGGATGTCCAAACTGCAACTCCGAGCTCGCAACAGCCTGTGAGCAGCCTGTCTTTGATAACATCTATCAAAGCAGCCAATTAACTCATTTAAGTGCCTCAAAGCCAGCGGGTGCTTTGGCTTAACTTTATTGAGAAACTATGGGGTAATTCCAAGAAGAAATGCCCCAATCCCAACACAACAACCACCAGTTAGTGGCTTGAGGTTTCCACTAACCCAAACAAACCTGACAAACACACTGTTACTACAAATCCAACGGCCATAAGTATCCTTCCGAGGAGCATCAGAGCCATTTCAGAGGTTTCTCCCTTCTCTCAAACTCTCTTCCCTGGAGAAGCAACAAACGAGCATCGAGGACGCACTATGACCTATAGCCCCCACCGAAATCTCAGCCCCCGCAGTAATAAATTCAAGAGCGCTCCCAGCACATCAAAAACTCCCGGGGAAGGAGAAAGCCCCGTGGCTCCAAAATACCCATTTCAGAAGGACTCGGCCTCAACATGTTTTCCTGGGGAGAGAAAGAACCAGAGGAGGTTCCACCTAGCAGCTTAGTTTGGAGCACACCAGCACAGCACCATTTTCAGGTTTTTAAACTCATCTAGCGATCCTTTCAAGCACATGTAGAAATCAAATACACAACAACTCCTGCCTAAACGAGAATAAACCTCAGACTGGGTAAAACAGAGTAGGCTTCTTCAATATCAAGAGGAACCACTGAAGGAGTGACCGCTGGCCACCCTCTGCCCTGCAGACACTCAGAACACAGTGGGATCACCCCACTCCAGCCTGGCCCTGCCCTGGGAAGGTGAGGAAGCTGCATGGCATTGGTCCAAGCCAAATTCCTCTGTGATACTGCAAGACGGCCAATTTAATTAGTATCAGAGCAAGATCCTTGGAGCAAAGCAGGGGTCAAGAGCACACAAGTCTCTGTACTGAGCCGCTCACGGATTCTGCTCCACAATCCCACCATCAAGGCCAGAAAATCAAAGCCTCAGATTTCAGCATTGACACTTCTGAGCTGGCCCCACATCAGAGGTGGTTTTTCCCTATTTACATCCAAGACTAATAACAAAAGCAGTCAAATGAGGACAGCTACCAAGACATCACGTTGTACCAGCTAAAGGCTCCGAACTTGCCCTCTCAGAGAGTTTTGAAAAGCATGTTCATGGTCTCGACATGTTCAAGCAGTCCTCAGACCCTGAGGAGTTCTCATTTGCTCGGCTGAAATGAATCTTCTATCAAGTACAAAAGGGGGAAGTTAAAAAATGAAAAATCATTTGGTTCAGTCCTTTTCTCAGGGAACACCTGAACCAGCTCATTAAACAACAATTTGGGGTGGTTTGGGGTTTACTTTGGAAATTAATTTGCTCTGCAGAACAGCTTGAATGCAGCAATTGAAGAGCATCTGACTCTCAACTACAAGAAAAAATTCAGCTGAGCTTTGGAGACGGAAACAGAACTAAGAAAGAATTCAGAAGAATTCTTTCAGAGAGAAAAGAGTAATTAAAAAATTGCAGAGAGAAAACAGTAATAAATAAAGAATAAAGTGCTGGAAGTGGGAAGGAAGCACAGCATGAGGATAATATTACATAAAATCTGACTATTTTTAAAATTTAAGTGTATAAAGTGCAAGATTACAGCCCAAGAAATAAAACTGAAACCAAAGCAGTGGTTTTAAAAGGGAAAATGCAGCAGTTCACGTCACAGCAACCTCCATCACAAAACTTTCTGAATGAGAAATGCTCTTCATTTTGCAGTACCAAAACACAGCAAAACACCCGTTCGGACCTTCTTTAGAAGTAGCAACAACTCATCCTGAAAAGCAGGGGAAAACACACCTGAACTCCTCACACACAGGGTTCCTGAAGGACCCACATTCAAACGAGAAAAGGCATCTTCCAAGTTTTAGCCAGAAACACCCTCCCCAAGTACATTTCCAGCAGCACAGACATCAGCATTTACGGTAACAGGAGCTCTCGGTCCCTCCATCCGCAGTTGGTGGGGCTCAGGCAGCACCAAGGTAACCTGGTGAACACTCCAAGACTCCTGGATGAGTTCCTGTGGGATCTTCTCCTTCAGCAGGGCTGGACCAGATGCTCTCCAGAGGTCTCTTCCATCCCCAACAGCCTGCGAAGGGCATAGCAAAGCCCTTTGTACAGACAGGTGGCTAAAGCATTGCTCCAAACCACTTGCTCCAGCGTCGAGCTCCCACTCCAAGCTAACGCCACTGGCTGCAGGTGCCGACAGAGAGGTTTTCCTGCCGGCTGCATCCATGAGCATTTCCAGCCCAACAGCCACTTCTGATTTTTCCTCGTGCGTCAGGCCGCGGTCGGTGACAGAAGCGACGGAGCCTTTTATCCAAGAGCCACCCCGACCCGACTTCAACGCGGCGACCTTGAGCCTAAGGGCTCCGTACCCCTGTTTGCCCCCTTCCCCGGAGGATCCCGACTCTCTCCGCCAACAAAGAGCGCCGCGATCCACCGGGCACTGCAGGGGCTGCCACAAAGGCCTCGCTCCCGGCTTCCCGCCTGCAGCTCCCCGGGCGCTGCCCTCCCCTGGGAGGGGATGATCACTCCCCACACCCCCCTATTCGCCCCCGCTCCCAAACGCTGATGTTTTCATTCAGAAGTGATCCCACAGAGAGAAGAGTCACTTTGCTCCTAGATGTGGAGCGGGAGGAGGCCGCGGGCCCGGCTGCAGGAGGTGGGGGGGTGCGGGACGCGCTCAGCTCCCCCCTTCTGCTGCTGCTGCTCCTCGCTCCTCCCTTCCGCTGCGTGCGGAGCCGCCGGTTTCCCTCCCCTCCCCCGCTATTCCCGCTTACCCTTGGCTCACCCTTCCCCATGGCCGACTCCTCCTCATCGGCGCCCGCCCCGTCCTCCTCCTGCCGCCTGTCAGTGCTGTGCCGGACGGGCAGGCGGGTGCAGAGGCCGCGGTAGCAGCGGCCGAGGCACAGCGGCCCCGCGGCCGCCTGCAGCACCAACCTCAGAGCCGCCATCTTGAGGTCGCCCCGAGCCTACTTCCAGGCAGCAGGGGCGGGGAAAGGAATCGCTGCGGGAAACAGCGACCCCCCGCGGCGGGGAGGACTCACTGCAGCGCCAGCCACGAGAGTGCTGAGACGGGGCGCGGGTACCGCACACTGGACTGGGTTGGGAAGGAGCTCACTCAGTCCCAACCCCCAGCCACGGGCAGCGACACCTCTCACCAGACCAGGGTGCCCAGAGCCCCATCCAACCTAGACTCCGACGCTTCCAGGGACGGAGCAGTCAACAGCCTCCCTGGGCAACCTGTTCCAGTGCCTCAGCACCCTCACAGGGAGGGATTTCTGCCTCAGATCTCATCTCAGTCTGCCCTCTTTGAGCTTGAAACCATCCCCCTTGTCCTGGCATTAGAGTCTCCCAGAAAAAAGTCCCTCTCCAGCTTTCCTGGAGCTCCTTCAGGGACTGGAAGCTGCTACAAGGTCCTCTCCAGATCATCTCCTCTCCAGAGTGAACAGCCCCTGTTCCCTCAGCCTGTCCCCAGAGCACAATGACTGTTTATTGTGAGCAAAGTAGGGCAGAGTCAAGCTGGGGGCCTATGGCTAGCAAAGTCTGTCCAGGGGTCAGCACTGGGTCCTGTCTTGTCCAATATATTCATCAACGACCTGGGTAAGGACACAGAGTGAACCGTCAGCCAGTTTGCTCATGGTGCAAGCTGGGAGGAGCAGTGCGGAGGGTCCCCACAACCTAGTGGTGAGGTTGCTGAGAGTCTACTTCCTGTCTACTTTGCCCTGGTTAGGCCACAGCTGGAATCCTGCATCCAGCCCTGGGTTTAAGAGAGTCACAGGGAGCTACTGGGGAGAGCCTGGTGCAACCACTGGGATGCCCAGGGGACTAGAGCATCTTCCTGATGAGGAGAGGCTGAGAGAGCTGCGTCCGGTCTTGGTGGTGCCCAGTGACAGAACACAGAACAAGGGACGCTTGGCACAAACTGAGACACAGGAGGTTCCACTGGAACAGAAGGAAGAACTTTTTAGGTTGAGTGTAGCAGAGCTTTGGCCCAGACTGTGCAGAGAGGTTGTGGAGTCTCTGCTCTGGAGAGATCCCAAACCTCTCTGGGTTGTGTTCCTGTGGGATCTGCTCTAGGGGAGGAGATCCTATTCTGACAGGGGCTTGGACAGGATGATCTCCAGAGGTCACTTCCAACCCCACGAGTCCAGGATCCTGTGAAGAAAACCTGTCTGTCTAGAGCATAGCAGAAGTCTCGTGGGCTCCTGCCAGCAGCCCACTGAAGCTTTAAACCAGCACAAAGATCTCTTCTTCCACTTCTAAACCAAAACCCACCAGCACTTGCACCACGGAGCTCCACCTGCCCAAAGCTTTGTGCCCGCAACACATCACACAGAAATACAGGAGCGTGTCAACGTGTGAGAGTATACAGGGACCGTATGGCACAGACATAGGTCATCCAAACGGAAGGGGGAGGATTTTGTACTGGTTGCAAAATCCCTCAAAAATATGATAAATTACAACAAAAAATACAGTAAATCTCCCCACAATAAAATAAATCTAAAACAAAAAGGATAAATTAAAAAAGAGGCGTCCCACCAAATATGACAAATTCCCACCAAATATACAATCAATCTTCCCCAAAACATCATAAATCCCCAAAACCATAACCAATCTCCCCCAAATGCAATAAATGCCCCCAAATTACTATAAATCTACCCTCAAAAATATTATAAATTCCCTCAAAAATGCAATGAACTCCCCCAAATATGATGAATTCCCCAAAACATTACAAATCCCCCCCAAACACAACAAATCTCCCCCAAATATGACAAATCCCTCAAAGATATGATAAATTACACCTCCAAAATTACAATAAATCACCGTTATTGAGGCTAGAAAAGATCTCTAAGATCAAGTCCAACTCATGACCTAACATCACCACAATCACCTCGACCAGGGCACTAAGTACCACAGCCAGTCACACCTCCAGGGGTGAGGACTGAGGGAGGCCCTTATATATAGCCCAGAGAGTTGTCCTTTCCTCCCTCCTCCTCTTCCTCACCTCTCCCCTACCCATCAAAACTCTCTGATCCATCACTCCCATCCGTCTTGTTGTCTGTGCTCAGTGGTTCCTGCACCCTGGAGTGGAGCTGGGGAATGGCTGCAGTCAGAAACCTCCTTCCTCCAGCCCCATTGTGATGCCTCAACCCCCTCCACCTCGGCTGGACCCCATGGTGCTGCCAACCACCCGCTGACCCGCATGATTCCCCCCAGTTATATACCACCGCCCCACTGTATATTACCAGACCGTACTGCTGCTGGTCTGGCTCCAGCCTTGAGCTCTGGGGTGGAGGTTTGTCCTTATTCCAACACTTGGGCTGAGGGGCTGCTTGGAGAAGAGCAGGTTCAGCAGGAGGAGGCAGGGATGGGCTTCCCCAAGCAATAACGTCCAGCTGCTCCAGGGTAGGGCAGGAGCTGCTGAGGGCTCCAGGCTGTGCAGAGCCCTGCAAACAGGCTGGTACCAACCTCTGGGCCCAGCCGAGGTGCAGATGGCAGAGTCAGGTGGTGTCGGTGCTGTCAGTGGTGGTTGAGTTACCAAAGAGGAGGTGGAAGCTGAACCGTCAGGTCCTCCTGCTGCCCAACCCTGGGTTTGCTGGGCAGGGCAGGGCTGGTGTGAGCGGAGGTGCTGCAGTGGGGCAAGTGGCACCAGTGCACTTTATCTTCTGCGCTTGTAAAAAACACCCCAACCCATGGAACCAGCAAACCCCAACACCCTGCAAAGGGTCTGGGACACCACCTCCTCCCGCTTGCATCGCAGCCAGCTCCTCTGCTGGCCGCGCTGGTGACTCTTTGGGCTGGCTGTGCCCATCCACAAACCTTCCCGGCATCTCATCCAGTTCAGCCCAGCACTAACCGCCCGCCCTATGCTTCTGTGCCACTTTCTCTAACACTCGTTGTGCCTGTGCTTTGCTGACAAACTAACTCCAAATACTCGAGTTTGGGGTGGATTTTCTAGGACAGCTGCAGTTTTACTGTGGGTCTGTGGGGGTTTTAAAGTCTGTTTTATTGTAAGGGAAGGCTGTACTGGGAAGGGCCCCAGTGCGGTGAATGTTGGCGTGGAGCTCAGTAGTGCCGAGATCTCAGATGAAACTTGCAGAGAAGGTGCTGGTGGCCAAGAGCAGAGCAGGGGAAGGAGCTGTGGTGGCCCTTGGTTTGTTCAGGGCCTGGAGGCAGTGGATTCTTGTGGAGAAAGTGAAGTTGTGGTCTGAGTTTGCTGTAGTGTGACTGTTCATGGGTCTGTCCTGAGCTACCTCTAGGTTCTACATTTCTCTGCTCGGGGGGGTGGTTTTGCTGAGCTGAGATAAGGTGGGTGCTGGTGCTCAGTCCCCCATGTGCAGCACCCAGGGGTGCCAACACGTGCTCCTGCCACACTGCTCAGCAAAGCCCTTTCCTGAGCTCTTGCTTGGGGTTAGGTCTTGTTTGGAGGGGTCCGAGCTGCTGTGGTGCTGGAGGAGGTGGCTCCCTTCCTGGCTGCCACCACCGGGCTCTGGCAGGTGGAAGGGTTCCCCTGGACGAGTCCCTCAGCCAGAGCCCGGTGTCTCCCGCATATCAGCGGCACATTCAGAACCTTCGGGGCTTTTTGTACTGTTGCAGGACATTCACGGATCCAAGTCTGTGGCTCGAGGCCACAGGAGCGGGAGGTCGGGAGCAGCCTCGCTGCTGCCCCTAGCCCACTGCTCCCCTTGGGCCAGAGTCCTGACCGCAAACTGAATGTAGTTTCATACGCTGACCCTCGCTGTAGTCCCCGCTAGTGTCGGTGTGTGAGTGGGGCTCTAGGACCCTCCTCATGTGTTTGTGTCGTTTAGGCTGAATCTGTCGTTTCTCTTGGAATGCGGCGGGCGCTTGGTGTCGGTGACATCTCGGGGGGGGGGGGGGCGCGGTGTGACGGGAGCTACTGCGGCCACCCTGTGTGTGGAAAAAGGGACACAGCCAACGCCATAGTTGGGCTAGTGACGTCATAGTTGGGCTAGTGAAGTCATAGTCGGCCTAGTGACGTCATAGTTGGGCTA
>JAOXOE010000506.1:171547-231124 GCA_028565055.1 Phoeniculus purpureus
CACTCTTTGACACTCTCCCCGTTCTTCCCTCTCCCCTCTTCCCTCTCCCCTCCCTGTAACCCCCCTAAACATTCCCCTTATTCCCTCCCCACGGCATGAGGAACCGCCTCAGGCCCCAGCGGGTCGCCCGCTGACGAGTCTCGTGTCCCGCAGGAGCCCGAATGGGGGGCCGAGGCCTGGCTGGCCCCGCAGCCTCCCGGGGCCGGGGCAGGGGCCGGGGCCGGGCCTGAGGGGGACAAGGCCGGGCCGGAGCTGTCGCTGTGGGCGGTGGTGGCGGCGGTGCAGGCGGTGGAGAGGAAGGTGGATTCGCAGGCCGTGAGGCTGCTGAACCTGGAGGGAAGGGCCGAGAGCGCCGAGCGGAAGGTGTCGGGGCTGGAGCGGGCCCTGCGCGATTGCGGCAGCCGCCTGGAGCGGAGATGGGCCGCGCTCGCCGCCCTCCTGCAGGAGAACTGCCGCCGCCTCGAGCATGTTGAGAGGCAACTCCGGCACCGCGGCTGCGGAACCGGGGAACAGGCCAAGGTAAGGGAGAACGCTCCGGGATCGGTTGCGGCTTCTTGGGGGTGGGATGGGGCGATTGGGATGAGACCAAGGTAATGGGGATGTGACCAGGGGAACTGGGGTGAGACCAGCGTGATGGGGGTCAGCCTCAAGTAGTGGGCATGTGATCAACAGGGGTGGGTCTGGCTAAGGGTGATGTCCACAGGGGGACTGGGGTGAGACCAAGGTGATGGGCATGTACCTGTGATGGTGAACGTGGATGGTTTGTCTACTAGGGATATGATGAGGGTTTCGGGTGGCAACAAGTGTGTGGGGATGTACCCAGGGTAGTGAATAGGGATAGATAAGGGGTATGTGACCAGGGAGCCTGAGGTGAGACGAAGGCATTGGGGATGTACCCCAGGTAATGGAGATGTAGCCAAGGTGATGAACAGGGGTGGGTCCAGGTAACGGGAATGAGCACACAGGGATCAACAGGGATGGGTCCCACTGACAGGGATGTGCCCAAGGTAATGGGATCAAGCCCGAAGAGACAGGGATGAACAGAGATGGGTCTGGCTAATGGGGATGTGTCTGGAGGGACTGGGATGAGCCCAAGGTGGTAGATGTGAGACATGTATGTTGAGGATGTGTTCACAGTGATAAACAAGGATGCATCCAGCTAAGGATGTACCTAGGGGACTGGGGTGAGACTAAGGTAATGGGCATCAACCCATGGTGGCAGAGGTGAGCCTTGTGTAATGGGAGTGTGACCACAGTGATCAACAGGAGCAAGCCCAGGGTGTTAGGGACAAACCTCAGCTAATGGGAATGTGCCCAAGCTAATGGGGATGAGTCCCAGTTAACAGGGAAAAGCCCTGCTAACAGGAATGTGCCCAGGGTGACAGGGATGAGCTCTGTGTAATTGGGACAAGCCCATGGTGACAAGCGGGAAAGAACTCCAGCTAATGGGAATGTGTCCAATGTAGCGGCTCATCCAGCCACAGGTAATAGGGACTTACCAATGTTATAGGAATGATCCTTGGGTAATGGGGACAAGCTCTAGCTAATGGGGATGTGCCCTGAGTGATGAAAAGGGACAAGCTCTGAGCAATGAGAATGTGCTTAAGGTCATGAGGATGTGCCCAAAGTGACGGGTGAATGGGGACATGCCTCAGCTAATGGGGACCTGCCCAGGGTAACAGAAATTATCCCAAGGCACAGGATATGTGGCCCTGGTGACTGTGTGGCCAGTAAGCTATGGCACTGGCTCTCATGGTAAGCAGTGAGGTCACGTCCTCTGTTGTGCTTTACCTCAAGAGTCAGGGACTTCTTGCTCCTGCCAGTCTCCAGTGAAGAAGGGGAACAGAACACATGCCCTTACCCCCCAGTCTGCTAGACTGGGAAGGACTAGAGGGGGTGGATGAGGTGGGGAAAGGGCCAAGGCTACCGGTTCCTCCTGTGATTCCAGGTGCCGGCAGCGTGTGAAGATGAGGCAGCTGGTTTGCCAGAGCAGGAGTGGGGCAGTTCGGAAGGAGGACAGACAGAGCCCTATGGACTTGCCGTGAAGGGGAATTATGAGACCATGGTTGCTCTGGGTGAGGATCCCTCTCTGTTTGTGGGTCGGACACATGTCCATTATTGTCGTTGTCCTGTTCCCCACACAACTCTCCATGCTGTGTCCTCCTGCATCTCATGTTCTGGCACTGTATTTTGCTGGGATTGAGCTGGAGCTCTGTCACTACACAGGGATTTGCTGCAGAGCAACCTAAATTTGAGCATGAATTATGTAGTGCTAAAATTTGAAGGGCTTAGTACCCCAACAGTTGCTTGTTGATGGGGTCACTGGTTTGGCTGGTGACAGCCTGGGCTCCCAGGACCACTCGGGCACCTCACAGCTCCCACTGTGTGACAGCAGCACCTTTATTGGGGTGCTGGATGCTGCTGCCAGCAGCTCATTTTGCTCCTTTCCTGTTCCTAGGCTCCGGGGATGACAGCTCCAAACCTATTCTGCTGCCACTGGCCCAGGATGGGGAGGATTTGGGGACCCATGAGCTGCCAGAGAAGGGAGCGGCACCGGGAAACCTCATTGGGGGTGAGTCACAGCAGTAATGGCTGCAAACAAACACGAAGAACATGCTTAGGCCAAGCTCCTGCTGCCAATGGGTCGAGCTGAGCCTGGCATGTCCCTACAGAGAGTATTTCCATTCTTGCACAGGGTCAGGAGCTACTGTGTCACTGAGGCCTCCTAAGATCAAATTTTGAAGCCCTTGCCTAAAAGGAGAAAATGAGGGTGGGGAGACCCTGGCCCAGATTGCCCAGAGAGGTGGGAGAAGCCCCATCCCTGGTACCATCCTAGATCAGTTGGACTTTGGTGCTCTGAGCAGCCTGCTCGGGTTGGGGATGTCCCTGTTCCGGGCAGGGTGTGGGATGGGAGACGCTTTGAAGGTCTTTTCCAACCCAAACCACTTTGTGAGATTCTGTGAAAACAGGGAGACCTGGGGAAAGACTCAGCATAAGGGTGTCTCAGTCCCTCTCATGTTCTCAGAGTCCACCCAGTTACCCAGATACCAACTACACCCCTCTCCCTTATATTTGCTCTCAGAGACCATCTCACTCCCTTTCCATCAGCACATTTACGGCTTCATCCCACCACAGTGGTGCTGGGGAAGCTCAGCACCCGCTCCCTGTGGCCCAGCAGTGACTCGGTATCTCTTGGCAGGTGAGATGATTGTGATCAAGACGGAAGAGCAGCCGCTGCAGGAAGAAGGATCTGAACACCTGGCTCTTCCGAAGGCTCCCTTGGAGAGGCTACAAGAGGAGGTTCCCCTGAGCCAGGCACAGCCGGTGCCCTGGGAGGGCCATGGTGGCCTGGACGAGCAGAACGCAGAGCCTGAATTCAAGCCTGTGGTGGTGCCGGTGGAAGCTCACCCTGTGCCAGCTCTGCCCTTCCCAAATGAGCACACACTTGGCATGGTGGGGACTGCCCAGCCCTTTGCAGTGCCACAGGTGGAAGACACCACAGGAGAGCTGGCCTCATTGCAGCCCCACTTGGAAGAGCACTGTCCTGGCACAGCTGGCGAGGAACCCCACTCACTGCCACTGGGCTGGAAGTGTGTCCGGCTGAAACGCAACCTCCTGGCGCGGCAGCAGCGCAAGAGCAGCAGTGGCTCATTCATCTGCACGGCCTGTGGCAAGAGCCTGGCCCACCATGCAGCACTGTTACGGCACCAGCGGCTGCACACAGGCGAGCGGCCCTTCCAGTGCCCGGCCTGTGGCAAGAGCTTCAATGAGAAGTCCAACCTCAACAAGCACTACCGCATCCACACAGGTGAGCGGCCCTACCGCTGCTCTGCCTGCGGCAAGGGCTTCATCCAGAAGCACCACCTGCAGAAGCACCAGCGCATTCATGGCACCCAGCTGCGGGGCGGCTGGGCCGGCCGGCCACCACGGGTCAGTGCTGCTGGTGAGCGGCTTTATCGCTGCATCGAGTGCACTGAGAGCTTCCCCCAGAAGACTTCGTTGGAGGAGCACCAGCGCCGACACACCCAGCAGAGGCCCTTCCAGTGCAGTGGCTGCAGCAAGAGCTTCCGGCACCGGCAGTCTCTGAACCACCACCAGAAGGTCCACACTGTTGCCAGCTCTGCTACCAGCAGTTTGCCAAATCGTGACCGGGGGCTGGAGACCAACCTCTGCAAGGATAATGGGTAGCGTGAAGGGCTGGAGGAGGGAAGGGACAATGTTCCTCCAGGCTGCTGCAGCTCAGAGTGACAGGACATGACAGGTGGCTGCTGTGGCACCACCATGGGGCTCATTGCACCGTTGTGGGGCTTGTGGCACTGCTCTTGGGACTCTCTGCACCACCATCTCCAGGAGGAGGGCCACACAGGCATAGGAGAGTGTGGTGTGTGAGGACACTTGCCCAGGAGGCAGTGGAGATTGACAGAGCTGAGTGAGGTTGTGTTGCTGCCCCCTGTCGAAGTGAGGTTTGGCCAAGGAGGTGCAGAGCTGGTCCCACTGAACGGGTTGAACTCAGGGCTGTGTAATGGCTGGTGGCACAGGGCAGGGTGGCGACTCAGAAGATGAGCTGCTTGGGGTGAGATGCACATAAAGGCTTGAGCTGACATTGTCTCCTGGTGTGGTCAGGGGTGGTGGCAGTGATACCCCTGTGGTGAGTGGGTGGGGGGTACCCAAAGCACCTCCCCCAGGGAGGGAACATGTGGGTGCTGGCACCCTTATCTGCAGCATTCATTTGCCATGTGCTGAGGTTGTGGTGGCTTCAGCAGACTTATCATGTGTAGGGCCCAGTGCAAGGGACTGGGATATACTTGGGAGTGCCCAGGATGGTACCAGAGGGTCCCTCTGTGCAACCTGGGAGTGACAGAAGGGAACCCAGGGGCTTTGGGGTCCAGCCACAGCCCTGCTCTGAGAATTCTTCAGTTCTTACTGCCCTCCCAGTCCAGTGGCTGTGGGATAGTCTCTTGGGTCTCTGTTAGTTACCAGAAGGGGGTGATGAAGCTGCCTCGGGGTCCTCTTGTCCCCCTTTGCCTGAGCCAGTCTAGGTCACACCAGCTCCCCTCCAAAATCCAGGTGACTGTACAAATATTTTATTGATTCCATTGCCTGAGAACAGGATCTGGGATTGTACAGAGAACACTGGTCCCAGTCACAACAGCTTGAGAAGAAAGGCCCCAACTGAGGGAGGAGACACCACCATCACACCAGCTGGGATGAACTGTGGGCACTGGGATATCCATCAATGCGAGGTAACCCCATAAGGTATCAACAGGGCCTGGCAGTGGCTGTGCTGTCCCTTTGGGGAGCATCTGCCACCATGTGATGAGATGTTGCCCATGGCCCCAAAGGTTACCAGGGGGACATGGTGCAGGGATGTCTTTGGTGCCTGCTGCAGCCCCTTGTAACCTTGTGCAGAGCCAGGAAAGAAACATGGGATAAAGAAAGTAGAGTGATGTCAAATCATTACACCAAAGAACCCAAAACACATTAGGAAAACTAAACTCCAGGAGTCCTAACAGTGGTTTGTTTAGTCCATGGCACTGAGTTCCCTCTTTGAGCAGTTCCTCCCTTGGGTCTTGCTCCCTCCACAAGCCATTTGAGGTAGCTCAGTGGAACTGATCTTCCATGGGGAGATCCGGTGGGATTTCACATGTGACTAAAGCAGAATGGGGCAGGGGCTGCTCCAGTGCTGGGGGCTCCTCACGTGGGGTGGAGAGAATCCCCCTGCCCCAGCCCTACGAAGTGGCTTTAAAGTGACTCTTGGTCTGTGCAGGCTGGTCCTGAGGGAGGGGTCTCTTGGTGGAGGGGTTCTGGCTCTGCTGGGTCCCCCAGAGCACCTGCAGTGCCCTCAAAGTGGAAAACAAGGTTTGGTTGGTTTTGTCCAGTGCAGCTGCTTAGGTGCTTGAGGTGCACAGGGGATTGCAGAGGGGCTTTGTCCAGTTTCTTGGTTTCAAAGAGGATAATAGCTCCTGGGGAATCCCACCTGCTCGACTGCCTTCTCCCTGTCCTCTTTACCACGTGGGTACATTTCCAAATGCGAGAGATTGGCTCCAGCATCAAGTAGGGGGGAGCTTGGTCCCAAGGGTCAGCTGGAGGAGATTCCACACATCTGCCAGTGCCAGGAGCACCCAGGGCTGGTCAGTCTTCTGGATCACTGGAGCCCACTCTAATTCACTTGCTGTGGCAGGATCAGAGCTTTGGATTCCTTCTAAAATTCATCAAAGCTCCTCAAAATTTCTGAGGCTGGATGGTTTACAACCCTCTGTGCCCCACCATGTGCAAACCCCACCGCCTGCACTGTTCTTCTCCAGCCATTTGCCAGCTCTCACTTGTGCATCACCCCCAAAACTCCTGCCCTGCTGCCCAGCTGAACCACAGGCTGGGCCACCCTCTCATTCCAATTCTGCACCTGGCACTTCTCCTGTGGTACCTCCAGTTCTGTGGGACGCATGAGCAGGACATTGGTCGGAGCTGCTTCGGCTGCAGGGTTAACATTGTTGCTCTTGGGTGCTGGGGGTGGCTCAAGGTCAGTGGGGAAGTGGTTGTGGATTTTCTGGTGGCGCCAGAGGTGGGTCCTGCGGGTGTAACGCAGGTTACATTTGCCACAGCAGAAGGGCCTCTCCCGCACATGGGTTTGCAGGTGCCGCTGAAGGGCAAAACTGCAAGACAGGATCTTCTTGCAGTGGGTGCATTTCAGCCCACGAGTTTTTTGACTCTGCCTTTGTGGCAACCAACCACTGGAGACACTCCTTCTGTCAGACTCCTCTGTGGCCAGGCTCAGCCAGGTCCCCCTAGTCTGCATCCCATTGCCCACACCATTGGCACCTCCACAGAAAGTCTCACTGAACTTACTCCGACGCCGGATCCTCAGCTCTGGGTGAACATTCCCCCACACCTTGGCCCCGAAAGCCCTGTCTTTTATGTGGATACTCTGATGAAGGTCCAGGTGATGTTTGTCGGCAAAGCTGATCTCGCATGTGGGACACTCGTAAGGCCCCTCCTTGGCATGGCTGCGCTGGTGGATGATGAGGTTGATCTTGAGGCGGAAGCGCTTGCCACATTCAGTGCAGGGGTGCGACCACTCACGCATGTAGCCACGACGACAGTTGCCCATCATCAAGCTACTGCTGTCATATCTGCTCAGCCTCCTGCTCTTGGCCTTAGCTTGCTCACGGCGGGGGCACAGAAAGGGCACTGAACCCTCGGGCTCCTCTTCCTTCACCTCAACATTTTCAGGACAAGCCTCTTCACTCAATTTATTCTCTGGGAAATCCCTTTCTTCTGAAACAGCACAACACAGGTGTCAGTCACTTCTGCTCCCTCAGAGCAGCAGCCCAGAGTTCAGAGCAGCCTTTTAGGGGCTACCACCAAATTATATGAGAATGCCTATAGTGTCCTACCCTCCCTCTCCCAGTGTGGAAAAACCAGGCTGTGCTGTAGCACCCTTGGCTCTTCCAAAATGGAGACATTGATGATGTAGCTGGACAAACAGGGTCAGTGATGAGCACCAGCCATTCTGCCAAGCCTGGAACTGCTGGTGAAAACCAGGTGTCAGGCAAAGCAGCTGCTGGGTTTGGACCAGAGGAGCCCTGACCTCACTGTTCCTTCTGCAGAGGCTGAAATCTCCAACCCTGGCTCCAGCCCTTGCTCAGTGATAAAAGAGAGGCTTGACATTTCCTTCTCCCTCCCCATTTCAAGCCTGTTTGCTCACCAGGAGCTGCAGGGTTCCACATCTCACAGGGTTACTTACCTACATCGGACATGCCTGGGTCCTCTTCCACCTCTGACTTGGGTTCATCTACCCTGTTCAGCCCCTCTTTCTGGGTGTTCAGGGACATGACATTCACCAACACAATGGGCAATTCTGCTGGCAGAGGGAAGAACAGAAATCGTCATCAGCTGCAGAGAGCCTGAGTGTTCCTGGCTTGCTTGGTGCCAATCACAGGAGATGTACTGGGAGCGGGCAGAGAAAGCTGTGTCTCAAGAAGCTAAGACAGGTTGCCCCAAGGGAGGTTAAGGTTGTTCCTGAGGACCAATTTCTGCCCCACCAGGGCAGTGGGGGAGTTCCTGTCCCTGGAGGGATTGCACAACCGTGGAGATGTGGGGTAGGGACTTGGTAGTGCAGGCAGAACTTGAGTTGCTTAAAGAGGTCAGAAATAACAAGTTACACCATTAATGACTGGTGAACAATAACTAATCAGGTCTTCATCCTGCTCAGCCTTCAGAGGTGTCCAACTTGCTCCTCAAACGTGACTTATTACTAATGTTTAAATTAATAGTGAGTTAAAGGCAACAATGAGGTAAGGGCAACTAAATCAAAAGTGAAATAAAAATCTCCCAGTGAGATAAAGGCAATGAGGGTGTCACTGGGGAAACAATGCCTGGACTGCCCTGTATGTTGTGTGAGTGGGGGAGACGCAAACAACATTCCCCCTAAAAATAATCCCCTCCAAAACTCCAGGACAGGGGAGGAGTAAACTTGTGGGAAGCTACATCAGAGTTCCATGTGGAATTCTCCCACCTCTCCTAATGCCTCCCCACTAGCTCTACAGGTTGTGTCCCCACACAGACTTGTGCTGAAGCACTCTGCCCCACTCCATCGCAAAACTCACCCCTGTCTCCTGCCACATGCACTTTGTCTTTTCTTGGAGCCCTTTTTTTCTGCTCAGTCTTTTGGGGCTTCTGGCCATCTGGAACATTTGTCTGTGATGTCTTCTGTCCATCTAAGGTGTCTGTCTCCAGTGTCTTCTGACTGACTGTGCTGTCTGTCTGCAATGTCTTGGGGTTGTCTGTCTTTGGTGCCTTCTGTCTGTCTGTGATGTCTGTCTGTGGTGGTTTCTCCCTCTGTGGGACGCAAAGCTCTTCCTTCCTCTTGACACTGGAGAGGCTGTCAGGTTTGGACAGAGTACTGACTGCTCAAGGGGCAGAGGATGACAGAGTGTTAGGAACCGGCTCTGCTGTCTCTATGTCCCACTCCCTCCCTCCCCAAGCCTGGTACCAGAGCAGCCACAGGTAAAGAATTCTGCCTTAGCTGGAGCTTCTGCACCAAGAAGATCCAAGAAACTAAACCTGAAGACTCAAAGGAGAGGGACAACCGCTGCAGAACAGATTTTTCCTTTTTCTGGAAGTACCTGACAAGGACCAGATGATCTGTGGGGTCACTCCCACCCTGCTGTTCATGAAACCACCCCAAACCCACCCTGGGGACTTGGATTGTTCTGAGTAACTCTTAACCCTCTGAACAATGTGGCTCTGTGGCCTCTTATCTCCCCACAGCACTCACAGCTGCTCCAGTCTCCTCCTCCCCTTGCAGGCTCCTCAGTTCTCACTCCCCACCATCACATCTCCTCTCTCACCAAGATAAGCAGGAGTGGGTTTGGAAGTCCCAGGGCTCACATGTGCCCTCAGGAGGACTGTCCAGTTGCACAGGATCAAGACCAGAAGAGGTCCCAGGAAACACATCTCACCTCTCCACACCCCACCCCAGCCCTTCCCGACCTGTCTTGTATGTCTCCAGGGGTTCACCTGACCAAGCATCAATGTTGGTCTCAGAGGAAAGTTTCCAGGTGTTCCTGGGATCAACAGAGCCACAAGCTGCTCAGAGTAGTTCAGTTCTAACACTGACAGCACTGGGAGGATACAACAGAGCTAGGACTAGAACTACCACTCTCTTCTCCTGGCACCCACCTTTGCCCTTTTCCATGGAGAGTCCACCTGCTCCCAAAGCCTCTTTCTCCTGCTCCATCACTTCTGGTGCCTGTGGGGGCTCCTTATCTTCTCTGGAACATGGCTGTGGCAGCTTCTCCCCGTTTGGGACACAAAGCTCTTCATCCCTCTCAATGCGGGAGAGGATGTCAGGTTTGGACACAGCATAGTCTGCTCACAGGCCAGAGGACAGCAGGTTGTTAGGAACTGGCTGTGCTGTTGCTATGTCCAACTCTGCATATGACCATCCCCTCCCTTCCAGCACTGAGACGTTCCAAGGAACTAAATCCCAAACTAAAACCTCCAAGAAGAGGGAAATGTTTGCATCTTTGTTTGCCTCCTGTTTCAACATCAGCAGCTCTTCTGAGCTGGAGAAACCTGGAGTTCAAGGTGCAGTTACCAGCCTCCCCTCAGTGATCGTGGAGGTTTCCCCCCGCCCCGTCCCGCCTCACTGCTCTGCAACAGTACCTCAGGTGGATAGTTTTTACATTCCACTTTGTTACTATGGTCACTGTTTCTACAGATATTTTCCATTGGAAGGAGGGATTGCACCTGGCTCTGGCCACCTAGGTGAGATTCTGCCAGCTCCAGACTTCTATCCCCACTAAACTGACTGTCAGTGGGGGCAAGCAATGGCCAACCCCCAGGAGAAGTTTGTGGGGAGGGCAGAACTTACCCAGGGACACCAGTGTCTCATAGTTGCCCCTCATCACAGCCTTGTAGAGATCCTTCTGCCATCGCTCCAGCCTCTCCCACTCCTGCTCGTTGAAGTACACAGAAATGTCATCGAATGTGAGTGGGACCTGCAAGCACAAGCAGGATGAGCTCGGCGAGTCCCGACATAGGGCTGAAAGCCACACACGTGCCAGTGGGTGCTTGGCACTGGTTGCCAGAGCTCATGCTAGTACAGTGTGGTTTGACAAAGAGGCTGTTAGAGCCTTATTGCATTGTTGCAGCCTTTATTTTGTTGAGTGCTTGCCCCCAGCAAGGATGAGCAGAGTTCAAACTCACCAAAGGTCCAGGACACTGCCTGAGGAAACCTCCTGGGATTCAGCAAGCGTTCAGCTCTCTTCAGTGAGTATTTCTGGATAAAACCTGAGTGAGCCTTCACCTGCTGTGGATGAGCAACCCCTCTGTGGGCACCCCTGAGTGAGAGCTTCCTCTTTTTGCAAGGTACTGTGCCCACATTTTGAGGTTTTGGGTCAGCTTTGTACAAACTATGCACAAAACTGAGGCATTTGGGATGTAGGAGGGGTGTTATATTCCCACTTGACACCCCAACTTGGAATTACTTTGCTCTGTTGGGAGTATTGGGCAGGTTATAGTTAGGATAAACCCATGTTTGGGGTAGCTGCTGCTGCCTGGTTTGTGTCCCAACCCCTTGCCAGTGTAGCTGTGGTACCACTCATGCTTCCGGGGGCCAGTCTGGACACTGTTACCTTGGGGATTTCACCCAAGGAGGTGGGGGGAAGCCGTAGGATCCAGAAGTTTCTGTTCTTCAGAATGTTCTCCACGTTGTCCACGCGCTTCTGGAAGTGCCCATAGTCCTGCAGGAGGGTGCCCAGGGCTGCCAGGTTGCTGCCCAGCTCCCCAATCAGGTTCTCACAGGCCAGCAGCCTCTGTTCGGCCCTTTCTGTCCGGTTCCGCAGCTCCTGCAGCTGCTGAGCTTCTGCCACTGCTGCCCGTGGCCCCATGGCCTGCACTGTCCTGCGCCTGGGGGTGCCCGAGTGCTGGGGTGGGGAGAGGGCAGATGAAGAGCTGCAGGGGGAGGCCCTGGCCAAAGGGCAGTTAGTGCTTGGGGATGCATTCTTGGGCACCCCCCACGGGACCAGTCCCAGATCCCACAGGCCCCAGAGGAGTCCCAGACCCTGGCTACAACCCACCCATCTCTCCCAGGATCAGGACCCTGAGGGGACTCCCCAGCCTCATCTCTCCCAGGAAGGAAACCTCCTAGCCTCCTATTGCCCAGGATCACCTTTGTCGGAGGGGGATTCCGCTCATTCTCCTGAACGAACACTCCTGGTAAGTGCCCCCAGTTCCCTGAACTGACACCCCTGTATGTTCCCTGCCTCTCAATTCTCCAGGCCCAGCTCCTAGGGAACTCCACACCCCCCTGAACGGGCAGCTCTGAGGTCCTACATCGCTCCCCCTCACCAACACCCCTGGGGAGACACACACTCAGCCCCCACCCTCACCCGGGCCCAGCACCCCTGCGGGGATTCCCCCCACCGCCACCCCAGGCTCGCACCGGCCCGGCCCGGCCCGGCCCAGCCCGCGCTGCTCCGCGATCTCGGGGCACCACTTCCGTCCCCGGTGCGGGTTCCTCGGCCCGGCCCAGTCCAGCCCGTACCTGAGTGGGACCTCGCCGGGACATGGCCGCCACCGCCACTGACGGCTCCGCGCGCCCTGCGGCCCCGCCGACCTCTACGTCGCAAGGGGGCGCTGAGGGCGGCGGGCGGGGCCTCGCTGAGACAGGAATTACAGCGCCCCCCGGCAGCGCGGGGGAGTCAGCAGGGCTACGGTGGGCTCGGAGCACATAGAGACCCCGGCCCCGGGAGACGTGGAGTGGGAGAAGTGGGATAGGAGAAATGGGATGAAGAGAACTAGGGTGGAAGGAAATGGGATGAAAATGGGATAGGGAGTATTAGGTTGAGGGGAATTGGGATGGGGCAACTTGGATGGGAGGAACAGGGACGGGAGAAATGAGATGGGGGGAATTGGGATTGCAGAACCAGGATGGGGAAGGCTGGAATGAGGGAAATGGGATGGCTGAAATAGGGTGCATGAAACTGTGAGGGGATGGAGGAACTGGGATTGGAGAACTGGTTGGGCGGAACTGGGATAGGAAAAAAACAAGTTGGGGAAAATTGGGATGGTGGGGAACTGAGATGGGAAAATTTGGATTGGGAGCTGCACCCTGGCTGTTTTCCTAGGTTGTTCGGTTTTCCCAGACAGGATATTCCATTCCAGTCACTGAAGCCCAGTACAGATTGGTAGTGTCCAGTATGGTTTGAGTGATCTCGGGAGGGGTGTCAGGAGCTGCTGTGGGTCCCCACTTGGCTCCAAACAGGATCTTCCTGTCAGGCTGCTGAAGCCCCATAAAGACCAGCAGCACCCAGTATGATCTGTAAGGACAGCAAAAGCAGCTGTCTCCAGTTCCCCACACCAGGACCCTCCCACAAGTGCCCAGTACAGATCAGCAGCACTCAGTATAGAATCAGGACCACACTCTTTATTTGGTGGCTTGGCAGAGCTGGAGTAGCTGTGCTGATGAGAAGTTTGGGTCCCCAAAGGGGCAGTGGGGCCTCACTCATACCCTTGGAGAGGGGTTGTTGGTGCCTCCCAGCTGTCTCAGTGCTGGGCAGTGGCTGGTGGTCCCTGGGGCACTTTCCAGGGATGGCCAAGCCCCCAGCTTTCTCCTGGCACCACACTGGCAGCACCTCCTGTGAGAGAGTGGTGTCACCCCGAGCCCGGCCTAGGGTGGGACACGTGGCCAGGGGCTGGTGCTATGACCCCCCAGCAGCTCCAGGGCTGGCATCTGGCACCTCTGAGTGCATGCTGGCACTTCTGGACCGTTCCCCATGTGCTCCAGTCTTCACATGCACCCTCTTGCCAGGCTGCTTGTCCTCATCGGTGTGCCAGGATGCTGACCGCGACTCCTGTGGGGAGACATGTAGGTGACAGATGCTACATCAGGCACCATCAGGTGATACCAAGAAGCCTGTGGTGGCACCATGTTCCCTCCCCTCAACCCACTTCCTTAAGCCCCATGACAGCCCCCTTGGTGCCCTGGTACTACCTGCTCACCTCACTCAGGACAGAGAAACACCCTGAGCAGGGCCGGTGGGGCCGGTGCCAGCTGTGGCTGCTCATTCCCTGCAGAGAGTATGTTCGTTACTGGTTCTGCTGGAGTCCAGCATGACCCAGGGTCCCTTTGGCACCATGTGGGCACCTCTGGGGCTGGGCTAGGTGGCAGAAGCTGAAGGGAAAATGATGACCGAGCTCCCACCCTCCTCCCTATCCCCAGCTCTCCCTTGTCACAACAAAGCTGCTGTCTGCCCTGGCAGCACCTGGACCACTCATGCCCACCCCTCCCCTCCTCAGTGTCAGCCAGGGCAGGTTCTCCCCTCCATGCAGTATCTCCCAGCCCCGTTGTTCCCCATACACCACCCAGTTCCCTGCCCTGTGTCACCTTCTTTGAGCTGCCGTGGTTGGCTCTGGCCACAGCCATGACGGCCACGATGGCTGTGAAGCTGCAGAGCAGCCACAGCCTCATGGTGCTGTGTAGGGCTACGGCCAACTGGTCTGGCTGTCCTGGCGCTGCCCTGCCTGGACCTTGGCCCCTGATGTCAGTGTCTCTGACGGGGTGAAGTGACACCACAGAATACCAGAGGCACCGTGGTGGGACTGGAGGGGCAGGAAGCACTATTGCTGCTAGATAACGGATGGGGTAGAGACCCTACTGCTACCCCACAGGAAACACCAAAACTGGCTGTCTTGGTGTTAAACTCTAAGTTCTTCCACGTGAGACACCCCCAGAGTCAAGAGATTCCTTTATTGTGGGTTTGCACCAAACTAGGAACTCAGGGACCACACACAGTGAGCTCCTCAGGTTGTGAAAGCTTTAATTAATAATCCAAATTAGCATGGTGAATATATTAGTTATTTATTCAGTTTCCACTGGTGATGACAACTTCAGTCCTAGAGTAATCTGGATGAATAATTCCTTGCCTTGAATTAAAGTGATACCTCAAGAGCCCAGCTCAGCCGTAACTGAGGGCACTTGATGGCTTTTTTTTGGGCTGGAGCCCACCAAACCCATAATCAAAAGGACTGAGGACCCTTTTTTGGGTCTGGAGCACACCAGGAGCCTCTCCAGCCACTATAAAGGGCACTAGATGGTGTTTTTTGTGTCTGGAGCCCACATCAGCCACAACCAAAATCACTGAGGACTCTTCTTCGGATCCAGAGCCCACCTCAGCCAATACAGGGAGCACTGATGGTGTATTTTTAAGCCTGGAACACACCAAGAGCCCTCCCAAGCCAATATTGAGGGCAATGACAGTAGTATTTTGTGGCTAAAACCCACCAAACCCACATTCAAAAGCACCAAATTGCTTTTTTTGAGTTCGGAACCCACCAGGAACCGACTTCAGCCCCCCAAAAAGGGCCAGAACCCAGCCCCAAAAAAGGGCTGGAATCCACTAAGAGCCTAACTCATCCTCAATCCGATGCACCGAGGGCCCTATTTTGGGTCCAGAGCACAGCAGGAGCCCACCTCAGCCATAATTAAGGGCATTGACGGTATTTTTGTGTTTGGAGCCCATCTCATCCACAATCAAACACTCTAAAGGCCCTTTTTAACACCCACAGCCCCCTGCGACCTCCCGCCCCAGCCTCTGCCTAAAGGAACTGAGGGCGCTGAGGCTGCTCTCGCGCCTAACGGCCGGAAAGGGGCGCAGAAGGCAACCCACACTCGCCCCGCCCCGCAACGGCGGCCCCATAACACGGCAGCGCCCCGCGCATGCGCAAAGATGCCGGCTGCGCGCAGGCATTCAGGGGCGGGAAACCGAGAAGACAGGCGGGGCGGGAATAAGCGGCGGAGGGAAGGAAGGGAGCGGGGAGGTGGTAGATGTTTCCGAGCATGCCCAGGGGGGCGGGTCGCGGCGCATGCGCGGCGTGAGGCGGCGCTGAACGAAGGGAACAATGGCGGCTGCGGTGGCGGCGGGCGGTGGCGCTGGGGCCGGGGCCGTGGCAGGGAGCGGCGGTGGAGCCGCCGCTGGGGCTGCCGCGCTGACGACGCTGTCGGTGTCGAGGCGGAAGGACGGAGGCCCGACGGGGAAGTTCTGGGAGAGTCCCGAGACGGTGTCCCAGCTCGACTCCGTCCGCGTCTGGCTGGGGAAGCACTACAAGAAGGTGCGGCGCGGCGGGAGCGGCGGGGTAACGGACCCTCATGGGCATTCACGGTCTCAGAAGGCCCTTCCACGGATACCCACAGTCCCTCACGATCCTCTGTGGCCCTCCGTGGAGCTTCATGGTCCTTCCATTACGGCCCCTGACGGCCCCTCATGGTTTCACAAGGGCCCCCGTGGAGCCCTACGGCTCCTCAGTCCACTGCAGACCTTCACGGTCCGTTACAGCCTCTCACGGATTCCAACGGTTCCTTACGAACTTACAAGGCCTCTCACGGTCTGTTGCGGCTCATCATAGTCCACTGTGGCCCCCCACAGCCCTTCGTTGGCCTTCATGGTCCATTACAGATCCCCACGGCCCTTTGTAGGTTCCCACAGACCTCTACGACCCTTCATGGGCTTATAAGGGCCCTCACGGCCCACCTTGACCTTCACAGAGCTTCATGGTCTCAAAAGGGTCCTTTTGGAATCTTATGATTCATTATGAGATTGGTTTAACAAAGACCACCATAAGCTGTTAGGGCCCCTCAGTCTTACAAGACCCCCTTCATACTCACCCATGGGTCCTCACAGTCTGACAAGGCCCCTTGTAGACCTCTAATGGTTCCTTAGAGACCTTCACAGTTCCCCACGGATCTTTGTGGTGCCTTACCAGTCTCTCATGAACCCCCACAAACCCCAAACTCCTGTCCATGTTTCCGGCAAGTCCAGGTGTGGCGGGAACTTTCTTGTGCAGACAAGTCCCAGCCGAGTGTGCCAGGGTTTTGCTTCAGCCGCACCCCTGGAGCATTGGTGTGTTGCAAAAAAAAGGGAAAAAACAAGGCACTTTTTCTGCTGTTCAGAACCCCATTTTTGGAAAATACTTAAAAGTTCTGTGTGTGTGGCTTTTCCTTGGGGAAAGTTCACTGTGTGCTGGTGTCTTCACTTTGTTCTCCCCTTGCTCTTTTATCCTCTTTGTTGTGTTCTTCTGATTTTTTTTTCCTATATTTTTGTGTGATTTTCCTCTGTAATGGTTTCATTGCTGTATTTCGATATCTAAGCCTTGAGAACTGACCTGAGGTGACCTTTGCCGAAGACAGATCTGTCTGTCTAGACAGCTTTGTAGAATCCCAGGAATAGCATTAGCAGGGGTGGAGTGATGCTGTGTCAGTCTCAAGGTGCTTCTGTCTCTGTATTTACTGGAGATTTTCAGTTTGTTCCTTCCCTTTTTTGGTAGGTCTGGTGTCAGTGACCCACATCCTAGTTTGTGAGTGCTGCTGATGGGATTGTTTTTGTGGCAGCAATCCGAAACAGGTATTGGGACTAGTCTCAGTGAGAAACTACTGTGCTTTGAGGTGTGTTTTACCGGTCCTTCCACATAGCTCCTTTGTTAGATTGAGCAGAGGTTGTAGTTAGCCGCTGCAGCTTTTTGTGTTGATAAGGAAATTTTTATGTTAAAATATATCTTCAGTTTGACTTTAATTGTGCTTGTCTACCTTTTGAGGAGTGTTCTTTCATTTAATTGTCATAAGTGAATACCCACAAGAACACAATAAACTTGTGAAATAACTTTGAAATGGCTTCTGCTGTTTTAGAGATGAAAAATTACCTTATTGAAAGCATTAATGATTCTTAGAGCCTTGAACTTTGGAGGGTGATGAGAATTGGGCTAAAAAATCTTTACTGGGCAAGTGAACTTTTGTGAAAAATCCTTAAATGACAAGTTATTTGTGTGTGGGGAACAAAGAAACTGGTATTAGTAGCATTTAAGGATAAATATCCTTAGTGCTTTGACTAGGTGAGTTAATTCACTTTTGATGTGCAATAAATGGACTCTGGTTCATCTTTCTGTCATTTTCATCCTATGGGCAGCAGTGACCTCAGTTGAGGATCTAGAACTTATGATGGGTAAGGAGAGAGTCTTCAAATATTTAGGAGTTCTCTGTGTCTCTAGGGTGTAACTAAAGAAATAGCAGCTTTAAGACTCGTGTGGAATATTGGAAGGCTTCCGTTGACCAGGAGTCTGCCAAGGCAGAATTCTGTCGGATCTTTTAATGACAAATTCTTATGATTCTGTCTTGTGACAAAGCAGTTATTTACTGTATTTAAAATACATTCCTGAGATACATAATGTTACAATATGTTATAAAGGCTGCAGAAACAAAGCTTGGCCTTAATGCTGTAGTGTTGCCTTCAACACTACAGCATTACTTCTCAGCATGTTCGTCATGTCCAGTTCAGCTTCAGCTGAAGCCTGGAGGAGTTTCAGCTACTTGGTGCTCCAAGACCTGTGCCTTGCCCCAAAGAAACACAAGGCTGGAAAACAGGAGTTTTAGGGGGCGGAGAGTTTTGATTTGTTTTTTTCAGAACAAGTGGAGTGTGAAAAGGTGGGTTAGGAGAGAATCCCAGAACCTCTTTGGTTGGAAGAGACCTTTAAGGTCATCAAGTCCAACCTTCAACCTAGCACTGCCAGGTCACCACTAAATCATGACCCTCAGCACCAGGTCCACACACTGTTTCAATTGCTTCAGATGCAGGGATTTCACCACTGCCCTGATTAGCCTCTTCCCATATATTTTTTGGGTGAAGAAATTCTTCCTAATATCCAGAATTCTTCCAGCAGGTGACACGGGCTGTACCGACAGACACTAAACCATGCAGAGTACGAGGAGGTGTCATCGCCTGGAAGTCAGGGTGGTCTCTTGAGTATCTGGGACCCCCTTACACCAGTATCAAGTGTAGGATACTAAGTTTCCTTCCCACATTAGCAGAGGCCGGTGCTGTTGGAAGATGTTGGGATGGTGCCAGCAGAGCCCATTGGTTTTACTGCAGGATGGGGGGCAGCGCTGTGCCATCCATCTCTTTGTGCCTGTCTGTTAATGAACCTTAGCCTGACAGCCAGTGGGGATGAGCCACTCCTTGGCAGCCACTGTGAAATGGCAGTTGTGCCCAAAGATGTCTGTTCAGGGACCACCTGCTTGCTCAGCGTCCATCAGGGACTGAATTGAGAGGATTTATCATTCTCTCAGCTGAATCTGTGTCAGTCCTAACCTTATCAAGTATTTCTGCAGCGGCTGATGCTGGTTTAATCTTGGAATTTTCTCTGTGTTTGCAGCTCTCGTGTTCTTGCCTTTAAAAAAAGGAACAAGGGTTATAACCCAAATCAAAGTTGTTTAGCGCTGGCTTTTCCTTTCCTTGTTGTTTGGTGATCTGAGCTGAAATGTTCTTTGTTTTGGGGCAAGGAAAGGATTTTGTGTATCAGAACTAGAGTGCAGAGCTACAAAGTGGTTATTTGAGGTCAGTAACCACATCAAACCCGCCTGTATGAGGCTGTCCACTGCGCTGGTGACAAAGGCTTCCCAGTGCAGCTGCAGTGGCACATCATGCTGGCAAAGGGATTTTTTCCTACTCGTGGTTACTCTATTCTTGAATGATTTGAGTTACGCTGAAAGATTTCTGGCCGTACATGTTCTGTACTTACAGATATGTGGATGCTTCTGTAATTTTAATTGACATGGAAGCGTTACAAGACCCTTTGATATGTCAAAGGGTATTTTGGCATATGAACAAAACCCTCTTAGAGCCAGAATTCTGTGTCGTGTCTTGGAGCATTGTTCCTGTCCTCTGGGATTTGCTGTTTAAAACCCTTCAAAAAAATTTGCCCTAAGTCAAAACAAGAATGAAACACCTTCTGAATTTGTGTTTTTGAGGTCACAGCGCTGGGTGTTCCATGTCACTGTGTATTTACAGCAGGCAACGTTGTCTTGCTTGACTCTCCTTTAGGAACCTTTTATAAAATCCTAACATTTACCTGTGCCTTATTGATTCCTAGTTTCTGGCTTTGTATGAAAAACAAATCCCTTCTCTCCTTATCTTCTCCATGAATTATCTTTCCCTTGGCTTATAGGACTATTGTGTTCTAGATGCCCTAAAGATGAGCTTCAGTGGGTTGAGGGGTGGGTTAATGAAATTCCAAGTTTTTTGCTTTCAGTGATGACCATAATTTGTACTTATATTTCACTCTTACAAGGCAGAAATACTTGTTGCATTTTATGCATTTTTGGTGCTTTATTATTTTAAATTGGTGCACAAGTAGCAATAAAGAGGCTATTTTTCCCCTATTAAATAAGTTATAATGATTATGAGGTTTATTTTCCTGTTCAATATTGCCAGATCAAAGAAGTAGGATTATTTAATGCCCAGCCTGGTGCTTGGATGTCCCTTTTGTTCTGCCTTTTGTGCAAACCCTCAGTGTGCAGTTTAGCTGATACGTGTTTTCCCTGCACTGTTTAATTAACGTTCATTTAATTGCATTACAATTGGCAAAGCTCAGGATTTTTATTCGGACTTGTGTGAAGCAATAGTGCAAAATTACCAGAGGTTTAGGGCTCTTAACTGTGACCCAACATCCTGGGGGGGTCACAGTCCCTTATTTCTAAAATAATACAAGGTAAATATTTTATTAACAGCAATAAAAAGAGACAGCACTGTGTTTTGCTAATCATCCTGCTTTGTTTAAGAACTCTTTGGATACTGATGAAAAAGGTTCTGACATGTAGTGGCAGGGGACTGAGTTTTTATTCTATTCCTTGCTGCTGGAAGATTTCACTGCTTTAACAAAGGCAAGAGAGCAACACACAGAGCTGCATCACCTGGGCAGCAAAGGCAGGGGTGGGGCTGGGCTGGGCTTTTCAGTGAAGATACTAGATTAACTGGGGCATCTGAGTGAATCATGTGTTCCTTTACACCATCCTGACAATGATCAGAAAACCTGACAAAAGATTGGGGAATTCAGTGGCAGCACCCAGGCCAGAAATCCTAAGGAAAGTTGTTGGAGGATCTGGAGGTTCTTTATCTTCACCTGGATTCTAACAGTAATAAAGACGTTACTGCTGCTTCATATCTCTGGGGTAGCTGATGTGAAGTGATAGGGGTTATTAATAGGATGAGATTGTCACCATTCCCTGCCTTTCCTGGGGATAGAAAATAGGGCTAAGAGAGGTGCATCTTTGGAAAATCAACCTCTGTTCCTTGTCCTGTTTCTGGGTTCATTTTTATATGCAGGGCAGGACACCAGGGGAGACTCACAGGTGTTTGTGTCCTTTGGGTTGCCAAGGTTTAATTTCTCCAGTGTGTCTGTCTTGTACCAAGTGCTGAAGGAACTAATGTGTCAAGTGAGTCAAAAACTGCAGAACTGTCATGGAAAAGCCAGTATCTTTGTAGTGTGTTGTGCTCTATGAGATTTGCCTGTTATTTCATGCCACAGGGTTTTGTCTCTTTAAGGGACTTTAGAAGTTTAAGGGAGGACCAAAAATGTTAGGGTTTAAAGCAGGTCAGTGACTCTAGCGTAGCAAGTACTCCCTGTTTTATACAAGTAAGTAACATTTGTTCCACTTTTAGCAGTCTTGTGGACTCTTCCATCCAGTAAGTGAATATTGCGATGTTAGGAGTAATGAAAACTGAAAGCCACAGGATTTTTTTTTTTTTATGTATTCCATGTCAGTAAAGTCATCCGGGCAATTAGTAAACCAGTCTTTGCGTTCCATAGTCCTCTATCACAACTAAGCCTCTGTGTGTGTGTGCGCGCGCGTGTGTTTTTTTCTTTCAGTATGTTCAAGCAGATGCTCCTACCAATAAAACACTGGCTGGACTGGTGGTGCAGCTACTGCAGTTCCAGGAAGATGCCTTTGGAAAACATGTCACCAATCCTGCCTTCACCAAGCTTCCTGTGAGTACTGGGGTTAACCTGCTGCTCCTATAACTCCTCTTCCTGTGTCAGTAGGCATCAGCTTTAGGGACAGAAGAGAACATTGTGGAGCCTTATTTTCACATGGACCATAAATCTGTACCCACATTTAGCAAGCGGTTAAACCATCTGAGTACTCTCAAGTCTGAAATCAATTCAGCTTATCTTAAAAGTGGGTAGTAAAGATCTCAGTGGTGTCATAAATAGGTTGTTTCCATGTTAATTCTTGTTGTTTAGAAGGTCTAATCTGATCAAATTTGGTTAGGTTAGGTTCACAGCAATTGGATCTCCCTGCTCTCAATAACTTCCAATATGACAACTCATTAGTACCTTTCCTTGATTCTGTTTTAATGAGAAAATGTAATATCTATTCTTAAGATGAGCTCAGCCCTCACTTGTAGACCTATAACTCAAGATCTGGGTTCAGGCTGCAGAGGAAGCACTTTCTAGCACTCTGAAGACCTGCAGAAGGCTCATGTCTGCCTTGGGAAGAGAGGTGGGGCTGAGATGTGTCCTCAGTGACATTCATCATCTTGAAAAATCTATCAAGAAGCTGTTGGAGACTTGCACTGGTGAGGTCCCATCTCAAGTACTGCGTTGGGTTTTGGGTGCCTCAATACAAGAAGGACATCGAGGGTCTGCAGTAGGTCCAGAGAAGGGCAATGGAGCTAGAGAAGGGCAATGGAGCTGGCGAAGGGTCTGGAAAACAAACCTTGTGAGGAGCAGCTGAGGGAGCTGGGGCTGGTTAGTCTGGAGAAAAGGAGGCTAAAGGAAGACCTTATTGCTGTCTACAGCTACCTGAAAAGAGGTTGCAGAGGGGTGGGGGTTAGTCTCTTCTCACAAGGAATGGGACAAGAGGTAATGGCCTCAAGCTGTACCTGGGGAAATTTAGATTGGTCCTGAGGAAAAACTTATCCCTGGAAAGGGTCATCAGGCCTTGGAACAGGCTGCCCAGGGAGAGGTTTGAATTGCCATCACTGGACATGTTTCAAAGTTATCTAGAGCTTTGGGACACGGTTTAATGGGAGTTTGTGACAGTTGGGTTATAGTTTGACTTGGTTTTGGTCTTGTTGAACAATTATGAGGAATCCTCTTCATGTTGTTCTTGGTGACTGGTGTATTTGGTAGCTTATGGAACCACTTTGCTTTTCAGAGAGCCAAGGAAGGCAGTGTTGCTTTAGATCCCACACACCTTTTCTGGTGGCAGAATGGATTTTATGTCATTGTCAGTAGTGCTGAGGCTGTCTGGTTAGTGTTAACAAATGCTCCTGAGCTCTGATACGTTGGACTTGAAAGAAAATAATGTGTATGTTTGTGAAAAGCTAGTTCAGAACTAATCCTGATGCAGAAAAACTGCTCGGAAGGTGTTTAGTGTGGTGTCTTCAGCTTTGTGCGGTCTCAAGTTCCAGCACAGAATCACAGAATTGCAATTACTCTGCCCTTGTGAGGCTCCATCTGGAATCCTGAATGCAATTCTGGGCTCCCCAGTTTAAGAGAGACAGGGAGCTACTGGGGAGAACTGAGATGCTCAGGGGGCTGGAGTGTCTTCTCAGGAAGATAAGGAGAAGCTGAGAGAGCTGTTCAGCTGGTGAGGAGGAGAGTGAGGGGGAATATCATCAGTGCTGATCAATATCTAAAGGGTGAGTGTCAGGAGGATAGGACCAGGTTCTTCTCAGTGGTGCCCAGCAAGAGGATAAGGAGCACTGAGTACAAACAGGGGCACAGGAGGTTCCACTGTAACAGAAGGAGGAACTTTTCAGGGTGAGGGTAGCAGAGCCCTGGCCCAGGCTGCTCAAATAGGGTGTGGAGTCTCTGCTCTGGAGAGATCCCAAACCTTTCTGATTGTGTTCCTGTGGGATCTGCTCTAGGTCATCCTGTTATGGCAGGGTGTGTTGGACTAGATGATCTCTTCCAATCCCAAAGGTCCCTTCCAATCCCACCAGTCTGTGAACAGCATCAGTTCATGAGTTTGTGACTTGTCTGTACTCGAATGGACAATGAAGAAATCACCTGGATTTAATATTTTTGGGTATTTTAGCATTTTCATATCTTTCCAAACACCTTTTTGTCATGGTGGAGGAGGGATGTGAATGGAGAACTTGTAGAATTGGGGGTTAGCATGGAACCTGGGCTTTAAATGTTCATTTCTAACCATTTATTTTCATACTCAGTGCAGCTGAAGAGCATCTTAACCAGCAGCTGCAGTTTTAGGTTTAATTCTCTGTGAAGTGGCTGTTCAAAGACCATTTCGGGTTTCTGTTTTATAACTACGCAAGGAAGGACTTTGAGCTTTCTGATCTTTCAGGTTGTACTTGCAAACATGAAAAATCCGAAAGCAAAACACATTTAATTTTGTCAAAACCCTCTTATAGAAGAATGTAAAACCCATAAAATAGATTACCCTGAAAATTAAGCCATTAATTTGATAAATTAGTTGTCTAAACCTCCACTGATGAGTGTGTATTAATTTAAAACCATGACATAAAAGTCAACATCACCATATTTTCCCTTGTCTTTGGGTTCTAGGCAAAGTGCTTCATGGATTTCAAAGCTGGAGGTACATTATGTCACATTCTTGGTGCTGCTTACAAATATAAGAACGAACAGGGATGGTAAGTTTTAATTACTGTTTTTATTAATTTATACACCTTTTGCATGACATTAAGCACACAAAATGGTTATGCAAACTACTCAAAGTTCTTTCTGGAGAATTGACTGGGCAAGGGAGTTGGAGATGGGAAGAGGAAATTTCTGTTCCTGTTTTGCTGTTGGTAGCTTTTTTGAAGACACCCCCATACTTCTGAATTTGAAGATAAATTGTCCAACTTTAAGGTCTTGAGCCTGTAGCTGGGAGTTAATTACAGGCTTGAGCTTTTGTTTTTTTATTGGCCTGATGTTGTGCAGACCTATAACAGCAGTCCTGGAAGTGACTGTTTACTACCCACAAAAGCAAATTAAAAGGCAAAAATGAAGTTGTTACGGTATGGTGGGTTGGTTTTAGGAGCTGTTTATGCTTCCATCAGCTAAATGAATGCCTGAGGTAGGAGCTGTTTATGCTTCCATCAGCTAAATGAATGCCTGAGGTGGATGTATGGAATGAGTAACTTTGGGCAGGGTTCTTCCTTCTCTAGGATTGCCCACACTGAGGGCATGGTACATGGTTTCAAGCTAAAAGAGGGGAGATTTAGGTTGGCCCTGAGGCAGAAATTCCTCCCTGTGAGGGTGCCGAGGAACAGGTTGCCCAAGGAGGTTGTGGCTGCTTCATCCCTGGCAGTGTTGAAGGCCAGGTTGGATGGGGCTCTGGGCATCCTGGTCTGGTGAGAGGTGCTGATGCCCATGGCAGGGGGTTGAGACTGGATGATCTCTGAGATCACTTCCACCCCAACCCGTGTGTGATTGTATCAGGAGTGTCCTGTTATATCTTTGCCTTAAATAAAGGATTTAAATAGCTCCTGCTTCATGAGTATTGCAACATTCTATTTTTTTTTTCCAAACAAAGGTACTTTTTATGGAAAAGTCATTGAAACTTTGTCAGCCAAGCTCAAGTACTTGATTGCCTCCTCTCTTCTCCCTCTCTTGCTGATTCCTCCAACCTAGTGTGGGTAGTGCCTTGTGTTTGTTGCATGTGGGCCGTAGAGGGAAGTAATACTTGAATTTAACTCCGAGGATCAGATGTAGAAGCTTGGAATGGATCCTTCACTGACTCAACCCAATAATACGTGGTGTTTTGCCTGAAATATGATTGACTTGATTATTTTTTTTGAACGGTTTGCATTGTCGCTCTTGCTTAACCTGTTTGTGAATGATCTGTCTTATAGGAGAAGTACCTTTCCTCGTCATAATAGGTATGTCTGAAAAATGCACTTACCCAGTGCAGCTGGACATACCTTGTCTATCTCTGCAATTCGAGTAGCCGTTGGCTAAAAAAAAAAACTGGTATCAGCTCAACCAAGGAGAGGAGGAATTAGTGCTATTAATTTTGATCTAAATGGGCAACTGAAATAAAAGGCTTTTCCTTAATATATGGACACGCATCTCATTAAAGAGTGGGTTTCAAAAAGGCAGGAATTTGGGGACATAAATGAACATAAAATGCAGATTTTAAGCAACCAAACGTTAAAAACTGTGTTAAATTTCTGTGCCGTGTCTTCTGTTTTGGCAGTGCTGAAGGTGTTATTTGGGCTCTAGTTTGTGTTTATTGGAGATTCTTTTCCTTTATTAAAAACATGCTTGAACCCAGACTATGGATCTGTCAGTGGCTGGGTACTGGCAAAGTGGATCCATTTTAACTCTTAAAATCTTATATGTTCTCTTAAAATCTTACATGTTCTCTTGTAAAATATTTTACTATGTTGAGTGGTGAACTGAGAGATGTCTTCATGACTTCTAGAAGCAGATATAAACCTTTCAGAGTGTACAGTGCAATTTAGAGAGGTTGTAAATTTCCTCTAAAATGGAAATGTCTGTGTTTAGTGGTGTAAAATATTGATGTGATCCCATCACTGTGTGGTAATGAGGTTTGTGATTAAAAAAACTATATCTCACTTTGGTTCACCTTCACTGTGTAAATGGGTAAAAATTGATTTTATGCATTACTGGAAAGAAACAAGAAACTGATGCTGGATATGGGTGCAGGAATAAATTATTATGGTTTAAATTGGGGTGCTAAAGCCTTTCAGTCACTGTGTGGTAACTGTGTGCGGCTTTGCGCTGTGTGAATCATTCAGGGTACTTTGGAAAAGGATGACTTGTTAGGGGTCAAACCCAAATCTGAGGCTTCTACAGCAACTGATTAACCCTGGCAGATGTGATAACCCTATGTGGACCCCATGGGTTAGGGACTGGCCTTGCTGCTCTCCTTGTCCCACCTCTCAGGGTGTTGGTGGTCGCCATCCAACTTGATCATTTGAGTTGAGTCATCTGATTATGGGTTCAGGTGAATCATTAACTGTGTGCTGGGATGGGGTTGGCTTCTCCTCAAATAGATTAGTAGTTTAGAAAATCTCTGGCAGGTGAATTACTGTATTTTCCTGGATTAGAGTCTGGGACTAGTGGATGGGTGCAACTAGAAGTAAAACGTGAGAGCTTGTTCCTGAATTTTTCTCATCTAGTTGTCACAATCCATTGTCAGCATTTGATGACATCTCCATTTAATGATCCTTTGTGACCATAGTGTAATGCACAGCCCTGCTTACAGGGATTTTTTTTTGTGTTGGACAACGTTTCACCCTTCATTTTTCCTAAACGTTCCACAAACCCAGCTGCGTTTTGTTGAGTTGGTTCATTGTGATTTAATTTTTTTCCTGCCAAGCTATCCTGGTTTAGAAGTGAACAATATTTGTGATTGTGCTTTGTCCTTTATGTAGCCACCATGGTTTTATGTAGAACGTGAATGACTCTTGACTGCTGAACAAGTTTAATCTTTTCAAATAATTTTTCTTAACAGGCGGAGGTTTGACCTGCAAAACCCATCCCGAATGGATCGAAATGTGGAGATGTTCATGAATATTGAGAAAACACTAGTGCAGGCAAGAAACTCTTGTAGAAAATTGTCTTTTACTCATCTCTCCCACCCTCTCCCACACAGTTTAGTTAATAATTCGTTCTTACCATTGGAAAACCTCAGAGTTAAGTCAAGATGTAGCTGAGAGGTGCTCGCTAAAAATGGAAATACGCTTCAGCAGGGTAGTTTTCAAAGGAAGTGTTGCCGTTGATGGAGTTTCAAAGATTTTCTAGAGTCATTGTGGTGTATCACAGGCTGAAGTGTGGTCTTTTGAGCTTCAAACATTGGATGATCTTATTCAGCTTTTTTTTGGATTTGTATTACAAGTGACCTGCTAATTTCTTACTCCTTCTCTCCTCTAGAACAACTGTCTGAGCAGACCCACCATCTACCTCATTCCAGATATAGAACTGAAGTTGGCTAATAAGTTGAAGGATATTGTCAAACGCCACCAGGTGACTGTTAAATAACTCAGAGCAAATATTTTGTCAGTTAAAATGTGCATGCCTGGTTTTGATGTATCAGTTACTTCTGGATGGTGTCTGAGAACACAAGGCAGCAGTGGCAAGTCACAGAATCATAAAACTGTTTATGTTAAGCACCTCAAGGCCAACCATGAACCCACTGTCCCAACCCACTGCCAAACCCTGTCCCTAAGCTCCAGATCTCCATAACTATGAAATAAGTCCAGGGACTTCTCCCAGGGCAGCCTATTTCAAGGCCTGGTGACCCTTTCCATGGAGGAGTTTTTCCTAATGTCCAATCTAAACTCCCCCATTTGCTCCTGAGGAGAAGAGACCAACCTCACCTCTCTGCAACTTCCTTTCATGTAGTTGTAGACAGCAATAATATCTCTGCTCAGTCTCCTTTTCTTCAGACTAATCAATCCCAGCTCCCTCAGCCACTCCTTACAGGGTTTTTTTATTCCCCAGCTCCAGACCTTCCCTGGACAAATTCACACCAGGAGGTTCACTATGCTCAGAACACCATTAGTAGTTACTCTTACACGGAGATAAAACCATAACTCAGTTCTGAAAATAAATCTGAAAGGGCAGATGCAGCGAAAAGCAGTTATGGTGTCTCAGTGAATTGGCTGCAGGCTGTAGCTGATGGTGAATACCTGCTCTAATAAAAGCAGAAGCTGACTGTATGTCCACATCTGAGACTGAAGATGATTCTAGATCTGCGGCGACATGTAAGGAATTTCTAGTCTTAAAACAAATGCTGCCTGTTCTTTATTTTGTCATAAGCCACAGCATTCTCTTGCTTTTTTGGCAGCCAGCATATTTCTAAGAGAGAGTTCACATCTTACCACTCTAATTTAATACACTGATTAATGAACTGAACAAGATTAAGAGCTTTATCTCCTAAAAATCTAACAGTCTTTTCTCTTGTCTTGGGAAAATTATCCTGGCATGGGAACTCTGGATGGTCTGACAGCCAAAGTAAATTGTTTCTTTTCCAGGTTAAACATTATTTCCTCTGTTGTAATGATGAACTGTTGTCTTAACTTGAGTTGTGATGTTTTTCACAAGTTACTCTTTAATTATAGTGGGGAACAGACCTCACAGATGGTTTCTTACAAAACATTCACCAATAGGTTCATACAAACTGGTAGTTGAACACATTACAATGAAAACTGGAGCAGGAGGAAGGATTTGAGATGAAAAGATGCAGAGATGAAAAAGTAGTTTTGTCAAAGTCTTAAAATAATCACCTTTTTCTGGCAATTCTTAGAGCTGGTTTTAGTAGCAATGCTGAAGTTTGCCGTGACTACTTCTAGCTGGCATGGGACACGGATAAAAAGAATGAGCTGAAAAGTTCGGGGTTGATGTGTTGAAGGTTTCTCATCCAGTTTCTTTTCCTCTACTTTTCACCCCAGGGCACAGTAACAGAAGAGAAATCCAAGGCTACCCACCATGTTTATCCAAGTCCTACCTCAATGGATGATGGTAAAGTTGCTTTGTGGTTTTAAGGAAATAATCTTGTAATTCTGTTAGTGCTTATGGGACCTTCTGCACCATATTCTCAGTCTGTACCTGAGGACCACTTAGCATGTTGGGAATGCTCATATAGCCTGTGGCTTGGCAGTGGTCTTAACAAGTAGATCTCCTAAGGTTCCACAAAATCAATTACACAGTTGCGTCCTTCAGCAACTAGCAAAATAAAAATCCTCTTAAATACATTTAATTTTCTGGTCAGTCTGAGCTTTACTGACAGAAACAAGGTTTTTCTACTGTGTGATGGCCACTAGATGGAAGTGTTCACTACTGTGAGCATCAGGAGTAGTTCCTGTTCCACCACAGGCTTTTATTTGTTTTTAACTGCTTCGGGTTCTCAGAAAAGGGTTGAATGTTGTAGGTCGTGTCTGTCCTGTAGTCAGTGGCCATGCAGATGTGCTGGACAGAGCTCTCTTAACCTCTGATTGCTCTAGGGTCACAAACCTAGAATTTGACTCTGTCCAGGTTCACATCCTCAGGATTTGTCTTTTATTGTAGAATCACAGAATCCCAGACTGGTTGAGATTGGAAGGGACCTCGGAGACCATCCAGTCCCAATCCCCTGCCATGGGCAGGGATACCACTCACCAGACCAGGATGCCCAGAGCCTCATACAACCTGGCCCCGAACATTTCCAGGGATTGAGAGGCTACAATCTTTCTTGGGCAACCTGTTCCAGTGCCTCAGCACCCTCATAGGAAGGGATTTCTGCCTCAGATCTCATTTCAATCGCCCCTCTTTTGCTTGAACCCATCCCCCTTGTCCTAGCACTGAAGTCCTTTGGAAAAAGTCCCCCTCCAGCTTTGCTGTAGTACCTTCAGGTACTGGAAGTTTTGGTGCTACTCCGGGCCATATTCTCAATTTTTGGGTCACAGGGGCCAGGTTATTTTTGCAGAGATTAAAAAAATCTTGTCAGATTGGAGCGTGTCCTTCAGTTTCAATGTTATTTCATGTAACCATGGAATCCTTCAGGTTAGAAAAGACCTTTAAGCTCCTCGAGTCCGACCATGAACCCAGCTGTCCCAACTCACCCCTAAAACCTGTCCCTGAGCTTCAGATCTCCACAACTTTGAAACATGTCCAGGTTCTGAGGCCTGATGACCCTTTCCATGGGGAATGTTTCCTCATGGCCAATCTAAACTTCAGGGCTGATCCAGAAACGCCTCTTGCTTCTGTGAGAAACAGATGAATGTTTTGAACCTCTTTGGGTCTTAGCCTGCAGTGGGTTTGGATGTGAAATTATGTGGTCAGGAAACAAAATGTCATAAATGGCTTTAATCATGTAACATCACTGTGATGGACTGTGGAAAAGCAAAAATGTGCTTTTCAGTCTGATTCTGATGCCCCATCTCTCTCCTATTTGCAGATGAATGGTTGAGACCTGTAATGAAGAAAGACAAGCAGGTGCTGGTACACTGGGGATTTTTTCCAGACAGGTAAAAAGATATGGGGAAGAAAAGTGACCCTAGATCTCAGACTCTGGGCTTTGGAGTGGAGTTTCCTAGTATTTATAAATAGGCTTTTGAGGGAATAAGGTGTGGAAAACTAAATAATAAATGGGTTCTGCAGCAGTAGGGTTTGAGGGAGAGAATGCAGACTCCTCTTCTAGGAATCTTCTATCTCTTGCTTTAATTTCACAAAAGTAGAAGCAAGTTACTGAAGTGAATGGTAGAGTTTGAACAGGTGACTTGGAAATGACATTTATTCCCCTGAGTCTGAGGAGTAGATTTTCAATTCTGAGCTGGAGTTGGTATCACCAAGATGACTCTTAAAATTCAGAAAGTTAAAATCATGCCTTGGGCCACTCCCTTTTTACTGTCTTCTGTGCCTCTACCAGAAACCAGTAGCTATTTGTTTAATTGTCATGGTGTAGCAAATGCTTTCCTGTTCTTTCCCAGAAATATGATTTGCCTGTGTAAATTTGACAGAATCCCAGAATCTCTTTGGTTGGAACAGATCTTTTAAGTTTATCAAAGCCAACCCCCAACCCAGTACTGCCAAGTCACCCCAACCCATGTCCCTCAGCACCAGGTCCATCTATCATTTAAATTCCTCCAGACACAGGAACTCTACCCTGGGTAGCCTGTTCCAATGTTTGATAGCCCTTTCACTGAAGAATTTCTAAATTGCCCAATAAACATTCCTGCTGGTGATTCTTCTAGATGAACAGCCCAGGAGTGGATCAACTTTGATTTTTCTCTTGCCTTCTCTCATTAGCTATGACACTTGGGTTCATGCCAATGAAATAGATGCTGAAATTGAGGATCCTCCAATTCCTGAGAAACCATGGAAGGTAAGTCAATCTTGAATGGTTTCGCAGAGCTCATGTTCATCCTTCATTGTATTCCCTCGTGAAATTGTCACCTGTGATGTGCAGAACTACTGCAAAATGTTTTGGATGTTCAGACTTTGCTAGCAAAGCTACAAGTGCTCGTGCTGTTGAGGTCTGTCGTGGAGTTACTTATTCAAACACTGCATTAATATGTCATTGTGTTGTTCAGGTTCATGCCAAGTGGATTTTGGACACAGATGTATTCAATGAATGGATGAATGAAGAGGATTATGAGGTAGATGAGAACAGGAAGTCAGTGAGTTTTCGACAGAGGATCTCCATGAAAAATGAAGAGGTAGGTGCTGCTTTGTTTCATGGATGACCTCCTGACACATACACAAATACACAAGTATTTCTTGTTGCCTGAGTCAAATTTTGGGGCTCAAAGTTGCTGAATTTAAAGTAATTGAACAGTTTGAGATGCTTCTAGTCGAACTTTCTTCTGATGTTTTTCCTTTACCCAGAAGTGTAAATGTGTCCTTTTATTTTCCCACCTTCCTGAGGATATTACTGCTTTTACCTTCTCTGTCGTTGGATGTATCAAGGAAGAGCGTAACCCACAGCATTGTATTTAGGATGAACTAAGTACTTCCCTTCTCTAACAGCCCGTACGGAGTCCAGAGAGGAGAGACAGGAAAGCAACGGCAAGCACACGGAAGAGAAAACATTCTCCTTCTCCACCCCCAACTCCTGTGGAGTCGAGAAAAAAGACTGGGAAGAAAGGGTGAGTGTCCAGGCTCTGGAATTGGAGCTGAAACACCTTGAGGAAATGCCTGTGGGGACATCTCGGTCACCTTTCATTTGTCTCATCTGAAATGGCAGCAGAATAATTATTTTTGTGATAGATCCAAGTGATTCTATTTGTTCAGAACAACTATATCCAATTCAAACTTTATGGGTTTTTTTATGTGGATATGGAATTGAGATCTCTTTAGAACTTAAAATTTAGGTCTTGTATGATAGACCTGTTGGGCTGTAGGGTGACAAAACTGGAAATGTATCCTCTGAGGTGAGAAAGAATTAGCTGATAGTCTGAATTACCTTTAAGTTCCAATGTGTTTGGTTTTTTGAGGTGAGCTGTGGGTGGTTCTCCCTTTTTTTCGCCCTAAATGGCTTCCTTGGTACACAGACTTGATCCTAAACAGACGCTTCCCACAGCTTTCATGAGTGTTTAACCCCATCCTTTAATCCAAATACCTGAAAAATAACACAAGGTGAGAACATCTGGCAAGTGAAAATCTGTGTTTGATCCATTTTAGGCAAACAGCCTTATACGGGAAAAGGAGAGGGCAGAAAGAAGAAGATGAGCAAGAAGATCTCACCAAGGACATGGAGGATCCCACCCCGGTACCTAATATAGAAGAAGTGGTGCTTCCCAAAAATGGTAAAATATGTCTAACACTAGATTCTTCACATGTTAAAACAATTGTTTAAACTTCACTGAAAATTTGTTCCTCTATTTTCCGGACTTTGAGATAGTTTGTGGCTCTGCAGCCAGGTGATTAACCTGAATTTATCTAGTCAGGGTTTTGAGCGTGAGACTTCATGTTTTGTTGGGGGATGGATTTTTCTGAAGGAAATAATTACGTGCCAGGATAAGCCCACGGAAACTCCAGCAACATTCTGAACCCACTCAGTTCTTAATCCTCTTCAGAAAAGTGTTATACTGGCTCAGGAAAGATAAATACAAAATAATCACAAGTCCTCAATACCAGATTATTTTGGGTGTTGAACCATTTGGGTTTTATGTGGTTTACACTTGCCTGTAAGAATTGTACTTTGTCTGACTGTTACTGATTTCAATCTTCTTTACTTTTGTAGTGAACCCAAAGAAAGACAGTGAAAACACACCTGTGAAAGGAGGAACGGTTGCAGACCTTGGTAAAATGCTCACACAAACACCCTCCAGCACCCCCTCTCCAAAGCTTTACAGTAAAGTCTTGCTTGTGGGCCAGTAGAATTGATACTTTTAAATCTTTATGCTTTAAAAGAGTCTTGAATTTTACTCTTTTATTGAATTAATTAAGTTTCCACATGAATTTGAATTTAAATGTATTGACTTTTTTGTTTGGAAGGATTTTTCTTTATAGGCATCTTTTGAATTATTTTATATGCTACAGAAGCTCTTTCCTTGCAGAATTTATTTTTATTAGCAGGAATCAAGGTGAATCACAGTTTTCTTTGTGTAATTCTCAGTGGTTTCACTTTTCAGATGAACAGGATGAGGAGTCAGTGGCAACTGGAGGAAAGGTAACAGCAGTTGTTTCTTAGAAACTGAGATAATAGAGTCACAGACTGGTTTGGTGTGAAGGGACCTGCAGAGCTCCTCCAGTCCCACCCCTTACAGTGACTTGGGGCATCTCCAACCAGAGCAGGTTTCTCAGAGCCCCAAGGTCTGACCTGACCTGGGATGAGGCTTCTCCTACCTCTCTGGGCAACCTGGCCAAGGTCTCAGTGAAGAATTTCTTCCTTATTTTAATCTGAATCTCCTTCCTTGAGTTTAAAACCGTCACCCTTTATTCCATCAATATCTTAACCTCACCTTCAGTAACTTAGCCTGGAATATTTTTCAATAAGATTCAATTAGTTACTGATAGGAATACTTTTTTGCTATTCTAAACATTCTAGAAATGCTGGGAGATTATTTTCTATTTTTAAGTCTAGTAAAAAATTGAATGAGGAGATGATGTTTTCAAAGTGGCATTTTTCAGATGCAAGATCTTTGCACAGACTAAGCTTTTTTTAAGCTCATTCTGCCCAGGGTTGGAAAAGACCTATTTTAGACTAACTTTGCACTGTCTAGGAGTTGTTAGCTGTGCCTTCTGCTAGCCACTAACCATCGTGTTCCCTCCATGGTACAGGAAGATGAAGATCCTAACAAAGGCGATCAGAGTCGATCAGTTGATCCGGGTGAAGATAATGTCACTGAGCAAACCAACCACATCATTATTCCCAGCTATGCATCTTGGTTTGACTACAACTGGTAAGGAAATAGTTGGGAACTGGGGCAAGACTTGGAGTTTTGGTGGGTTCATCATAAATCATGTTGAGAGCTGAAAATACTCACTTTGGTTGAGGTCTTTTGGGTAAGTCTTTTCCATTTAAAAATCTTTCTGAGATGGCTAATGGCAGTTTGCAGGGATTGCGAGTGAGAAATGGAATTTCACAGAACGTAAGTCTTCAATCCAACAGTTTTTTCTTGACCTCAATAAATAATAGGAACATAATTCCTTTTTCTTTCCTCCTTCTCTAGTCCTTGTTTGATCTTTTGACGTTTCTGTCTACTGATAAAAAGCTGGTGGGTTTTTATTCTGCTGAACATGTATGAGGAAGGAAGATGTGTAAAAATTACCATTTTCTGTGTTTCCTTTCAAAGTTATAATTCTTAAAGGGCCTTTTTAGTTCTTCATATTTTAACTCATGTGAAGAATATTTTGTTCCATGAGTTTTTGTGTTTTTGTTGCAGTATTCATGTGATTGAACGTCGTGCTCTTCCTGAATTCTTCAACGGAAAAAATAAGTCCAAGACTCCAGAAATGTAAGTTGAGTGTGAATAGAGATGTGTATGGATCCAGCAAGATAAGGGAGCTTCCAGTCCTGTGACTCTCATGATCATTCCAACCAGGGGCATGGAGGACCTTTCCAGCCACTTGTGTTTAAAAATGTCTCTGTGTTGTAGTAGAGGTAAAAATTTAAATGTCAAAGTAATAGTTGATTACAGTGTGGTTTCTCCCAGGTAACAAGCGAACAAATTCTTGCACTGTTTTCTGAGGTGTAGGACACAATTTTTCCAATGATTTTGATACTGTGGGAACTCAATAACCCTTGTTTTCCCATCTCTCCTCATGCCTCAGTATGTTTTTGAGTCTCAGGACTTCAGTGTGTAAGCACTGATCAGTGAGTCTGTTGTGTAGGATGCTGTCTCAGCTTGTGGAAAGGATTTTGCAGAGTTATCTGTGGTGATTTCATGGTTCCTTGAGCAGCTGATGGGTAATTCTCAAAGTGCAGGTGAGGGTTGGAATATGAGTGTTCACAGGCCTGGGATGTACTGGCGTTGGTAGCCTGATTTAAATCAGAGAGCTGCAGTTGTGCATTGCCAAAAGAAAAATATATTTTCTTACAAAGCTGTTCCAAACCTTCCAGTGACATTTTAATTCTGGACATGCCTGTTAAATCTCAGGGGAGTTCCCACCGTTGAATTGAGATCCAGTTTGTTCTCAGCTCCTTGTGGGATCTGCTGAACTTCAGTGCTTTTAATTCAAAATTATACACACACAGTTGTTTAAACAGCTTAAACAGCTTTCCTGAAGCTTTTTAAAATTATGATTCTTTTAAAAAGCTTCCCTGAAGCTGTCTAAAATAATAATAATCTGATTATTGTCTTGAGGTAGTGCAGTTTTTCATACATCGGATCATTAACATCTGATTTGACTCGGTGGTATAACAAGATAAGCTGCTGGTTTTGTACATTGGTATCTGGTCTTGGGGTAGTTCCAGAGCAGCTTCTGAGGATTTGAAACAAGTCAGCAAGTTCCGTCTTGATATCAAGAGTAATTTTAAGAAGATTAAGCGCTGAGTTGGAGTTGGGAATGTTCTTCCTTAAGAGTCTTTCAGCCCTTGCTGCGCAAAGCCCTAAGCAACTTGCCCAAAAGTCAGTGTCGACCAAGGCTTGACTAGTCTTAGTATTCAGCATATTTTTGTTCTGAGGTGTCTAGGACAGGTGGAGTTGTGAAAGAATTCCTGTTTCACATTGCTAAAACAACGTGACACGTTGTGTCCTGTTTCACATCAAACTATCCTCTCTGCTGATACTCATCCTTAAGCTGCCTTTGGTTGGAGCCAATTTGAGGACTCCTCCCCATCCCAATGTTATCCTAGAGTTGGGTTTTTGTTGCCATTTAGGGCTTGGTGGAGTAGCATGTGGTCTTGGCTTGGTGTTGGCATCTTAAATAAAATACAAATACCTCTCTGAATGGAAGTGTCTTGCCTGCAGCAGAGGTCTCTGGCCAGGCAAACCTGTGTTTGAAGAGCTCACACAGGTTCATTCTTGTGACAGAAGTGCCTGAGGGGTGGTTTCTGTCTTGAAATGGATTTTATATAAATACTAATTGACTTTGCTTTCTCACTGTTGACAAGTTTTAGCTGATGAGTTGTGTTGTTGAAAAGAGATTTCCTTCAGGGTAAACTTTGGCTTCTCCTTCACCTACTAAAGTGACCTTAACTAATATTAATTAATCATTAAACTCATCCTGCAGCCAAGGTGGCATTCAAGTACCTGTTTTTGAGCAGATGGCTGCCCAGTTCTCTCCAGAAACATTCAGAAACGTTACATAATATTTCTCTATGGAAGAAAATCAATTTTTATTTCTTGCCTACCAAACATTTAGTGTGGAGGAGCCCAACACCTGATCCCAGAACCTTCTTCCAGCAGGTTTCATATATAATTTGGGCAGGACCTTGTAGTTGCAGCATCTAGTTAACTTGCTTAGACATCAGCCTACACCAACTACCGATTGTCTTCCAGATACCTGGCTTACCGCAACTTCATGATTGACACCTATCGCTTGAATCCTCAAGAGTACTTGACCAGCACTGCCTGCAGAAGGAATCTCACTGGAGACGTCTGTGCTGTCATGAGGTAAAATATGTGGGTCTTCCAGCCACCATAAAAGAAATAAGAGCTGTGTTAGCTTATGGAAGTGCTCCACTGTGACAGTGTAGGGGTGGCCAGCAGGATCCTGCTCTTAATTACTAGCTGTTTTCCCCACTTGTAGGGTAACCAGACTATTTTCTACTTTTATTTCTTTACAATGTTCTGCTTGCTGTGCCAGCCTACAAAGTGTGGCCCTTAACTTGTGATAATTCACATTTTGCTGTTTGTTTTGTGGAGTTTTTCCAGAAATTCCAGTTTGGCAGCTCAGTGTTGTTCGTTTTATGCTTTGCTGCCCTTAAGCTGAGGCACAGCAGTGTCTTGGAAATTTGATGAATGTTGATTCAGTGAAGAGCAACAACATATTAGTTGAGGGGAGTGAGTAAGTGATTGTGCAGCCTCACACATCATCTGCAAATGGTTCTGTATGTGGAGCCCAAGCTTTGCCTGATTAAGAACAAATTAAATACATTCTCTTATCTATGACCAAAGATGTCTTGTTTTGTTTTATGCAACATGATGAAGTGTAGTCAAATCCAAGCTTGTGATTTCACAGAATTATCGTGTGGGAAAAGCCCTTTGAGCTCCTCAAGTCCAAGTGTTGCCCCAGCACTGCTAGGTCCTCACTAACCTCTGTCTGTCACCCCACATTTGCAGGGCTTTGCAACCTCTCCAGGGACAGGAACTCCCTCACTGCCCTAGGCAGCCTGGACCAGGCCTGGACAACCCTTGTGAGGCAGAAATTGTTCCTTAGGGCCAACCTCCGCACTCCCTGGGGCAACTTAAAGCTAGTTCATCTAGTCCTGTAGAGAAGAGACCGAACCTTGCCTGGCTCCAACCTCCTGAAGTTCAGGGAGTTGTGGAGAGCAAGAAGGTCTCCCCTGAGCCTCTTTTTCTCCAGTTCAACCCCCCCAGTTCCCTCAGCCTCTCCTCAAAGCATTGGTTGCCCTTCCCCAGCTCGGTTGCCCTTCTTTGGACCTGCTTCAGCCTTTCCATGTCCTTCTGTCAGTGGAGGGACTTAGACCTGACTCCAGGATTTTGAGGTGCAGCCCCACCAGAGGGGCAATCCCTGCCCTGGTCCTGCTAGTCATACCATGTCTGTTGCTATTAGTGAAGGATTATAGCACATTCTTTCTCAGAGTTTGATCCAGAAACAAATTTCTTCCTTTGCTGTCTCCTCTCTGCAGCATTAGGCATAAAGAAGGCTCTGGTTGTTCATGCTGTAATTTATTACGTTGTTTCACAGGGTCCACGCCTTCCTGGAGCAGTGGGGCCTCATCAACTACCAGGTGGATCCTGAAAGCCGTCCCATGGCAATGGGTCCTCCTCCAACTCCTCACTTCAACGTACTGGCAGACACCCCCTCAGGACTCATGCCACTCCATATCCGCACACCCCAGGTGAGCCCCACTCGTCCCACTAACACAGGGTTTGCCTTTGCAAATTACTTCTCAGTTCCTGCTCCTCTCATGTTCCTCTTGTAATGTTTATTCACAGGTTCCAGCTGCTCAGCAGATGTTGAGTTTTCCTGAGAAAAACAAAGAGAAACCTACTGACCTGCAAAACTTTGGACTCCGCACAGACATTTACTCCAAAAAGACTTTAGCAAAGGTAAGAACTTTGTCATTTTTTCCCTCTGAGCCTTCTGTTTAGGTCTCTGCAAGTCTCTTCCATGAGATGACATTGAGATGACTTAGGTTACTCTTACATTTCTATTCTAGATTTTATCCATCTCATGTAGGACCTACAGGTTGTGGTTGGGATCTCATTTGTGGAGTAAAGACTTGTGCCTATCCCAGGCTACTCAATACCATCAGCCTTCACACCCTGAACTAATGTGCTCTTGTTCCATATTTCACTGAATGGTTCAAAATCAACAAGCTATCCAGTAATCCAGTGCAGAGACAGATCTTTCAACAGGGCCGTTAACCATCCTGTTTTCTACCTCTGAGCAGGATTTTTCCTCTTCATAGGATCCAAGACTGGTGGTTTGGAAGGGACATTTAGAGATCATCTAATCCAACCCTCTACCAGAACAGGATCCCCTAGAACAGATCCCAGAGGAACACAACCAGAAAGGTTTGGGATCTCTCCAGAGCAGAGACTCCACAACTTCTCTGCACAGCCTGGGCCAGGGATCTGCTACCCTCACCCTGAAAAGTTCGTCCTTCTGTTACAGTGGCACTCTTGCGCCCCAGTTTGTGCCCAGTGCCTTGTCCAATTGCTGGGCACCACTGAGAAGAATCTGGTCCTATCCTCCTGACACTCACGCTTTAGACATTGATCAGCACTGATGATATCCACCCTCAGTCTCCTCCTCTCCAGCTGAACAGCCCTAGCTCTCTCAGCTTCTCCGTATCAGGAAGATGTTCCAGCTCCCTGAGCATCTTACTGACCCTGCACTGGGCCTTCCTCAGTAGCTCCTTGTCCTGATTCCTGATCACAATTCATGGAATTACTTTTAAATTTACTTTATGAAGGTGTAGATTTTCACCAAATCCGTAAATGTTCTGCTGGTCCTAGGCTGTGGTTCAATTTACAAGTCAAGAACTCAGGCAGATTTGTTTGCAGACGTTGACTTCCCTTTTTGGTTTATCCTTTTTTTTGGCTCTTCATGCCAGAGAGCAGATCAGCTGCTGGATGAGTCACTTTGATGAATGTTCTCTTTGGGCTGAGAATCTGTTTAAAATGCATTTTGAGAGAGGATGGATTTCCTAACCCTCAATATCCTCTTACTCTTGCTGTGGTCCTGCACAGAGACATCGCATCTAGATCATGTCCTTAATCACAGAATCATAATCACAGAATGACAGACTGACATGGTTTTGAAGGGAGCTCAGAGCTCACACAGTCGCAAACCCCTGCCATGGGCAGTGACGTCTCTCACCAGACCAGATTGCCCTGAGCCCATTCAACCTGGCCTTGAACACTTCTGAGGATGTAGTAGCCAAAACCTTCTTGGGCAACCTGTTCAGTGCCTCAGCTGTCACTCCAATCTTCAAAAAGGGTAAGAAGGAGGACCAGTCAGCCTCAGCTTCATCCCAGGAAAGGTGATGGAACAATTTGTCCTGGACGCAGTCTCCGGGCACATCAAGGACAGGAGGGTCATTAGGGACAGTCAGCATGGCTTCACCAAGGGGAGGTCACGCTTGACCGACCTGATAGCCTTTTATGAGGGCATAACCAGGTGGATAGATGATGGCAGAGCGGTGGATGTGGTCTATCTTGAATTCATTAAGGCATCTGACACAGTCTCACACAGCATCCTCGCAGCCAAACTGAGGCAGTGTGGTCTAGATGATCGGGTAGTGAGGTGGATCGTGAACTGGCTGCAGGATAGAAACCAGAGAGTAGTGGTGAATGGGACAGAGTCTGGTTGAAGGCCTTTATCTAGTGGAGTCCCCCAAGGGTTGGTGCTGGGACCAGTCCTGTTCAATCTATTTATTAATGACTTGGATGAGGGGTTAGGGTTTACTTTCAGCAAGTTTGCTGATGACACAAAGCTGGGAGGAGTGGCCAACACACCAGCAGGGTGTGCTGCCATTCAGCGGGACATGGACAGGCTGGAGAGCTGGGCAGAGAGATCCTGCTGTGGCAGGGGGATTGGATTAGATGATCTTTCAAGGTCCCTTCCAATCCCTAATGATTCTAGGATTCTGTGATTCTATTATTACTGCTGACACCAAATAACAGCAACATTTTTTACATCCATATGGCCCCTCTGAAAGAAACTGGTCCCTTTCCAGTCAGCCGTTTTCTTGCTACACAAACACGAAATTGCTGACCAAGTAGAACCGGGTTCCTCTGGTTTCTCTGTTAATGTTGCTGTGTCACTGAGAATGAAGTTCCTGTAGAACCAGACTCACGCACACTTCAGCTAGAAGGACATTTGATAGAAACAGACACGTTGGGATGCTGTTCAGTGAAGAATTAGCCTATGTTGACACTATCCAAAGTTAGCACTAGCATCCCTCAGGTAAAACAGCCCATTGTAAGCCAATAGACAACTGGCTGCCATTGAAAGTATTTATCTAGTCAGTGACAACAAGCAGGTTCAGATAATTCCTGGCTTAGAGAAGGCCTAAAATGCTAAAGGCACCAAAGCGGTTGTCGTGAGCTGTTATCTTACAATAATTATAGAGTCATTAAGGTTGGATGAGACCTCCAAGATCATCCAGTCCAATCACCAACCCAACCCCACCCTGCCCAATAAACCCTGTTCCCCAGGGACACATCTTCTCGTTTTTTGAACCCCTCCAGGGTCAGCGACTCCAACCCCTCCCTGACCAGCCTGGTCCAATCCCTTTCTGTCAGGAAAGACATTTGTCCTGATGTCAAATCTAACCGTCCCCTGGCACAACTTGAAGCCGTTTCCTCTTGTGCTGTCACTGGTGACTTGGGAGAAGGGAAATAGCACGACCCACGGCAATTTCCTAACACCTCAAAATTTTCACAAATAAGGTAATTCAAAGCTATGAGAAAAGAGCTGTTTAAAATCTTTTGGAAGAGGTCTGGCCGGCAATGCTGGAGAGATTTGCTGGTTGTGAGTTTTTTCTATGTTTCAGAACAACCAGAATCTCATTGAACACTTCCAACTCCTGCACTGGCAGGATGAGTCATGAACAAGACCGTCTTAATGGTCTTGTGACTAATGAGCAAAGGGCAAGAGTCTAATCAATTTTTTTTTTACTCTGGGGTCTGGGGTTTAAGCTAACTTTTAAAAGCCTTTAGGTGCAGGACCACACGTTCTAAAGAAAAATAAAGTGTCAGCAGCTTCCAAAGCGTGTTGATTGTGTCATGAATAATGATCAGGCGACAGAACTCTCCCACTGCAGAACCAGCAGAAGATCCAGCAGTAGCTGTTCAATAGCTGCACACAAATACGAGTGAATACCTTAAATATAAGCAAATACCCTCTTGTCCTGTCTTAGTCACTAGAGGTCAGGGCAGCATATGAAGTGCCACAGTGCTCTGGTTGGCGAAGGGGTAAGGAAAAGCCACAACTCTTAGAGGGAAACTGCTGTCTTAAGCAAGAGCTCCAAGGACATAGTCTGTGTTTCTGCAAAGGGAAGAGGGATGACAGGTGAAGCGTCAGTCAAAGACTGACACAGACCAACTAAAAAGCTGGGACACAAGATCAGGGTAAAAGCCTGGAAGAGGTTTCAATGTTCCTGCAGAGTAATTAAAGCCTATTTTTAAAACACCCACCCAGCTGAGGTGAAAGCTGTCCCCTACAAAGCCCAGCTGACTAACACCCTGGGGACTTACTGATGCATCAGAAATACACTCCTGGCACAACAAGGGTCCTCCTCCCAGGCTGTGAGCTGCTGGTCTGGTGGATGTAAAGCCAGCTCATACCTGTGGGCCAAGGGGAGGGACAGCACTATGTGCACTGGAACAACTCCTGGGCATGCCAGGCGAGGGAAACCACAAACCACCAACAAACCAGATATCCACAGAGTGACACTTGTCCCTATAAAGTCCAGTTCTCCTCTGGCTATTCAGCCTCCTGAACTGGAGGACAGAGTGGAGAGCAGGAGACACGTGTCACAATCCAAGAGGAAGCAGTTAACAATCTGCTAAACCACCTGGACAAGTCGAATGGATCCATCGCAGAGTGCTGAGAGAGCTGGTGGAGGCGATTGCCCAGCCACTCTCCATAATTTATCCACACTCCTGGCTAACAGGGGAGGTCCCAGGTGACATGATGTGACACCACCCACAAGAGGTGGAAGGACAACTTGATCAACTCCAGGCCTGTCATCCTGACCTTGGTACTGGGGAAGATTCTGGGGTGATTTGTTGTGACCTCACTCACACAGCAGGTGCAGGACAACAAGGGGATCAGGGTCAGCCAGCAGGGGTTTATGAAGAGTAGGTCTTCCCAAGGCAGTGGAGTTGCCATTTATGGAGGGGTTCAAAAACATGTAGAAGTGGCCCTGTGGAACAAGGTTTACCGGGCAGTGTGAGGTTGGACTGGATGATCTTGGAATCTCTTCCTACCTTAATGATTCTACGAGTCTGAATTCACTGGAGAAGCCTCATGGTCGGAGAGTCTCACTGTGCACACTGCTGGTTGTGTCCCCAGGAGCCCTTGACAGTGTTAATTCCTGTCAGCCAGGAGGTGACATGTTAGCACTTGCACCTGACAGGAACCATGAAAGAGGAAACTCTTCCTCTTCCTCTTAGAGGAGGAGATTGCAGCAGTCAGCGGCTCTCAAGACAGGTGCAAGCAATAGCCATCAGGCACTGAAAAGGTGTCACCTAATGTCAGGGCAAATGAGTTGACTCTCTTTCTGGCACAGGTGCTGGAAACAGGGTCCGTGTGTGGTGGTGAATTCCCCACCACAATTCCCCACTGCAGCAGAAGAGGACACACTGGACAGTACAAGCACCCAGCAGTTCCACCCCAAAAAGCCACCTAGCACAGACTACCCTACCTCAAATGGCCATGAAGCGGCTTGGGTTACGGTGTCTTCCGCACACTGACACAAGAGCATCCAGCACAACCTAATCTGCCCCCCTGTTCTGGCAATCTGACACCTTGAGATCCGGGAATATTAAACCAGCAAGCAGAAGCCCCTTGGACTAGCAGCAAAGGAAGCTACAGGAGAAAACAAGTCACGCTGGCAGTCAAGGAAAGCAACTAATTTTCAGTTACAACACAGAGGACCTGGGGCCCGTGAGATCTGAACATCCCCAGCCCTACAAAAAGCAGGTGGTGTTTAGCCATTTTGAAGTATTTTCTTTCCTAATCTGGAAATCAGGATTCCTACCCCTAAACCTAAAGGTTCAGGATGAAAGGTTAAGGATTAAGGTTTAGAATCCTAATCCTAAACCGGGTACACACCGTTTTGCTTCCTAATCCTTATGTCCTAATAATGAAGTATAAGCAAAGTGCAGTGCACCAGCTGCTAGCAGCTATGAGACAGCCAGCAGATTCCTGCAGAGAAGTCCTTCTGCTAGAGACGCAGTCCCTGTAAAACACACGCCCTAACTCTAGTTACTGACGATGGGTAGAGTCTCTGAGTCAAAAACGGGCACTGCGAGCACTCTAAAATAGGTTGGCTCCCAGTAGAGACATAAAATGCAAAAATAGGAGGGTGACAGGTGGGGAAAGTACATAAGGAAATAAAGAGCTGATGCAAGTAATAGTGTGAGCAGCTGCCTGCCCCGTATGAACAAGAGATGCAGCCAGGACTGGGGACGTCAGACACAGCATCCTAAGCAGCCAGCAGAGCAAAGACACCGCCACAAGGATGGGCAGCAACAGAAGAGCTTGGAGGTGACAATTCCTGACAGTCTGAGAACCTGCTGAAATTCTAAGTAGCCCTTAGAATTTGCTTCATGGAACAAAACACCACCCACAGGGTTCTTGGGTTTGGAGGATGGTGGTGGGACAAAGGAGTGTTTTGCAAAAGAACAGTAACGTGTAGTCACAGCTGTTTGTAGCTTCTAAGTCGGAGGGAGAACATGAGAGTAGGGCTCTTGCATGAGAATTGTACAGGTGCTAGAGTAGACAGGATGGACATTGAGAGCAGAGAACCTTGAGTACAAAGATGTAGCTGAAAAGGAAACAGGACAGGTTAAACACAAGGGAGAGAAAAAGGTGAAAACCAGAAAGAACCAATGAATAAACTTTCCAGACACAAGTATTGGTTCCCATGAGACTTCTGGCAAGTTACTCTCGTTCCTCATCAATGCCACCTAGATATTTCCTGTTGTCGCTGCCTCCCTTCAAGCTTCAAACTCCTGGTTGGTTGTGCAGAAATCAACCACAGGGAAGAGATGGGAAGGTGCAGAAGACCTTTGACAGGTTCTAAATAAAGCTCTAACTTTAATCTTCATTCTCGTGCTGCCAGCAGGTCTCACACGTACCCTTTGCCGAACGGGCAGATCCAGCAGCCCGGGCTGTGCTGTGCTGTGCTTAGGTGCGCAGGAAGGTTAAAAACGAATTAGACTCCTATCCGTGGTCTCCCTTGGTTGCCACACTCCCAGCCTCAGACACACAGAAGCAGTTCATGGCATGACAGACTGCAGGTCACACACGAGCCAACCTCACCAGGCCACAGGCACCCAGGCAGACAACCAGCACATTCTTCTCGCTGTGTGTGTTGACTCACAGCGCGAGGCTGACCAGTGGTTTTCCCTGATTTCTTTGTTTAAGACCACAGTGAAGTGCTCTCCAGCTTGCCCCATGGCTGTGCGGGCAGTTCTGCTGGGAGATTTCTATATTTTGATGATTTTTCTTGAGCAGCAGAAGGGTGGAAGACAATACATGTTCTGTACAGCGAATGTCAGATACATCAGAAAGGCTCTTCAGCTCCTCAGCTGCTCTAAACTGGCAGCAAGCCATTAAAACCAAGTGGCCAGATTCCCCAGGCAGCTCCAGTCAGTGTCGCTCCACTGAAGCTGATGAAGCAACACCAATTTTTGGACAATCGGGACTGGCCCACAGCCTGCACCACAGTCCAGAAAGACCATCTGTGTTTAACAGGATGAGAAATCAAAAGGACAGTCTGTGTCCTGACAACTCACCCAGTATCACTGAGACTAGGGATTTCCACGGTGTGAAGTCAGGTAGACTAAACACGAGCTACACAAGACAAATACCTGTTTATTGTCTCCTCCTCGGCGTGGCCCTAACAGGGAACAGTTACATAACTTCTTGCAATGGACTCCACGAGGCAACGAAGTGTGAAGGCAAGAAGGAGACAGCTGAGAAGAGGCAGAAATAGCACCATAAAGCAGCTGAACTATTTAATGAACTATAGTCACAACAAAGGAGAACGTGCTGCCCTGCTCACGCTGACTTGACCCATTCCCACCAACATCAGTAGGAGTGGCATCACCCAATCCTGCCCAGCAGCGTAAAGAAGTGGAGAAAACTCAGGTGGCTCAGCTCTTTAACCATGAAGCTGTTCTGAAAAGTTCCCCTATGACAATTTCATGGAAATCTGGGTACCACTTTTGCCATCCTAATTGTGGAAAGCCCCATCCAGAGCTAGAACTCACTCATCAGTATGAGAAGGGAAACCATATTAAACCATCTGGATTCAGGGTTTGTGCCTCATGGGTAGAAACCAAGATTGCTTGTGCAAAGCCCCATTGAGATGTCCAGCAAAAAGAGATGTCCGTCCTTAGACCAGAGCTTAGGAAGAAGTTCTTCAGTCCAAGGGCAGAGAGACTCTGGAACTGCCTCCTCCCTGGAGCTGTTCAAGGCCAAGTTGGACGAGGCCCTGAGCAACCAAGTCTGGCTGAGAGGCATCACTGACCATGGCAGGAGGTTGGAGTAGATGATCTCCAATGTCCCTTCCAGCCTTGGCCAGTCTGTGATTCTACGTTGCCATGGGCTAGTTCAGCGTATGTTTTCTACTATGCGGTGAAGAACTCACAGCTCTGCCTACGTGAACAAGCAGGCTCTGCACACAGGAAATCACCAATAAGTCAGACATTTCTTACACCCTCAGTGTGTGCACACTGCCTGCATTTTCAGAACACAGGGTGTAAATGAACCGTGCACACAAGAAGCTTTGAATGCTCTGTGTGTTTATTCAGCCGTTGTTTGTCCCAGATGCTAGAGCCACCATGAGTAAAAACAGGGCTGTCAGGGAAAACACCCCTCTTCTGCTTTGACACAGAAAAAGTCAACTGCCCCTTGCCAAGGACCGGAGCTCAGCAGCTCTTTCTCTCCCTGATTCTGGGCTCTCTTGTGGCTCCATCAGTCCCTAAAGGAAACCCTGAAGGAGAAACTCTGAGGACGTCTCTCAAGACAGAGTGTCCCCAAGAGTGCAAGGGCAAAGCAGGAGGGAAAACGTTTGCACACTGGGTGTGAATTTCTTCCAGTGTGCAAAGCTGGAATGACAGAGAAGATAATCATAGATTCATAGCATGATTAAGGTTGGAAGAGACCTCCAAGATCATCCAGTCCAACCATCAATCCAACCCCACCCTGCCCAATAAACCCTGTTCCCCAGGGACATATCCACATGGATTTTGAACACATACAGGGATGGCAACTCCAGCCCCTCCCTGGGCAGCCTGTTCCAACCCCTGACTGCACTGTCAGGGAAGACATTTGTCCTGATGTCCAGTCTAACCCTCCCCTGGCACAACCTGAGGCCATTTCCTTTTGTCTTATCACCAGTGACTTGGGAGAAGAGACTGACCCCCACCTCTCTACACCCTCCTTTCAGGCAGCTGTAAAGAGCAAGAAGGTCTCTCCTCAGCCTCCTTTTCTCCAGACTAAACAGCCCCAGTTCCCTCAGCCTCTCCTCATCAGACCTGTCCTCCAGGCCCTTCACCAGCTTCATTGCCCTTCTCTGCACCTGCTCCAGCCCCTCAATGTCGTTCTTGTGTTGAGATTCCCAAACCAGCACTTGAGATGAGGCCTCACCAGTGCCCAGTGTAGGGGGAAGATCACCTTCCTACTCCTGCTGGCCACACTATTGCTGATGCAGGCCAGGATGCCCTTGGCCTTCTTGGCCACCTGGGCGCACTGCTGGTTCCTGTTCAGCCACTGTCAATCAGCTTCCCCAGGTCTTTTTCCACCCAGCATTTCCCCAGCCACCCTTCCCCAAGCGTTGCTTTGCCTTGTGTTCTTGTTGTGGTATTTGCTGCTGTTTAAATGCCACTGAGCGAAGATGTGGGTGTTTGGCTTCCAGAAAAGTCAGTGCCAATGGGGCCCAGCACATTTGGGCTCTCCTGGCACAGTGCTGGACCCAGGCAAGCAACTGAAGACTGAGTTGCTCCAGGGCTCTGGCAGTGCCTGGTGCTAACTGCACCACAGCACACCAAGGACATGGACTGCAAAGCCTGTCTTCAGTAGCAACTCATTGAACAGACTTCAGATTTAAATGAACTCCATTTGAATGAAGGCATGCACGAGCGGCATGGTGCTGAGCAGCTTTGCATGCCCGTGCGGTTACTCTGTGGAGGTGGACTGTGCAGAAACACGGTTGATTAGGCCTGTTCCACAGCTGTCCCATAATAATGAACTTAACCACACTGCCAGTCCCTCAGCCGTGGTCTGAGGTCTGAAAGAGCCAGAAAGTCAGCTGCTGACTTTCAGCCATCTCCACAAAGGAACCATCTCAGCTAAAACTGGTTCCATGCTGCAGCTGAAGTCAGTATTTGAGGTCTACCAAAAGCTAACACAGGTTTGCAAATTCACACCTAAACCACCATAATATCTAACAAGCAGGGCCTTTACCTACGTGATGCCTGTGACAGAAGACTTAACCTCTTTCAGATTCTGCAAATGCCACAGGTCCTGAACTCTCACTGTCTCAGCAGCACTCTGTGCTATCTCACACAGCCATCGGAAACAGAAACCAGCTGATGCTACATAGTAGCATCTCTCATGTATCAGATGCTACATAGTAGCATCTCTCATGTATCAGATGCTACATAGTAGCATCTCTCGTTGAAGTCTGGATGGTGTCATCGGTCACACACTGTGTGTTCTAACGCTATTCAATGAGCATGCTGCTAGTCTAACCTGACCCGACCATTGTAGACACCGGTATCCTCGCTTCAACAGCAATTTACCTCATTTGTATTAATTGAAGGCAAGGTAGAGACCTCAGACAGCAGACAAGAGCTCGGTAAGCACAGGAATATGCCATCATCTTAATTGAGTGTAATGTGAAAAGGATTCCTTTTATTTTCTTTATTTTTCAATTCTGTTTCCTGGCATTTCATTTGCTGAAAGGCTCTCAAGCTCCGTGTCTCTGATTTAGGCTGCAGGGTAAGTTTGACTGAAGAAGACAGTAGTTAGATGGAATGATAGCTCACAGACTTTCAGCATCAGTCTGGAGCACGCAAGATCCAAACCACCTATATTTTGCCATCCTGAAACACGTTGCTCAGCTTTGCCCTCTCTTCTAAGCCAAAGAAAATCTTTGTTCCAACAACTATCACACATTTTTAAAGACTAAGTTAAACACATAAGTGACCATTACTGAAGAGACTAGGGTCAAAGGCCTGGTAACACTGTATCTGCCCAGTACAAAAGATGCCACCCAGGCATGTTTTTGAACAAGGGGTTTCCTCATGCAGGATCCCCTTGTCTGCAGAGCAAACTGTCTCACATTTGACTTTGTATCAGCAGGGGAGGGCAACAAGCCCTGAGATCTTTCCTTTGTTTAAATGCATTTCCTGCCTTCCTTACTGCTGCAGCCTGTGCTGTGGCAGGCTTATTTATAGTCCAAAGAGAGGAAAAAGCACCACTGGAGGCAGGAAAACTAAGTTGGGAAAGAATAGAAGGAAGTGTGGCTGCCATTTAGCCAAACAACCTAGAACTAATTGAGCTCAGCAGAGCCCCAGCCTCAGTGGAGCTGCTGGGAGCCAACAGAGCACAGTCCTGCTGCTCCCTCCAGGGCCCTGCTAGGGCTTCAGAGCATGAGAGTCGCTGCTGGGCACCAAATAGTCTCAACATCTCAACACCATGAGAGGAACTCTTTAAAAAAGAAAAAAAAAAAAGGAGTGTGCTGAAAGCTAGATCCAGACCAGACTAAGGTGAGTGCCGCCTCCTGCTCGTCACATTCTCCCCATCCTTTCAGACGCCGCCAGGCTGGCAAAGAAAACAGAATGAGCTGTGGAGAAAAGGGACTGTGCCTGAATGAAGGTTTGGAGAGATGGCTGATTTTTAGATAAAGGAATCTGGGTTCAGTTATGGGTTATTCAGAACTTTCATGAAGCCAAAGCAGCCTTTGCCACATATCTGTGAGACACCTTCGCTCGCTCTTTCTCCCGTGCCACGATCATGTCATAGTTGGCAGTTAAATGCTAGAGAAATGTTGATGGTAACTGCATACCCCAAGAAGTCATGACGTCAGCTTTGCGTTAGGTTAAGCGTATAGGCTTGGAGATGTGTGTGTAATGCGTACTCGCACAGGATGTGTTAATTTAGGATACATAAACATCTCAAACGTGTACGATTTATAGTTGAAGCTTTGTGAGAATTGAATGTGATCCTCGGGAGGGACAGCTGAAGGTGGTAACTTAGCCACACTTAAAGCACCTCAACACTTCTGTACTTTCAGAAGTTATGATGGCAGGTAATTTGTGTGTTGCATACAAAAAAACCCTGCTGTGTGTAGATACTCATCCGTATTATTCACTGTAACACCAGGGGTTTGCCATTCTGAGGTCTGACTTAAACTGACAGTAGAATGTGAGTGCAAGTCCTTCATCCTCACACACTGTTGTATGTGTACAATTAGCATCAAGTCAGGCTTTTCAGAGGGAATCGGGAAAGGTTATTGTAAGACTCTGTTTGGTTTCTTCTATATCCAACATGTCTTTGGCCCTCCTAACAAAGGAAATGCCGTTGGGATGTGAAGTTGAGGGCACTGAAGCTGTAATAAATAAGAGCTTCAGGATCTGACTATGTGATTTTCAACTTCTTTGAATCTACAGAACAACCTTTGTGCTCCTCTCACCACGGGGTTAGCACCCCAGCTCTGTGCCTGTGCCACTGGGATCGGTCATTGGTTATTCAGATGTTGTCTGCCATCAGGGTGGCTTTGTAAAAGGCTGCTGGGGAGTAGTAGGCAGTGCGAGGCGGTGGTTCTGCTGTGTGAACAGTGTGATGCTCTGCTGTGCCCCACCCCAGCTGTGGTCATGTTTACAGTTGGTTGTGCAGACAGCAAGGCAGGATGTTATCTCTGTAGGGGAAAAGCTGCAGTAGGACAACTGTAAACAGCACTCGGTTGAAAATCTGATCCAGGGACATTCCATTGAAGCAGATGTTGGTCAATGCTCATGGAAAGGACATCCTCTGCTGTGTCTGATTTCACAGGACTCCATTATTTACAGTAATGCTCATTTCCAAGAGGTTATTACACCGTAATGGGAGTAAAAGTAGATGCCTGTACAGATATTAGCAAGCGAGTGCTCTTTAGACTGCACTTTGATAGTGTTCTTGTTCAGGTAACACTCCTCGCTTCCAGTTTCAGTAACTGACTTCCCTGAGCAGAAACAAACAAAAATAACCAACTTTTAATTTAAAAATACAAGAGTAAACTGTGTGACCACCTTACACTTGTTAGACTTCTGTGAACTCGTAGAAAGCAAGGAAGGAACAGTGGCAAATCTGGAGATAAACGCTCACCCCAAGCTAAGAGGTGTTATGATTTCTTTTACTTATTCTTTTATGCTTATGTGCACACGAGTATAACTGAGATGTCCATTGCACAGCAACTGCAACTCAACAGTAAACCCTGGATCCTTCAGACTTGCTCTGGCCTGCAACACTCACCGCATTATTTTACAGCTTGATATTGCTGCATGAATAGAGCAAAACATGACCATTGCTTAGCTCTAAGGGGAAGAGCACTTGGAAACCAGCCAGTTTCGATGTAGTTGTACGGGGAAATGGGGTGAGACCATGTACTGGTGTGCTTTGGCACTGATTTCATCTAATGGTTTAGGCTGGAGGGGATCTCAGGGATCATCCAATCCTAACCCCCTGCCATGGGCAGGGGCACATCTCAGCAGACCAGGCTGCCCAGAGCCCCATCCAGCCTGGCTTTGAACACTTCCAGGAATGGAGCAGCCACAACCTCCCTGGGCAACCTGTTCCAGGGCTTCAGCACCCTCACAGGGAAGAACTACTTCTTAAGATCTGATCTAAATCAATCTTCTTTTAGCTTGAAAACATCCCCCTTGTCCTATCACTACAGTGAGTTCTAGATGGTACTTAGAAATTACCTGTTACTCAATAAATTCCTGTCCTTAATGAAGAACTAACAAGACAAATTCTAATGGAAACCCACAGAAACCAGAAGAGCTGCTCTCACCACTGAGAGCAGGGGTGAGAGATAAAGACAATGTTCTGAAGATAAAGACAACTTAACTCCACTGGTCTCTGCTTCTTCTAGCATTAGTTCTAGGGAACATGGCAGTAGCTTGAGCAGCAGAAGGCAATAACCCCAGTTTAAAAAACAGAAACTGCCTTACACAGTCACATAGCGGCAGAAGCAGAGGTTTTAAGGTGTAAAAAACACACATTAAAAAGGTTTGTTTCGAAATGACAAGGCTTCACAGGTTCAGATGCTCAAAACTTTGCGAACAGAGGTTGTTTTTCCTGAGGATAACAGTAATTCCATTAGAGCTGCTCCCCATAAAATCCTATTGGCTGCTATTCTGTCTGCAAGAGATTGTGTTTGTGTGCAAGAATCTTCCCAAGTACTGACCAGGTTGCAATTTTTAAGGCTCCAAGCTAAAAATAAAGAGGGTGAACTTGATATACCGGAAGAAAGAAGAGGTTCACATGGCTTCCTACCCTGACAGCATTTTGCCAGGAGATGTAATGAAGGCTGGAGCTGTCAGATAAACACCTCCGTCCTGTGTCATTCTGTTGTGAGCAGTGTGGGTTTCTGGTGCCAGGAAAGGAGACTGAATCAAAATAAAATCACAGCTTACAAACTAATGTGCTCTGGCTGGCAGACAAACTGTGCCAGGCTTTCAGGAAAGCTCGGGGTTAGTAGGATTTACAATTTCTCATGCAATTGCTGCAGTGTAAGCATCTTCATTTCTTTCCAAGCCCCTATTCTGCTCCATCAGATGCTCTTATAAAGGACTTTTGTGCTCCAGATCACAGTCCTGCTCACATTGCAGAAGAAAAGAGCAGGGACTCAGAAACACCCCCATGTCAGTTTGAGGCAGGCAAAGCAACAAGGGTTTGAGAGCACAGCCTGCAGCACTGTCACTCAGCAAGCAGAACTGGGGTAGAGAGAACATAAAGAGAAACCAAGCTAAAACACATTGAAGAATCCATACCAGACAACAGGAAAGTAGTTCTGCAGGGAGAATCACAGGATCACAGAATTATTGACGCTGGAAAAGACCTCTGAGCTCATCCAGCCCAGCCGAGGACCTAAATTCACCACATTGGCCAGACCAGGGCACTGAGTGCCGCAGTCAGTCTGTCCTTAAACACCTCCAGGGATGGGGACTCCACCACTGCCCTGGGCTGTCCATTCCAGCATCTGATCACCCTTTCTGTGAGGAAGGGATTCCTAACATCCAACCTAACACTCCCATGGCAGCTTCAGGCCCTCCCTCTCATCCTGGTTGCCTGGGTGAAGTGGTAGAGAGGGAGAAAGTCCTCCCCAAGTCTCCTCTTCTCTAGACTAAACAATCCCAGCTCCCTCAGCCTCTTGTCATCAGACTTTCCCTCCAGTCCTTTCCTCAGCCCTGTTGCTCCTCTGGACCCACTCCAGCCCCTCCATCTCTTTCTTGAAGTGAGGGGCCCAGAACTGTCCCCAGTACTTGAAGTGAGACCTCACCAGTACCCAGCACAGGGGGAGAATTACATCCCTAGTCCTGCTGGCCACACTGTATTGCTGATACAAGCCAGGAGAAGCAGCTGCTCAACACTGAAAACATAAACACCAGAGCTAAAAAGTTATTTATCTGATAATGTCCAAAAAACCAGCTCATAACTGTACGCTGAATGCCGTGACTCTTGTGAATGTTTATTCAGCTGCTTCACTTGAAGCATACCAGCATTCCCATTGATTTAAAGCAAAATTACTTCAACAAGCTGATAAAAGTAAAGCCAGGCAGTCCTTAGATCATCTAGTTTGATTTCAAACACAGCACGCTGACTTTACCCTTCCTCTTCTCCAAAACCTAAGAGCTTGCCTGCTTCCCACGGTCCATACGGGCATAGCATGTCCAAGAGGAAGGTTCAGTGGGAAGATCATCATACTCTATACGCATGAGCAGTAGCTCACTGCAGCAAGGCTCACTCAGCTTAACACAAGTACCTTTGCTCAGATGGGAACGACATGTTGAGGGGGTTGTGTACCAGCTTACAGCACAAGGGTGAAGGTCAAAACGTACGAAAGGTAGACTGCTTCTCCCAGAAGTCTACATGCTATCAGAAAAAAAAGCCATGAACGCTACTGTAGTTGTTTTCCTGCTCTTGCAGTGAACTAGACAAGTTCTGATGCATAAACAAGGGTGAATTAAAAACACTTCACAAGTCAGCCTTCGTGCCAAAATGCAGCTGCCTTCAGTCCTCCCATTTCCCACCAACCATGGGCAAACTGTAGAGCAAAATAAGGAGTCACCGTTGAGAATGAAACATAGAAGAATTAACTAAATGGAGACAGTACTCCAAGAGATGTCTAAGCAGAGTGGAGTACAGCTGCAGAATCATGTCCTTCAACTGGCCACGCTGCTTTTGATGTAACCTGGGATGTCACTGACCTTCTCATCTGAGAGGTACATTTTTGGCTCGCATCCAGCTTTTTGTACACCAGCAACCCCAAGTTCTTCTCTACAGAACTGCTCTCAACTCCTTCATTTCCTCCAGCCTCTACTGATACTAAAGATTGCCCCAACCCAAGTGTTCACTCTGGGCCCCTCACAAGAAGGCTGTTGAGGTGCTTGAGCACTTCCAAAGAAGGGTAACAAAGCTGGTGAAGGGTCTACAGAAGAAGTCCTAAGAGGAGAGGCTGAAGGAGCTGGCGCTATTTAGTTTGAAGAAAATGAGGCTGAGAGGACCTTTATTGCTGTTTACAACCACCTGAAAGGAGGTTGCAAAGAGGTGGAGGTCAGTCTCTTCTGCCAAGAAACAAGCAGTAGTGTCTTAGGTTGAGGCTGGGCCTCAAGAGGAAGAGGAAATGACCTTAAGATGCACCATGGGAACTTTAGGTTGGCTATTAGGATAAATGTCTTTACAGAAAGGCTTGTAAAGCACTGGAAGAGGCTGGCCAGGTAAGCAGTGGAGGCTCCATCACTGGAGGAGTTTAAAAGATATATAGATGCTGAGAGACACAATTTAGTGGTGACTTGGCAGTGCTGGGTTGACGGTTGGACTTGATGATTCCTAGTTCTCTTCTAACCAAAACAATTCTGTGACTGAAAACAAACAGAATAGCGTCTTCTTACCATTAAGAGACACAAAATGTAACCACTAGCAATTGATTAAGATTGCCCTAGATTCAAGTAAGGGTAATAAATGCAGCAGTTACATCAAGAGACACTGCCCCCGAGGGGCTCTGGCATACAAAGCCACCGAGTGTTCTCACTCTAACAAGCAAATCTCCTCGGAACTAGTGAGCACGGAAGCAATAGCCTCTCTCTTATCTTTGCACCAAATACTTCATAGACTACACAGAAGGCAAAGACAGATCCACATTTGCTCGTCTCACAGTGAGTTTGGAGCACAAACCCTAAAAGGTTTTGCAAGCAGATCTCAGACAGGCTGTTGGATTTCAAAGTCTGACTGACAAATACACCGTGTGCTTGGCTTAGTGAAGACTCTGCCAGTAGAGAGCTGCCTGCCATTTCTACCAGGTTATGTGTTTGTGATCCACCCCTCATGCTACAGTGCAGGCACAAGCTTAACGTGCTGCTTTTTCCAAGGAAGTGGAGCTTTACTTTTAATAATTTGACAGAAACTGGTTTTAAAAAAATGGGAGAGGAAGGAAACAGGCTGAGGTTTTCCTCTTTCCAGGGTCTGTCACTAGGCTCTGCTGTTCCCACTCTTGTAAAGCCGATGCAAATGGACTATGGCAAGTTGCAAGGTGGGATGTATTGCTTCACGCTGATAGATACTCAGTACCAGCTTGTGTTGCCTCATGAGAAAAGACTTGGCTTTCCAAGCCAAAGCTTGACTGACTTTCCAAACCAAGACTTGACTGACCTACCTAACCAAGAACTACCGCAACACCAGCAGTGGCAACACGCACACCAGAATTAACAGAAGAGAAACACCATTTTCTCTGCTCATGTGTAATGCAAAATTGGCAGGATGTCTCTCTGAGGCAAGTTTTGCATGGAAAGCTTACACAGAGGTGATTTACACAAAGTTGGAAGTAATTGAAAACCCAATAAGAGAGAGAAGTAAAATACACAAGTCCCATAGAGCTAGGTTCTTAATTTAAAACAGAAATAGATGTGTTTTGAAACACAGGCATTGACTTGAAAAAGGTTTTGTACAACTATTATTCCTCTTCGTGTTTGAGAAGACGCAATGGAGAGCTCTGAAAAGAGCAGATGTCATGCTTTTGTTGACTTACATTCTTTTGCATCACACAATAACACAATCACCAAGGCTGGAAAAGACTTTTAAGCTCACAAAGTCCAATTGTCTGTCCTATAACCCCCAACCACTAAATTGTCTTCCAAATCATAGAATCATAAGGGATTGGAAGGGACCCCGAAAGATCATCCGGTCCAATCCCCCTGCCACAGCAGGATCACTTCACTGGAGAAGTTATAGAATCAGAATCACTCTGGTCTGACAAATCACCATGTCTTTCAATTTTTTTAACCCCTCCAGGGACGGTGCCTCCACACCCTCCCCGGGAAGCCTATTCCAAGGCCTCTCCACTATTTCTGGGAAGAAGTTTTTCCTAAGGTCCAGTCTGAACTTCCCCCGGCACAACTTGACCCCATTTCCTTTTGTTCAATTGCTAGCCCCTAGGGAGAAGAAGCCAACCCTGGCCTCACTCCAACCTCCCTTCAGGTAATTGTAGTGAGGTCTCCCCTCAGCCTCCTCTTCTGCAGGCTGAACAGCCCCATCTTCCTCAGCCTCTCCCCATCAGACGTGTTCTCCAGATCCCCACCAGCCCAAATGTCCTTCCCTGTCCCTTCTCCAGCACCTCAGTGTCCTTCCTGTACTGCAGTGCCCAAAACTGTCTCAAGTACACAAGGTACAGCCTCACTGGGGCCAAGTATAGGGGCAGGATCACCTCCCATCGATTGTGGGAGAAAGCATTCGTGTTGGATGTTTAAATGGTAAAGGAATTGCTATTATTGAGGCTGGAATAGATCTCTGAGGTCATCAAGTCCAACCTATGACCTGACACCATGACATCAGCTAGACCCCAGCACTAAGTGCCACATTGATTAGCTCAAACTTCCCAGATACAGAAAAGGCAACAAAAATGAGAGCTGTTGCATGTTTGACATTGCAGCAACGCCTCATCCTTGAAAACAAGTATGTTACAACTGATCAGGTCTGTTGAGAGGTCTTCAGAACTATCAAGGTAGTATTGGAATAACCACCTTTTAGGACAGGTTTGGTTTTTTGCTTAGTGGTGCTACTGCATCTACGTCTAGAATTACAGGAACACTCTTCAAGGTGTGGTGAATCTCTTCTACCCATCTTTACTGCACCTTCACTGCACTTCCCCCGTTCTATTCCACTCCAGTTCAGGCACACAGCTTCTGGGTTTGGGAGAAACCAAGAGCCGTCCAAAATTAATGGGAAGGTGATGGGAGGCTGGGTAGGAGTTCCTGTTGGACACGGTGTGAGAAGCACTGAAGGGGTGGTCCATTGGAAGAGTGACTTAATCCTCAGAGAATTCAGCAGGCACAGTAATCCCCAAATCTCTACTGAGCAAGTGACAACATCGGTCAGAAGTTTACAGCTGAGATGAATGTTTACCAGGTCAGCCAAAAAAAATCTCCTACTGCTGCCATGGTGCAACTGATCTGTTGATAGTTGGAAGGGACCCTAAAAATCATCTAGTTCCAACCCCCATGCAAGCAGAGACAACTTCACTAGATCAGGTTACTGAGGGCCCCATCCAACCTGGCCTCAAACCTTTCCAGGGATGGGGCAGCCACAATAAACGTTCAAGAGAGCACAAAATCCTTTTCCGCCATTGTTGCTGAGAACAGAACTATATCAGCTGTTTTAGTTTGGTTCTTGAACTCCAAATTTCAGGCGGGTGCCCGGCATAAAGACATTCAGTTTAAAATTGCTATGTACTCACAGATCTAAAAACCACGCAAAAGCATTTGTTTCCAGTTGAAAGCAGCCAGCAACCTTAACTCTAGGCATTGACATAGGATCCACCTAGTGCTTATAATCCCTGATAGAAAGGATGGACTGATTTCAAGGCTCACATCTAAGGTACCATCAAATTAGGTCATCCTTATCTTCTCCTGTTTTCTTGGCCACAACATGACTACAGGGTGTACCCTTGGGTGTGAAAGGGGAGCTATGTAGTGCATTTGCAGCGCTCCTGTGGCCCCTAGAGCGTTATACTGAAGAGTCTGGAATAGATTTAGAATGCTAGGGATGCAACACAGCCTATAGATGTGTAAATCTCGTTCACTGTAAAGTCAGGACCTGGGAATCGTATGTATTTTCAATAAAATCTCCTTTCCATTACATCCTTTAGATGCCTTTTGGCCGGCAGTTTAGTGTAAGAGCTGTTTGAACTATGTTATAGCAGACTGCTTCGTCACACTTAGTATTCATGAGACATCCCGTCTAGGGAAGGCTTCCACAGTCTGCTTATTCAGCTCTCTGTGTAGCAAAGGGCACATGTAGGGTCCAAGGCAGTGAGGGAGTCCAGCAAACCAGGCAGTGTTTATTAGTTGTGGATTTGACATCTTCTAAAAGGCTGAAGTCAAATCATACTGCAACCGTTTAGGAAACAAACATAGTAACAGCGATTTGCAGCTAGTGTAACCTGACGTTGATGTCCACTGAGAGTCTTCCCTCCTGTTACATAAGCTCCGGAAGAACAGGTTAACAGAAGACAACATTTTCAGGCAACCCTCAAACCAGCCATATTCAGAAAATAGCTCCAAATTCCAATGCTGAGATAAACTGTCAGTGACCAATTGATAACGGAATGCACCTAGAGTTAATTAAGCGACACACAGCCAAGGCACAGCCAAGTATGTCTCAAATGACAAGAGAAACAAGGCACAAAATAAAACCTCTCCTACGGTAACGAGTGGCTCTGGATCCAGTTATCCAGCAGCAATAAAAATGAACAACTTCTGGATCTCAAACTGAAAAAAAATCATAGACTGGGTTGGATTGGGAGGGACCTCCAAGAGGCATCTAGTCCAACACCCCTACAACAGGCAGGGACATTGCTAACTAGACCAGATTGCCCAGAGCTCCATCCAGCCTGACCTGGAATGGCTCCAGAGATGGGGTCTCCACCACCTCTCTAGGCAGCCTGTGCCAGGGATCCCCCACCCTGAGACTCAAGAACATTTTCCTGCTGTCCAGCCTCAATCTGCCCTTTTCCAGCTTCAAACTGTGACAACTCGTCCTGTTGTTCCCTGCCCTTGTGAACAGTCTTGCCCAGCCTTCTGACAGGCCCCTGTCAGGTCACTATAAGGTGCCCACCAGAGTCTTCTCCTCTCAGGTGTTCCACTCTTTAGTTCTTTGCAACTTTTCCAACACTATCCACACTTTTGGACATTAAAAAATCATTGTTATTATTAATGTTACTATTACCAACATTGTTTCTCTGTTCTGTTACGTGACTACTTAAATCCATCCCTCTAGCGTGAGGAACTGATAAACTCTTCCCCACGTCAGTCACAACCACAGATCATGGCATTTTTTGCTGAGCCATAGAAAAACATTCACATTCTTGCTTCAGAAAGTGCAAAGGCTCCTTTTTCTTTTTAAGGAGAGTATCCTGAGTACTTTGTGGGTTATTGCCACAAATACTCAGTTACTATCAACCAAATATTGGAACTCTAGCGCATGTGAGCCCTTGAGTTTGCATGATTTTGACTTCACAGTCAGGATCAGTGTTTAAAATGGGTTCTTCATTCAGTTGTCTAATGAATCATAGAATTGGAAGGGACCTTGAAAGATCATTTAGTCCAATCCCTCTGCCGCAGCAAGATCACCTAGACCAAGTTACACAGGAACACATCCAGGAGGGTCTTATACCTCTCCAGTGAAGGAGACTCCACAACTCCCCTGGGCAGCCTGTTCCAGTGCTCTGTCACCCTCACTGGGAAGAAG
>JAOXOE010000506.1:231224-262972 GCA_028565055.1 Phoeniculus purpureus
AGGGGTGACCTCATTAATGTCTATAAATATGTGAGGGGTGGGTGTCAGGAGGATGGAGCCAGGCTCTTCTCAGTGTCTCATCTAGTGACAGGACAAGGGGCAATGGGTGCAACTTGGAACATAGGAGGTTCCATATATATATCAGAAGGAACTGCTTCACAGTGAAACTGCCCAGGGGGATTGTGGAGTCGTCTTCTCTGGAGATGTTTAAAACTCGCCTGGATATGTTCCTGTGTGACTTGGTCTAAGTGATCCTGCTGTGTCAGGGGGATTGGACTGGATGATCTTTCGAGGTCCCTTCCAATCCCTAATGTTTTGTGATTTTGTGATGTAAATCCCTCCTCTTTTAGCTTGAAGCCATCCTCCTTGTTCTTTGGTTTGACAAGGAAAATCCTCAGTTTCTTTGGGAAACCCCTCTGCTCTATCTGAGAAGAGAACAGGAGAAAAGGGTACCAAGTCACTTTGAATTAAAGAGGAGTTGCAGGTTCTCCTATGTGTGTTTGGAAGGTGGAATCTGTAAGCTCCTGGTTCTAATAGGAAGATTGTGAAAGCCATGTTTGCATGAATTAAATAACAGATTCTTTCCTTTTAATACAATAGTAAAATCATTTAGGTGGGAAAAGACTTTTAAGTTCATCAGGTCCAACGATTGACCCAGCTATTCCAAGCCCACCGTTGAAAGGAATCTGAATTTTACTGTTTTTCCTCTGTTTTTCAGAGTAAAGGTGCAAGTGCTGGCAGAGAATGGACAGAACAAGAGACGCTGCTGCTGTTAGAAGTAAGTTTATGGAAGGTTTGAGCTAAGAAACCATGCATGATATTATTCTGTGCTTTTCAATTCCATACATCTACTCATTCCTTTTGTCACTCAGCTGCCTTTGTTGTATTCTTTAAATTTTTCTGGCAAGTCTACAAGAAATAGATATGAGATGACTCCAATCACATTGTAAAAATGAGGTCAGAGAACTGTTAATTCACTCAAACTCATTCTTTGTCCCCAGATTGCTTCACCTGATGCTCCTGAATACGTGGGATTTGTCGGGTTTCTTGGAGTTTCAGTCTAGGATGAAACCTGTCCCACAAGGTGCCCTGCAGAAGTAACTTTAGTCTTTCACCTTTGCATCAGGGCAGCCTTTCAGCAGAAGGATCTTGGTTGCCTAAACTAATTTATATGCTGCCATTTCCTATAAGAAAACAATCATCTACCTGGAACATTTTCTTGAGGTAGAGGTTGCTTATAGGGTGGGAAAAAATGCCAAGATGTCTGTCTTGGTGAAAATATGAAGAAACAAGACTAACATCTGACTTACTTCCCTCACTAGTGTTGTTATTATTATTTAACTATTTTGGATGTTTGGAGCTCATGTTCATAAGGAGTAAGTAGGCTAATGAAATAGATAAAAAAACAAATAAAAATAATTTAAAACAAAGAAAGCAACCAATCCCCCAAATCTTGAGATTCCAATTTTATTTTATGTGAAATGATATTAATAATGGGGTTTTTCCACATTCTTAACCTATGAATAAATCAGTAAAGAGTAGATCAGTTCAAGCATAAGTAATGCAGCTCTAACAAGCCAGCTCAGTCCAATTAAATCCTTGGAGTAGCTCTGGGCAAATATGTATGTGGCCAAGTTACAGAGAATAAATGTTATCTAAAATAATTCTTGTCCTTCTCTCTGTTGACTGAAAAAATTGGGGGAGGGAAATACTGTTTCCCTCCCAGAATAGTCTTCCCTGCTTCTCCCTATCTCCATGGAGTGCTATTCTTGCATAGTTAAGTACACTTTCAGCTATTTATAGTAAGAACAAGCATTGCGATAGATCATCTAGCGCACAAATATCAAGCAGAGAAGGAAAAGGAGCAAAGAAATTCCCTGCCTAGCAATGAAAAGCAGAACTGGTGTGTTTAAAAATGGATGGAGGGTGACATGTAACGGGCAGCACAGAGATGAAATTAGGGGAAACCAAAGGAAGGTTGAACCTTGAGTAAATATTTCACCATGAATATGACTGAGTGAACAAGGTCAGATGGAGGTCGAAAAAGCATATGGAGGTCAGGAGAGCAGTTCATAACCAGCTGGTAACCTGTGGTATGGAGCAAGCTGTACAGTGTCCTTGGTGCTTTTAGTGAAGGGAAAGAGCAGGGTACAGTGGCCTTTTGAAGATACACTGGAGGTTTTTCCCTCTTCCCCACCCAATTTGAGCAGGGACATGTAGCTAGGAGACACAAAGGGACTTAAAACCAGCACCAGGTAAAGCTTAAATCACTTTCCGATCAGGATGTGAAAAGCTTCACCTGCAGCAGGAGGCAGCTTAGCCTTTTTTTCTCTATTTTTTTCTGCACCTGTCAGATCTCTAACACTTCCCAGTTTAATTTGTCCTTTGAGTCTCCTTCCACAGCTTTGAAAATGTTCCTCAGCTTTTGCATTTCCCCCTGAACTGACCTTCAACACCCACAACATGCCCGAGGGTCCTGTTCAGGTAGACTTGGAAGAATTCTCACAGATTCAGTTTTAGCTGTGAAAACATTAAAACACTTTTCCTCCAGAGCTTCTGGGGAAAAAAAAAATGTTCAGAAACATCTGGAGTTAAAAAATAAGTCTTTATGTTGATGAGAAAGAACAGTTTAGTTGTAGTCCTGCAGGCAAAAGTCTTGTCAATGCTTGACCTTCATATATATATAGTGATGTGTTTATTGGAAATGCTCCTTCTTAGATTGGTCAACTCTTAGAATCATAGAATTGTTCAGTTTGGAAAAGCGCTTTCAAGCTACTTGAGTCCAACCATGAACCCAGTTGTCTCAACCCACTGTTAAACCCTGCCCATAAGCTCCAGATCTCCATGGCTTTGAAACATATCCAGGGATGGAGACTCAACTGCTTCCCTGGGCAGCCTGTTCCAAGACCTGATGGCCATTTCCATGGAGAAGTTTCCTCATGTCCAACCTAAACCTCCCCTGATGCAATTCTGTCTCCAGGGCACCCACCTCATTCAGCAGGGGGCCTACATTGCCTCTAGTTTTATTTTTACCTGCAATGTATTTAAATAAGCCCTTTTTGTTGCCCTTGACCTCTCTTGCAAGGTTTATTTCCAAAGAGGCTTTGGCTTTCCTAGTTGCATCCCTACATTCTCTCACCAGAGCCTTATAACCACCCGAAGTGGCCATCCCCTCCTCCTTGACCTATAGACTTTCTTCTTTCTCTTCAGTTTGCCCTCTTCAGTCTTCCCCTTCAGTTTAACCACACAGGTCTTCCGGCTCCCTTGATTGACTACTTTCCTGTTGGGATGCTGTTTTCTTGTGCTTCAAAGCAGTAGTCTTTGAATGTTAACCAGCTACCCTGAGCCCCTTTACCTGCCAGTACCCTGCCCCATGGGATTTCCCCCAGCAATTCCTTGAAAAGGCCAAAGTTGGCCCTACTCAAGTCCAGGGTTGTAATTCTGCTAGGTATTCTGTTCCTACTACACGAGACCCTGAACTCCAGCATCTCATGGTCGCTGCAACCAAGGCTGACCTCAACTTTCACTCCTTCAACCAGACCCTCCTTGTTGGTGAGAACAAGATCCAGCAGTGCTCCTCTCCTAGTGGGCTCCTCCATCATTTGCATCACAAAATTGTCACCAATGCACTGGAGGAACCTCCTGGACTGTGGGTGGCTGGCTGAGTAGGTCTTCCATCAAAGTTAAAATCCCCCATGAGAAACAAGGCCTGTAGCTGTGAGGCTGCTGTCAGCTGCCTGTAGAAGACCTCATCAACCTCCTCATTCTGATCTGGTGGCCTGTAATAGACACCCACAACAGTGCCACCCATGCCAGCCTGCCCCTTAATCCACCTCCACAAACTCTCAACTCCCTCTTCATCCATCCCTGGACAGAACTCAATACATTCCAGTTGCTCTCTCACGTAGAGAGCAACTCCTCCACCCCATCTTGCTGACCTGTCCCTCATGAAAAGGACATAGCTGTCCATGACCACATTCCCGTCATGCAAGCTGTCCCACCAGGTCTCTGTAATTGCCACCAGATCATAATCATCTGACTGGGCACAGATTTCTAACTTCTCCTGCTTATTCCTGATGCTGCCATTTCCTCTTGCACTATCACTTGTTCCTTGTGAAAAGAGAGCAACTTCTACCCCTCTCCAGCCTCCTTTCAGGTAGTTGCAGACAGCAGTAAGGTCTCCCCTCAGCCTCTTTTTCTTCAGCCTAACCAGCCTCAGTCCCCTCAGCTGCTCCTCTTAAGTCTTGTTCTTCAGCCCCTTCTGCATCCTTGTTGCCCTTCTCTGGACTTAACTCCAGCCCCTCAATGTCCTTCTTGTACCCAGAATTGACCCCAGTATTCAATGTGTGGTTGATCCAAGCCAGGATGCTGTTGGACTTCAATCTCAAGCAACGAGAAGCCATTCATTTAATTAATTCTTCACCTTCATGCTGAGATAGTGACCTGGTTTGAGTTGTCAATTCATGACGCAAACCTTTGTGCAATATTTTTGCATAAAGTAGGGTCACATGTAGACAATTTCCATCTTTTGCAGGCTCTGGAGATGTACAAGGATGACTGGAACAAAGTGTCGGAGCACGTTGGGAGCCGCACCCAAGACGAGTGCATTCTCCATTTCCTTCGCCTCCCCATTGAAGACCCTTATTTGGAGAACTCAGATGCGTCCCTGGGCCCCTTGGCTTACCAGCCCGTCCCTTTCAGCCAGTCAGGCAACCCTGTGATGAGCACTGTTGCTTTTCTGGCCTCAGTGGTGGATCCCCGCGTGGCGTCAGCCGCTGCAAAGGCTGCCCTAGGTAGGGCTTTGCCCTAGCACTTTTTGTTGTCACCTTCCTTCCTTAAGGTGGTTCATGTCCCCCTTTTGTTCTTGTTGATTGATGGCATTGCATAGGTGTTGGTGTCACTATGGCCACCAGTGATCAGAGAAGAGAGGAATTAATTTGGCGAAAACCTGTCCCCATATAATGTTTTGTGTGTTATTTTTTTATTTTATTTTTTTTTAACAGAGGAGTTTTCTCGAGTCAGAGAGGAGGTACCGCTGGAGCTTGTTGAAGCTCATGTAAAGAAAGTACAGGAAGCAGCAAGAGCCTCTGGGAAGGTGGATCCAACTTACGGGCTAGAGAGCAGCTGCATTGCCGGGACGGGTCCAGATGAGCCGGAGAAAATGGGTAGGTTTTGCAGCAAAATGCAGAGCTTTCCACTGAGGAGTTTGCTCAGGTGTTCTCTCTTGACTCATAGTAAAACATAAGCTCACCTCCAACAGGAGATGGAAGTTGTGGGTAAGGAGTGTGACAGGATGTTGTGCTCCTGTTTGTGGCAAGATTATTAACTGTTGGTACTGAATTAATGAATTTAGGACTAGCTTTAGCTTAAAAATGTGTTTTCCTACTCTCACTACATAGAACTGCCACTTGCCTTTTACTCTATTTTGGCTCTTTCTCCTCCAGCTGTGAAACAAGTAGACACTGTTTACTACAGTCTTACTCAAGGACTTTAATCTCTTTAGTGTGGTGCAGATGGACCATTTTTTCAGTAGATCCGGGTGGTTTTTCTCTCTTCAGCGTTGCTGGCTGTTGTTTTGCTCAGCTTATCACAAATCATCTGGGTGAACATAGTGACTGGATATTTAAAGGCCCTGGGGAAAGCGGAGCAGAACATAATCCACGCTGACTGCAGGGTCTGATTTGGGCTGCGCTAGTGCGTCTTGTAGTTGACCTGCCGTCACCCCATCTGGAGATGCCAGCAAGGTGCCAGATTGTGCGATGGGATGATGTGGGACCCGTGTGTTCCACTGCTGGAATGGGTGAGGATGCAGGTCTGCTCGTTTGGATTTTTAGTGCCTGCTCTAAATCTACACCTATAGATGTAAAAGTTCTGTTTAATTCCTGAAGGTTTGTTGTTTTTTAAATAGAAGTTAACAGACTTGACTCCATCCTTCTGGCACAAGTGTCAGTTCTCAGTGGGATAGGCTCCACGGCAAGTGTCTCGGTGCTTTGGGAAGATGGGGAATTATGTGCTGAAAGGGGACCCACTGAATCTCTGCATCTCTTTGTTTGGAAGAGAACTTTAAAGCTCATCAAGTCCAACCTTTGACCCAGCACTGCCAGGTCACCCCTAACTCATGGCCCTCAGCATCAGGTCCACATGTCAATTAAAATGTGACTCCACCACTGCCCTGGGCAGCTGTTCCAATGGTTTACAACCAGTTCAGTGAAAAAATTCTTCCCAGCACCCAGCTTAAGCCTCCCTTGATGCAAACTACATCCATTTCCTCTAGTCCCAGCTTCCAGTCAGCATCTGGAAGATCTACTTCTGTCCCAAAGTGCTCTGTGGAAAGTGCAAGGCTTTATGGCTTCTTTTCAAGTCTACTCTAAACCAAATATAGATGTTACTGCCTTCTGGGGCTGTGTAATTTGATACTTACTTCAACTTTTTCTTTCCTGGGCCTTTTCCATAGTGTCTAAGTCCAGGTGTCACTGTAGTAGGTAAATGTTAAGGACCTCAGTGACACATTTGAATCTTAATTCATAATCCTGCAGGACAGCCATGGGGGTGTTTTACAGCTAGTCCTAAGTATCCCATTTCTCCAGGAAGATTTGCACACAGGTTGCAAATAGAGGTTTTTTTTTTTAAGAACTCTTGTGAAATACAAGGAGTTGAGGAGCAGATGACCCTAACATGATTATTTCTGAATGAGCTGTGCGGTGAGTTCCATCAGTAATACCCTCCTGTTCTAGCTAATGCGATTTGTATCGGGCTGTGGCTAATGGAATAAATTAGGACAACAGCAGATGGTTCTCCCTGGGGGAGCTGCTCAGCAAGAGTAAACTGGGTCATTCCACAATCTGCGGGGTCTTACAACCTCCCAAACAACTTGGCACTGGAGGCCACGAGGGAATCCACGGCTTGCACACGTGCAGAGGTGCATTTAATCAATCCAAGTGTAGTGTCATGGTGTGCAACAGCATGGCATCATGTTTTGCCATGGTTACACTTCCACTTTTATATCTAAATGTCTCTGTGGGGAACTAAAAATACCTGCTGAGGATTCCATACTATAATCAAAGTTTATCAATTGGTGGTTTAGAAACAGAATTGCATTACAGCTCCGGACTAATTTTGAAACTCTTAATGTTGGTGAATTGTGGGCAGTGTGGAATGAGGAGACTGTAAGAGGTGCAGGTGCTGTCGATGCTGTCTTTGCCTTTCATGGAATCCCAGAGTCTCTTTCATTGGAAGAGACCTTTAAGATCAAGTCCAACCTTTGACCCAGCACTGCCAGGTCACCACTAAACCAAATCTCTAAGCAGCAGGTCCACTTGTTGTTTCAATCCCTCCAGAGATGGGGACTCCAGCAGTGCTCTGGGCAGCCTACTCCAAAGCTTTACAAACCTTCTGAGGAAGCAATTCTTCCTAAACCTCCCTTGATACAGGAAGCTGTGGGATGTGCCCGGTGCAGGGTGTCAGTGCCCTCTCTACTCCTTGTGGTTGCAGAATATGATAGATGTAGCTGCTCTGGGTCCCTTATAGTAAAACTGAACCAAGAAGAGCAAACAAGGGATCCTGGTGACTAAGCTCTAGAGAAGGGAGTTAACGTCACCACTTAAGTTAATAGTTTCTATTAAGTCATCACCGAGTTTCTGCTTCCTTAATAGCTTTCCAAAGGTAATTAACTGCCTCTGTAGTGTATCTGTGCTCTGAATGAGGACTCAGGCATCTCCCAAGTCCCTGTGTTGGAGCCAGTTATGTGTTTTAGGTCCCCTGACAAGTATTTCTGCTGACACAAGCGTGTGGATGCTTCAGGCTGAAGCTCACCAGTGACAGAGGCATGGAGGTGATGTGGATCCCATTTACTGGCTCTGCTATTACCCTAAGCAACAGTGGATGGTTAAATTTAACATTTAATGGATGATTTATCATTCTGAAATACACACAGTAGGAAACCACACATATGCAGATACATATATGCAGGAGAAGTTGATTTGCTTTGGTTTCGGCAGGAAGATTCTACTCGTGATGTCCAGGGTTAAATAAAACACACTGTGCTAAACTGAGCAGGATCCTGATAGTCTGTACATTTTGCCTCTATCTAGAGGTAGTTCTGCACCACTGGAGGACTGAGCCCATCGGTCTTCTTGTGATAGACTCACACAGCTCACATGAAAGCTGCCACAGCTTTCTGCGCATCCTCTAGCCCTCTCCACGGTGCTTGGAGCTGGAAGCTCTGGTGGCTGTGGAGTCTTGACTTACAGGGGAACATGTGAACAGTGTCTTAGGTGTTGCCATAGTTTATTGTAGAATCATTGAGGTTGGAAAAACCCTTCAAGCTCCCAGAGCTTTCCACAGTTACAGGATATTTTCTCTCAATTCTCTATTAACATTCAAGTCTGATTTCTGCCAGGTTGTATGTGTTGCCTTAGTGAATACTGAAGGGACCACCATGTCCTGAGGGCATCTTTAAGCTTTTTGCTGAGCCAAAACCCAATGTTGATACTTTTATGCATTTATAGGTGAGGTTTTGCTGATTGTTCTTCCAACAATGGAGGTACCTTCAGTATTTCATTGTATGGAAGTGCAGCAGGGCTGATGCCAACGGGAGCTGCAGTGCTGTCACCACAAATCAGGCCTTAGCAGCTAATAGGAGAAAGCAGTTTTCAAAACCAATTGACTACAACCTGCCTGAAGTTGTCATTTGAATTTTAAACAAACATTTTTTTGTACAGCCAGCACTGAAAAACCCAGAATCGGGATGTTCACAATAATCTGACTGTCACATGCAGCTACCTCCTGGCTACTACCTGAAAGGAGGTTGGAGAGAAGTGGGAGTTGATCTCTTCTTACAAGGAACAAGTGACAAGACAAGAAGAAACACCCTCAAGCTGCACCAGGGGAAGTTCAGGTTGGCCCTGAGGAAAAACTTCTCCATGGAAAGGGTCATCAGGCCTTGGTACAGGCTGCCCAGGGAGGGGGTTGAATCACCATCCCTGGATGTATTTCAGAGTTGTGGAGATCTGGTGCTTAGGGACAGGATTTAGCAGTGGGTTGGGACAGTTGGGTTCATGGTTGGACTTGATGACACTAAAGGTCTTTTCCAGCCTGAGCAATTAAATGATTCTGTGTCTCAGCCATTGCTTGATGCTGCTTTTCCAAAGAGCTTTACCTTAAAATGGGAAACTTCAAAAATGCTGTGGAATTGCAAAACATACCCACATTGAGTTTAGAGTGCAAAGACCATTCAGTCTTATTTTAAAAATGCGAGAAGGAATCGACTTTCTGATTGAGGAGGTACATTTGTGTGTTACAGAACTTTGTTTTGTGGTAGTATTTGGACAGTGTTCAAGGCTCTCGGCTTTCTCTCAAAGTGATTCAGAGCCTAGCAAGGAGTGGTGTCACTTGCGAAGTTTTGGGTTACTAAGCAAATAAAAAAACATCTTGTAGGGATTATTTTTCTCCTTACTCAGAGTATAAATGTGAAGCTGCAGGTTTCTAGGGGAGCTCCTTTGGACTAGGAGCCTTCAAGAAATGAATTAGTAGCCTAATGGTCAAGATACTGCTGGCATGGGATGTTGGGACCTGAATATCTGCTCAGCCTGATTCTAGACTGGAAAACCTAAGTTCCAAGTTCTCATCTTCTGGGCTGGTTATACCAAAATACAGACATTTGTCTTTGCGTTATGCCGTATCCCACAACTAGGAGTCTTGAAGTTCTTGGCATTTGGGTTAAGTTACACCAGACTGAAAATTTCTCTATTCCTGTGCAGTGTTTTCCTACTGTGCGGTCACGCTCTTCCACTCAACCAACCCAAGGACACTTGGAGAATTCTGCACTTAGTATATTTTATTTTTATTTTACTTTTTCTTTAATTCTGAGGTGTGGTGACTCTTTCAAGCCCAGTTATGAGCTCTGTTTCTAGGCTCCAAGTATCCATCCCACAAAACTGAATCTAGAGTTTTTTTCCCTGTGACATTTTTAGGTCACTAAATTCAAACTCCGTGATAAAAATTCGGAGGAGGAATGTCCTCAGTCTCTGTCTCCATAAATTGAATTGTGCTGGCACATACTTCAGATAAGTAGCTTTATCATCTTAAAAGAAGCCAAGAGGAAACCCATTATTTTTAATCTGACATTTTAGTGTGTCTTTCTTATTTATGGAAGAGACTTTAGTAAAAAATTCTTTATGGAACTGGTGGTGTTAAAGTAAAACACTTTGCCCATTTTTCACCAGCATCACTCACAGGAATTGAGGATTAATGAAAATGAATGGCCACCTCCAGCTCAAACCTCTACGGAAGCTTAGAGGTGGATCAGGACTTTTCACCAGCAGTTTTACACTGGTGTGGCAGCACGTGACGGAGTTCATAAGCTCCTTTGTTAATGCCCCTTGTACTAGAGATCTGAGACCAGGAGTACAAGATTGTGTTGACACTTCCCTCTTGTCCCTGTTCTTGTAGGATTTCTTGGACTTCTAAATGATCCACAAGCAAAATATCAGGAAGGATGAATAGATCAGCCAGACACCTTCAGGGTGTTTGCCTGTTAGGTTCTTACTCAAGGGACTGTTACCATTAGGAAAAACATTTTAATTGCTTTGTAAAGGGATAACTTAATGAATGACCCAAGGGTTAGCAGTGAGAGCACAAGAATGCACCCACTGCCATTAAGGCAATCACTTCTGAAGTTGATGAATCCAGCATGTGGTACCGAGGATTTCTTTATTTTTTCCTTTTTCTTCCTCATTTTGGATTTTCAGTGACCAGTTTGGAAACAGAGGCTGCTGTGGTGTAGGTGAGCTACCTCTGCTCTCTCCTGTGCTTGCACACTCCTCTTTTTCCGTGAGGAAGTATGTTGTGCCCCCAGTATGTCTTAGAGTCAGTCTTGACAGAGATTTTTTTTTTTTTTTTTTTCATGTGATTCCTCTGAAGATTCAGGGCATGGTGTAGGGCTGAGGCTCCACCTCCTGGACAACTCCAGGAAATTGTTACTGCCCAGAGAACCTTCTCCATGGAAAAGGATCATCAGGCCTTGGAAGAGGCTGCCCAGGATGGAGCTTGAATCACCATCCTTAGATGTGTTTCAAAGTTTTGGATATCTGCAGCTTGGGGACAGGGTTTAGTGGTGGGTTGGGACAGTTGGTTCATGGTTGGACTCAAGGAGCTTGAAGGTCTTTTCCAACCTAAACAATTCTATATAGGGCTGTTGAAGGCACATCATTTGGGTTGGAAAGAGCCTGTAGATCATCTTGTTAGAAGCCATTCTGGTTGTTAACATTGCACTGGGAATAATTTTCATACAGGTTGGAAAAGACCTTCAAACTCCTCAAGTGCAGTCATTAACTCAGCTGTCCCAACCTACTACTAAACTTTGTCACTAAGTTCCAGAACTCCATGACTTTGAAGCATGTCCAGGGCTGACGACCAGTGCAGAGGATAACTTCTCTCTACTTTGAACTCCAGAAGGCTAAGAGTCAGAAATAATGAGAGAGCCTTCAGGTGTAAGAACAGTCTTTGTGCTGTAACAAACTGCTGCTGCTTAATGTTCCTCTACTGTTGAATCATTATTTTTGAAGTCCTCTTTGGAGAATTCTGGTGTTTGTACCACCTGCAGAATGAATTTCCAGCTTGAGCTGACTTGTGGAGCATGATGATGTCTCCACATAGATCTTTTCATCAAAAACAGCTCAGGGGATCTTGTGCTGAGGAGGAATTACATGTGTGGCAGCAGCGTAATTGAGGCTAATCACATAAGTGACAACCATCTCCAGAACCAAACTGCCTCTGCTGGGCAAAACATTTTCTAATACTGCAACTTACCAATGAGTATCACTGTACAACTTGAATGTTGCACAACTGCACATTGAATTGTCCTTTATGTAGCTAAAATTGATAGATTTGGTGTTTTCTGTAGATATATGTAAACTGAGAGTTTCAGCAGAGCTTAGAAAATGTTTTCTTCTGCTTGTTGGACTGAAAAGAAAAAACAGCTAAATTTTTGTTTGACAGTCAACCTGTTGTTTTTTTTTTTTAATTGGGTTGTTTTTTTAAACTGAGTGTAATAAGGTTGTAGTCTTCCAGGAGTTTAGTCTCATGGTTTTCTTTAAACCACCATTAGCAGAGAACAGAAAACTTCAGTTAACCCTGAAATAAATCTCAGGTATGAAAAAGTTTCAGTATTTCCTTGTTTTCCCAGATGGAGCTGAAGAAGAAAAGATGGAAACTGAGACAGATGGGCAACAGTCTGAGAAGGTAAGTTAGTTCTGGGAAAGTACTTCTGACACTTACAGCCACAAATTACTGGTCATAAAATGTTTGATAAGAAGGGATGGTAGTAGGCTGGTCAGTCTCCTTGGTGCTTCATTTTCTCCTTTGTTTTCTTATGAGTGATTTAGCCTTGGACTGTATGGTGACACTTTTTGACCTCAGCTGGGATCCTGGAACCTCTTTGGTTGAAGGAGACCTTTAAGACCATCAAGTCCAACCTTCAAACCAGCACTACCAGCTCACGCCTAACCCATGTCCCTAAAAATTAAACTAATATCCTGGAATTAGAACAACAGGTCCATGTGGACTAAATGGTGGAGTCTGCAGCCAAGGGGTGATATTTCTGCTTCATCAAAACTCAGACTAACATTGAGACTCAGTGGAGTCTCAATGTTACTTCTCAGTCTGTTTTCAGGTAGTTTCTGGTGCACTTAAGGTAGGTGGTGGGCTTGCTCAGAGCTTGAGAAGACAGGACAGGAGGAAATGGCCTCAAGTTGCTCCAGGAGAAGTTTAGGTTGGCCATGAAGAAAAGCTTTTCTGAGAAAACAGTCATCAAGCCTTGGAACAGGCTGCCCAAGGTGGAGGATTAGTTGCCATCTCTGGACATGTTTCAAAGTCTTTCATCTCATTTAGGTTGAAAACAAGACAGAGAGTGAAACTGAGGAAGGTGAAAAGGTACAAGAAGGAGAAAACGAGAGAAATCCTGAGAAAGAACAGGAGAGCGAAGCAGCTGTGGATCCCAAACCAGGTAACAGTTCCCAGCTGCTCCTCAAGCCGCCTTGGTTTTAACAGCCTTTTCTGGAACAAACCATAAACTCAACCGTGGCAGAAATATTTCCTGTTTCACATCAGGCTGCTTCATGCTTCGGTAGTAAATATTCTCGTTTCATTTCACTGCAGAGTTCGGGCACTAAATTCTCTCTTGAATTCATTTTAGACCTGGGCCGAGCCTTTTTTCACCACACGTCGAGATGATGTGAAGCAATCACAGTAGAAAAGCCAGCACAGGTCACATAAACTATTTTCTTTTGCCTGCATTGCACACCATTGGATCCTTTTTGATCCGAAGCAATGGGACAGCTCGTTTATTCTCTTTAGAAGTCAACCTTTAGCTCAGTTTCTCCCTTGAAGTGATGCAAAACCTTTATTTTGACAGTTTAAAAACCATAAAATGTGATTCTCGTTATTTATTTTCACATATTCTCCTTTAGATCTTTTTTTATCCTGGACCTTACACTCAGTTTTTTAGCACCAGGTAGAAAACAAAACCTTTGGATTTGATGCAACAACAGAGTTGAACTCTGAAATTGTCTGATTAAAGTAAGCAGAGATGAATCTACAAGCTGGAAACAAAAATCCTTTAAAGCGTCTCTGTTTGTTGGGTCAGATCCTCCTGAAACAGAGTCATTCACTGTCAGGTTGGACAAGCAGCAATGCCGTAATGTGGGAAGGTGACTCTGTGCGGATGAATGAATTACTGTGACTCCCAGCAGTATGTGGGTGCAGTTCCTGTCCCGACGTGATGCTGTTAGCCAGGGGAGGATGCGCATAATGGGTTTGTCGGGAAATCTCTTTCAGAAGAAAAAGAGACAGAGGAGAACAAGGAGAATGTTGATGCGAGCAAAGACAAAGAGAATGAGGCTGGGAAGAAGAAAGTGGAACACGAAATCTCGGAAGGAAACGTTGCTACAGCTGCAGCTGCTGCCCTTGCTTCAGCTGCCACCAAAGCAAAGGTTTGTTTTACACAAAAACCCCCTGACTTGGCTTCCAGTTCACATCAGAATTCTGCCTAAAATGGTTCTTTGTTCCAGCTCTCTGCAGTTCCATGTTCAAATCTCCAGGCCTTTGAGGGAGCACAAGTGCATTCTTAAGTTCCTTCTGCCTCAGCTCCTGACTGGACCACCAGAGGGTTTTCATTTAGGCAGCTCCTATTAAAAGTCAATGAACACCCCTAAGAAATAACCCTAAAACATGCTCTTCTTCTTTATTTAGGATCTTTCTCTGCTTGCTAGGTCTGGCTTGGACATTTATCTGGGTGATGAAACCCTTAAGGTGCCTTTTCTGCTTTTCCACCAGCTTCACACAAACCTCCTGGACACAGACTCTTTGGAAGAACAATGGGATGTTCATTTCTAGCATCACAATTTTTTATAGACAACAATGATTTTTCTGTTACCAGCTACTGAGTGTCTGGTAAAAGCACGTTCCCGTCTTTCTATCATTAAACTTGTGTCTGTTTGCAGCCTCTTAATGAGCTGTGGCTTGAATCAGTGTCCCAATAGCTTTTCTTTACCCTATAATTACTAATTGCATGTTGCCTTTCACTTTCCTTTTTTACAGGAACCAAAACCGCCTTCGCTTCTTCCAGAATATCTTTTGCACAATCTGTTTCCTCTTTACATGTTTTTTTTTTAATTCAAGTCACAGTTTGAGTTTGTTAATCACTCTTGGATTTAGCATCAGGTTCCTTTTTTTAATAGGGTTTTATTTCCTGCTGGATTTCCAGGACATAACGAGGCCTTGCTCATGTCAGAGTGACTTTTCCAGTCTGATCTTTGACTCTTTTCTTTTTTCCGCCAGCTGCATTGTATCTATTGAGGATAGAGTGATGAAAGGTGCTGTCATGATGTTACAGTCCCTCCTTTACAAACCCATAAAATTTGAGGATATTTTTAGTATCTTTCAACCAGCTGTGTGTGTTCAGCCAAACTTGAGGTTCATTATTTCAGAGAAGAGCAGAGTCCTGTCTGGCTCCCTGGTGCCTCCCTGCATCGGAACTTGTGCTGCTCCAGGAATCTCTTACTTAGAGGAACTTTCTTCTAGCTCATCTGACTTACAGATATTTTCAGCAAAGTCAAATAAAACCAACCCTGCCTATACAGGAGGAGGCATAAAATTAAATCTCTGCTTTATGGCAGATTATTGCTGCAAATGAAGATCATCTCCTGCTTCCCTTCCTCTGTGCCTAACGGGTGCTGAAGGGAGATGAGACTTGCCTAATGGCACTTTTCATTATGGCAGTAATAATATTCTAGAACAAATTGAGCTTTATATTGCGGGAAATAATAAATTATAATTAGGAAGCTCACGTTTCAGAGTAGAATTCGAGCTCAGCAGGGATTTCTCTTTCCACTTGCACTTAAAAAACCCAGACAATGTTAAGGTTTCACTGAGCTGTGTCTTGTTGGAGAGACTCGTTCAGTTCCTTGTAATAAACCTCATACCTGGTCATGTGAGGAGGTGCTAGAGTTGTCTTCTTTAGGGTTTTATATCAGAAGGATATTGCAATTGCCTTCAAAGGGGGTTCTGGCAGACAGTGAAACCCCAAAAATGAGGTTTTTACTTTTGGGGTAAGTGGCTTCACCATGGTGGTGAAAGAGAAATGAATATTTTTCCCTTTCTCTGCATAGTAGCACCTGATAGAAAACATCCTCTTGCTCTTAGAAACATAAAATTCAGGAATAGGAGGGACCCTGTTGCTAAAACCACATTTCTTCCTTTTGCAGGCACCTACACCCCATCTTCTGATGAGAGGCAAATCTTTGATTGGCTTCTTTTTGCTCTAAAAATTCACTGTAAGACCTTTTCCATCTCATGCATGGCAGGACTTGAGTTTTTGCTGTAGTGTGCCTTGATTTACCAAGTTCTGTGTTATCTGCCACCTTCATTTCTCCTCTTCTCACAGCCTTAACTCCTCTTGGCCTCACAAAACCAAAGCTAAGCACAGCATTTAGTCCCCTAAATGCCACCAGATGTGCCTATGGCCGTTCTTGTGTTTAGGAATCCTGTGTTTAGAGAGCAAATCAAAGCTGTAAATAAAAATAAATCAAATTTTATATCTGCTCTCAGCCAGAGGCTGGGTAATGCCACACACCATCTTCTTTTTTTGCTTGTTTGTCACTTAAACACGCTAATTAACCTTACTAGGAAATTTAAATCACTATTAATTTGGTCTTATTTTTTCTGAGTTAACAGTGACTTGTCCTTTGTCCATGTGAAAGCATAGGGCAGTGCCAGGCTAAGAATCAGCCTCTTTGGGCCTCTCTAGGAAAAACTTAGGATTTCTAGGGAGTTTTATAAAGCTGCTTTTCTGCAGATCACTGTTTCTTCCAGTTCTGAGCCCAGGTTTAGGGCACAGCTTGCTAAATATGAGGCTCTTCTTCCTTTTGGCCATATCCTTTCCCTTTTCAAACCAACCCTCCTTTCTTCTCCCTGCTTGGATGTGTCAGTGAGGCTTGGACACTTGATTCAGGAAAAATCCTCTGACTATTCGTATATAAACCCCCACACAGTGCACCAGGGGTTTTTAAAAAGAATTTTAAAAAACAAAACAAGTGGTAGAAATCACCGCTAACCCACTTTTCACCCTTGGAGAACAGAAAACACTTCTATAGATTCTCTCATATATCACATAGACACAAACCAAAACATATCCTGCATCATTTTTGTGTGAATAGGGTAAAGCTAAAGCCTCATAAAACATTTCTTTGCATTTTTCTGTTTTGCCTTCAGCTTCCTTCTGCCCCAGGAATTCTGTGCAGGCTGGTTATAAAAGGAAACTTGAGGGTTTTGTGGGATTCTTTTACTATTTTCTCCTAATACCTGCAGGAGAGATTCAGCTCTCCCCAGCCCAAGGTGGAAAAACCTGAGGGTTTAGTGCTGTGGTGCAGCATGTGATTGGGAATATCCTTCTCTAGATCCTTGGCTTTCTATTCCAGAAGTGGAATGAGATGGCCAAAGCTAAATGCAGGCACAGCTGGTGTCTTTATTCCCTTAAAGCTCTGTATTTTGTTGAATGTTTGTACAACTCAAACCTGTCATTTCTCCCTCAGCACCTGGCAGCAGTGGAAGAGAGAAAGATCAAGTCCCTGGTGGCCCTTTTGGTGGAAACGCAGATGAAGAAGCTGGAGATAAAACTTCGCCATTTTGAGGAGCTGGAGACCATTATGGACAGAGAGAAGGAGGCGGTAAGTGGGGATTCTGGGTTTAGTTGGTCGCTGTGGCACTCTGAGAGTGCAAACAGCTGGAAAAGCAGAAGCTGCAGCTGCTCCTCACCTTATGCAACTCTTTTTCCTTCGGCTAGAATTCATAATCAACTGCTGCAATGGTGCTGGAGCTGCCTACTGTATCCAGTATCTTCCCTTTGCCCTAAGCAGCAGACTGATGGTGTCTGAGATCTCCTTAATCCCTGCTCATATGGAATCAGCCCTGAGCCTTCGTGTACATCTTATCACAGAAATGATACCTGGCATACAAATGGCTCTTGCCTGTTAAGAGAGTGAAATGAATAGAAACCTTATTTCCCTGAGTGAAGAGACACCAGCTCTGGTGCCTTGCTGACCCAGTTTAAACTAGAGTTTGGAGTTTAAACCTGAAGTTGAGGGTTGTATTTTTTGAGGATATTTTCAGTCACTCTTGGGAGAACACTTAAAGTGAGATGTGGCAGCAGAAGGATCCATGCTCAGGATGAAGAACAGCTCATTCTGAGACGCTGTTAGGTTTGCCCAAGCTGGAGAGTTTTAGACCTATATAGAATAATAGAATGTGATTCTCATTCTCAGAAGCTGCTGGGTTTGCCTGAGCTGCAGAGACCCTTCTATACCTTCCCCACATTCATCAGTAAACAATTACTCCAGATGCAGTGAAGACACAGACTCATCACTCTCAGGGTTTTTACATTTTTCCTACAACCAGCTCCCTCCCACTGAGCTTACATCTTCGCGTTGGCATTAGTCGCGTCAATGGAGGCTGACATGCTGTGGCCTCTCGTTGTGGCAGAGAGTCAGCAGCAATTTCCAGACCACTCAGCATCCTCCAACCTTTCAGAGCAGTGTTTGCCTCTGACACTGATTGGCAGCTCAAGGAATGGATGTAACTAATTTGAAACGGTTCTCTCTAGGTTTCTTTCTTTGGGGCATATATTAGTGATGGGGTTTTTTCCTCCCTATTTTGACACATATAACATTTTCGACTGTAAAAATTAGATTACAAATTATTTTCCTCTTTGCTTTCTGGTAGTTAAACTCACTCTTTTCCCCCGTCATCGTGGATCTTTAGTGGAATAATTAGGGATGTATGTATTTTTTTTATAGTAAAGGGAAGATGATCTTAAAGGTCTTTTCCAACCCGAACAATTCTATGATTCTGAAATGAAAGAACCTAGTACAGAATGAGATATTCTGGGTTCTGCATCACTGTTAAAACCAACTCATGTTACAACTTGGAGTTTTATGCCTGTTTTCCTCTGTCCAACCCCCTTTTCTCATCCTGAGGGGATCTGTAAAAGAAAGTTTCACTGTGTTTCCCAAGCACAAGGTGCATTTTCAGGTGCTGAAATGCTGTTTTAGGAATATTTGTGCAGAATATTGGGGGGTTTTTAACTGTAGCTGTGTAGGGTACCACAAAGAGAGCAAAGCTGGGACACAAAAGAGCGTAGAAACACTATAAAGGATCCAGTACAGCCACAGTCCTTGACACAAGCCTTTGTTTTCAGGTCATTTGCCATAATTCTTCCCTGAACTGCCCTGGCACCTCTGGAATCTGTTTCCACACATGCACCATTACCCCATTGGTGTACAAGCCTCTTCCTTTTACTGAGCCCTCCCCGCTAATGTGTCAGATTGACCAAGGAAAAAGAAGTCACGGCAGCATGAATAATCCCATTGTGAGCCCTACATGCAGAGAACCAACCCCCAACAAGGAAGATGTATAATTCATGAGGCTGCATCCCCTCTGTCTGTTTCCATGGGTGAATACAAGCTCTGTAGGATTCCTTTGCATCCACAGCCAAAATGCTACCACAAAGTATCGACAGGGCTTTGGGAGCTTCAGACAAGTACTGCCAGGTGCAAATCTCCCTGGCAACCTGCTTTGGGGATGAATTTGTGGAGTTAAGTCTTGAAGTACTCATGAAATGTTTGTAAACTGGTCACACAACCCCATATCTGCAGTTTGTGGAAGGGCAGTGGATGTAGCAGAGTGTCAAAATGTCTTTAAACATGGAATCAGAAAATGTTTCTGGTTGGAAAAGACCTTCAAAGTCAAGTCCAACCATGAACCAAACTGTCTCAACCCTCTGCTAAAATCTAGCCGTAAGCTCCAGATCTCTACAACTTTGAAATGCATCCAGGGGTGATGATTCAAACTCCTCTCTGTGCAGCCTCTTCCAAGGTCTGATTGCCCTTTCCTTGGAGAAGTTTTTCCTCATGTCCAACCTAAACTTCTCCTGGTGCAAATATCCAACAGGAGGTAGTATTTTCTGTAGTTTTTCATTTAGTGTTTGCTCACTCTGCTCCATAATTCAACAATTACGTTAATTGGCCTAAATTACATGATTTTTGGGAAATAATTGGTGTCTGGCTGTCATGATGACCAAGTCCTACACTTAAAATAAAGGTATGGACTAGGGTCCTGCCTATAGTCACCAAGTTCATGCTATTCCACACACAGTTCTGCTTTAGTATTGCCCTGTAAAATCTCTTTGCATAGCATAATTGTGTATAAATGGGTGTTTGATGTGCACGAATCTGTTCAAAATATGTGATTTTTAACTTCACTTTCCCTTTTTTCCCTGTTTTTGATGTAGTTAGAGCAGCAGAGACAGCAGCTGCTGACAGAACGCCAGAACTTCCACATGGAGCAGTTGAAATATGCTGAGCTAAGAGCTCGTCAGCAAATGGAGCAGCAGCACAGTCAGAACCCCCAGCAGTCTCACCAGCACTCCAGTGGGCCTGGCATGAACCCCCTTGGGGCACCGGCACACCCAGGCTTGCTGCCTCACCAGCAGCCCCCACCCTACCCCATGATGCACCACCAGATGCCACCACCTCACCCACCACAACCAGGTAAGAAAATTCTCCAACATTGTTAATTTCCAAATGGTTTGTGTTTACTTGAACAGGTTTTATGCCCAGTGTTTGGAGCAAGGTCAACTGAATCAAATGGCAAGGGACAACTTATGCTTAATGGCAAAACTGGGGTGCAGGAGTGTGATCAGCAGGCCCAGAGATGTTCTCCTCACCCTATGCTCTGCCCTGCCCTGCCCTACTGAGGCCATAGCTGGAATCCTGAGTCCAGTTCTGGGCTCCTCAGTTCCAGAGAGACAAAGTGCTGCTGGAGAGAGTCCAGCAGAGGCTGTGAAGACGCAGAGGGGAACTGGAGCATCTCAATGCTGATGAAAGGCTAGGAGTGAGCCCTGGAGAAGGGCTGAGAGGTATCTGATCAAACCTGAGCTAAAGGGTGGGGGAGAAGATGGTGCCAGACTCTTCGCAGTGGTGCTCAGAGACAGAACAAGGGGCAACAGGCACCAGCTGGAACCTGGAAAGTAACACCTGAACTTCCAGGTGGAGAAACTTCTTTGGTGTGAGGCTGCCCAAAGAGGTTGTGGAATGTCTGCTCTGGAGAGATCCCAAATCCAGCTAGACATGTTCCTGTGGGACCCTCTCTGGGGTACCCTGCTTTGGCAGGGGAGTTGGACTTAGACAGCCCTGATGTGAAGGAACAGTGATCTCCAGCCTCATCTTTGAAGCATTTTACTGTTAAAAGGGATTTGGACTACAAATGTTCTTTTGCTGAGAAGGTGCTTATTGGATTTGGATCTGAAGGCAATACCTTCTAAATGGTGTTGAGTGGTAACTTAAAATCAGACACCAGCACCCAGCCTGTAATAGCCTGGTTCTTGCACTAAACCTCAGTGAAAAAAAACTTGTGAAAGACAGCCTGATCAGTGATCAGCTGAAAGTATTTGGGAAGATCTTGCAGGCTGCTGTTGAAGGAGCTGAAAAGCTTTGAGGTATTGTAATCATCAAAACCAGGACATGGCTCCAACTGTGAGAACCTCCACAATCCTAAAACTTGACTCAATCACCAGATACAGAGTAAAGCTTGTTGGGGAGAGTGCTGAGAGTTAGTTGTAAGCTGGATTCTTAAGCATCAAGACCAGTCAGTGACAAATTGTGCACAAAAAGGTGACATCAGTACTGGTTTGGGAGCTCTTTTGGAGTTTTGTTGACATTTAATTGGGATTTTGATAACACATTGTCTGTGTTTTACACTCAGACTGATAATTTCCAAATAGATCCATTTGTCTGTTCTTTGCTGTATCGACAACTCGTGTCTGTTTGCTCAGTAGGACCGAGAGAGGTTCTGTGAAACAGCAAATTGAAAACAGATGAAAGGGGGGAATGGGTTCATGTCTTACAAGCTGCTCTTGAGACTGGAAAGGTAACGAGATTAAACGCTTTGTGGGACTAATAAACCTTAATTTCTAATACATTCACATCCTCACTTCACATAACACCTTATTACTTTTTCCCCACTATGGTCGTCCAGGTCCTCCCCATCCCCAGTGATCCCTTTTGGTGTGAAGAGCATGGGACTGTGTTAATTAGTCAGACTCATTTTCAGATTTCATTAAAGTTAATCAATAGATTGACTTTTTCACCACCATCATCCTCTCAGAGTGCAGCAAACTAATGGATGAGGGGCAGCTTTTCTGGCTTCTGCAATGATGAAGCATCAGGGGCTGGTACAGGACTGGGATCTTCCTTTTTCCCTAGGCTGAAGTTCACTGGTTTGATGGTTTTGTGATGGTGGGAATTCAGAGGCATTTACAGAATCATTTTTTTTCAAAAAGCCCTTCAAGCTCCTCGAGTCCAACCATAACCCTAACTGTCCCAACCCACTGCTAAACCCCGTCCCAAAGCTCCAGATCTCCACGAATTTGAAACCCGTCCAGGGATGGGAAGGCCTTGAGTGCCAGAATTTTGTAGAACTGGAGGACAAAGAAAGTTGAAAAGTTCACCATTTCCTCAAGTGAGTTTGGACTCTCAAACTTTGAGCCAGTCTGAGCTGGGTGTAAATAGTAAAAGAAAGATCTCTGGGGCATCTTTCGGTCCCCAGAGACAGTGACGTGCCAATTGACCTGGTTTTTCTGTTCAGGCAGTTTAAGGTATCCAGAGTTTGGCTTCCCTGGATAAATCAGAACTTGCAGGAGGAATCCCTGCCAGGAAATACCTCAGAGATGACCCAGTCCCAATCCCTTGCCATGAGCAGAGATGCCTCTCACCACACCAGGTTGCCCAGAGCCCCATCCAACCTTGAACACTTCCAGGAAGGTAGTCAGTAATAATAAATAAGTGAACTTTCATGTCCGCACATCCACAACTTCTCTCCCTGCCTGCCCATGAGTATTCTACAGTCCTGGAGAAGCCAAAATCTGGTGGGTATAGATAGATAAATTCCATCCTCCTCAAAAGGGCCAAGATACACTTGCAGAAGAAATCTCAGAGCCCTTATCTTGCTAGTTTTAGTTCTGTGGATGAACGTTGGGTTGGTGTAGAGCTCTCCAGTGCTGAATTATTCATCCAAGTACAGAAAGGTTTGACTGAAACTTGGACAAGTTGTTGCCTGCTGGGTTCTGTGGAACAGCTCCTCAGGAAGAACTGACCCACCCTTAACCAAAAGTTAACTGGAGCTTTTTCACAGAAAAATGTTTTTTAGCTTCAGTGTCAGTTTGTCTGGTGGCTGGTGAACATCTCTGGGAAAAGGTCTGACTGTGGCACATGAAACTCGCCAGGAGAGGCTCAGTCTTTTGTAGAATTTCTCATCCTGCCCACCTCTGCTTCTTCTGTACAATAGAATTCATTGGGATATGCCAAAGAACTGGAAAAATCCCAGAGTCCAGTCCCACAGGCAGGTTCAGGGAGAGAGGAATCAAAATAAGCCAGGAGAGCTGCTCCAGATAGAAGAGCTGCTGGTGAACAGTTCCTCCACCTTTGGTTTGTCCTTTGGCACCTGAAGATGATGACATGTTGGTCAACCCAACATCCAGAAGTCCATTGCTGCTCTCAGGCACTGATTTCAGACAAGTTCCATTAGTTCCTTTCCCAGATATTATCCTTTGACTTGAGCTCGTTTCCTTCTCTCCTTTCCCACAGAAAGTTAAGATAGGAAAAAAATAAAATTGAGTTCCAGTTTCACCACTAAAAGCTCTACCTTGTCATTAGAGAGGGAGGTAAAATTCCCACTTTCTTCCTGTGTTACCAGCATGTTGAAGCTCATTATTGATTTCTTTTCTGGTTATCTTGGTGCCTTGTATGGGTGATACTTGTGGTGCGAAACATGAGAAGCATCCTGGCCCATGAGGCAAGAGGAATCATGGGATTGAAGAGTGAAATAGAGGGCGAATAGAAGTAGGATAGAATCACAAGATGGATTGGGTTGGAGAGACCTTCAAAGCTCTTTCGGTCCCAACCCTGCAGTGAGCAGGGACATCATCAACCAGAGCAGGTTGCTCAGAGCCCCAAGGTCTGACCTGACCTGGGATGGAGCTTCTCCTGCCTCTCTGGGCAGAGTCTCACCATAGTGTTCAGAGATGTCTGACTCTGTCATTGGCCAGAGGGGAGTGACAGAAACATGATAGGGAAGTGAAGTGGAAATTCTGCCTCTCTGCTGAGACACAAAGCCTGAATGAGTTACTGAGGTCACTTATGGTTCTTGGCTATAGGATTATTTGCTGCAGCACTTGGGGATGTTGGTGGATGACAAACTCAACATGAGCCACAGCACAGATACTACCTGTGTCCTGGGATGGATCACAAGAAGTGTCATCAACTGGGCAAGGGAGGAGATTGTCCTCCTCTGCTCTGCTCTGGTGAGACCCTACCTGGAGTCTCACAGCCAGTTCTGGAGTCCTCAGCACAAGAAGGACACAAAGCTGTTGGAGGGAGTCCAGAGATGGCCATAAGGATGATCAGAGGGCAGGAGCACCTCTGCTCTGGGGACAGGCTGAGGGAGTTGGGGCTGTTCAGCCTAGAGAAGAGAGCTCTAGGGAGGACTTTCCAGAACCTGAAGGAGCTCCAGGAACGCTGCAGAGGGACTTTTTCCAAGGGACTGTAGTGCTAGGACAAGGGGGATGGGTTCCAGCTTAGAGGGGAGATTGAGGTGAGATCTGACAGAAATTCCTCCCTGTGAGGATGCTGAGGTACTGGAACACGTTGCCCAGGGAGGCTGTGGCTACTCCATCCCTGAAAGTGTTCAAGGCCAGGTTGGATGGGGCTCTGGGCAACCTGGTCTGGTGGAGAGGTGTTGCTGCTCATGGCAGGGGGTTGGGATTAGATGGTCAGTGAGCTCCCTTCCAACCTATTCTATGACTGAAACAATTCATGCAGCAAGGCAGGTCCCCTACGGACATCAGAGGATCATCAGAGCACAGCTTCTCCTAAATCGTGGCTGTCCAAGAAGATCCCTTCATGCAGCACAGGCTGCCGATTCCTTGGGGGAGAGAGGAGGACCTGGATCACCTCCAAGCTTAATGCAACTCTTCTCTGCTCCAATGCTCATCTAGCAGCTGATTTAATAGAGGTGGAGGCTTATTTAATAGAGATAAATACCTCAGAGATACTCTGAAAAGCTCTTCCTCATCCCTTGCACCATAGTGGGGCTTCACTTCAGAGTATCCAAAAACATCTCCAGCCTCCACCAGGTGCAGGATTTGGATTTTTAAAATTTTTTTTAGCTTGCTAAATCTCATTTCATTGAACCTTTTGGCTTTATCTCTCTCCCCCTGTCTGCTGGTTTTAAGCTCTTTCCCCTTATGTAGGTCACACTTGCACATTTTACGCTCGAGCCGCTGTCTCGAAGCGGCATCTCTTTTATTCGTTTTACGAATAAAAGAGGCGATGGCTACAGAAATAGAACTTTCTTTTTGCTCTCGTGGTGCTGAAGCTGAGTTCCCCTGGATTGATCCCTGTTGGGTTGATTCAAGAAAGGAAGAATTCCAGTATGGACACCTCTGTCCAGGTAGGAAGGAGCTTCCCAACAAGCAATTTGTAATTCCTACATACTTTGGGTTTGTGAAGAAACGACATTTTCAAGAGGGTTTAATTCCTGTTTAGCAGTGATTTTAGAATAGAAAACAGTCCTGAAGTCTGATCTAGCTTAGATATGTTTCAGAAGAGGATTTGTTTAATATCAGTCACTTATGCATCAGTGTAGAAAGAATCACGGCGATGTGTGATGGTAGGAGGAAAATAGCCAAATTACACTTGGAGAGGCTGAAGCTCCTGTCAAGTGGCAGTTCCTAGGTTGGGATTTCTCAGCTCCCAGCTCTGCTCTGACAGATTTTTCTTTTTTATTCCCTGATCAATCTCAATTTTACCAGCAATATTCCCGTAGCTGTGACAGCCTTCTACAGAGGCTGCTCCTGGTGCTTTTGGAGATCACTCAGGGCTTGACAAAGCCTTGAGCAACCTGGTCTGACCTCAGAGCTGACCCTGCTTTGAGATGAGGTAGGACCAGAGACCTTCTGAGGTCCAATCTAAGTTATGGACATCATCATTCATCAACCATATGCTCCAATGTTATCTTGTCATGGTTTGATGCTTCAAACCTGTGAATTTAAGATGGATCGGCGCCTCTGCCACAGATCTCTAGGCTGGTATGAAGCCAGTGGTGTGTGGTTTGGTGGATTCTTTTGTATTAGGACTGTTGGTGGCTCCAGTTTCAGAAACAACTGCTGTCATCCTACTTTACCTTTTTGTAAGGAACAACCTGTTCTTCTCACAAAACCAGACTAGTGGTTTGAAGTGCCATGAAACTATGGGTATAGACTGGCAATCATGGGCTAAACAACTACCCAAGTACTTTAGAAATCTAAGGTGAGGACTTTCTTGAGGGATGTGAGTAGAGAAGACTTGTGTGGTTAGCAAAGCACCAAATTCAGGGAAGTGGAGCAGGTTCCTACAGACTTGGAGGACTCTTCCATGGTCCTGTAGGCTTTTTGCAGAAGGTTTCGGTGTGGCTGGTGGACTTCACCTCTATGAGAGCATCGGATATGGCCCTCAGTGATGTCTGTATGGGTGTTAGAGGGGTCACCAAGGTTATTTTAAAGCTGCTCTTCTCGCTGCTTGGAGAACAACCAGACTTAGTTTCTTCACTTCTGATCTCTTCCACGTTCCAGCAGGGGTCTCACCATGGTGTCTCTTCTCTTCTTTTGCAGGTCAGATGCCAGGGCCCGGAACGATGATTCCCGGACAGCCGATGCCAAGCCGGATCATGCCGAGCGTGTCAGCCAACATCCATCCAGCAGGCGGTGGCCCCCCTCCGCCTGGCATGTCGCCCATGTCAGGAAATCTAATTGGACCTCGCGTTCCTCTAGCAGCTCCCAATGGCTTGTGTAAGTGCTTCTGTGGCAGAGGCCCTTTGGGGTGTCTCTGGTGGGGCTCGAGAAATCATAGGATCATAGAATTGTTCAGTTTGGAAAAGCCCTTTAAGTTCCTGAAGTCCAACCATGAAATTAACTGTTCCAATCCACCACTAAACCCTGTCCCAAAGGTCCAAATCTATCACAATTTTGAAACATGTCCAGGGATGGTGATTCAACCCTCTCCTTGGACAGCCTGTTCCAAGGCCAATTAGAGGTGCCCTTTGTAGATTCTTCTGCCTTGGCTTCTGGCTGCACTTCTGAGTGGTTTTGGGGTTGAAAATAGAGGAATTCACAAAAAATTCAAAGATACTCAAGACAGAGATCTGAAGAGCAAACAAAGGTATCTCGAGTGGCTGCTGCTCCTTGTGCGGTGCCTTACAGAGTCCAACACTGGAGTCAAAGCATGGGAGGAGTGTGAGGGTGAGGACAGACAAAGAAGCAGCTCTCATCACACTCGTGTGAGCTAATCCAGATCCAGACACAGTTCCTTATGTGTAAGCTTGGTGTCTCTGATGGGGCTGGAAAAGTCACAGGATCATAGAATTGTTTAGGTTGACCTTAAGCTTGAGTCTAAAACCCAGCTGTCCCAACCCACTGCTAAACCTTGTCCCTAAGCTCCAGTTCTCCACAACTTTGAAACACTTGCTGGCAATTCAAGTCACTGGGTTTCAGACCCCATTGTCTGCCGCAGGAATAACAGGATCTGGTGTGCTTGAAGCTCTAAGTGCTCGTCACCCCTCCGGGCATCCAAACATACCCCCCTTTCCTTTATTTTATTTATAACATCCCTTGTTTTATTTATAATGACACTGAGACTGCATCAAAACTCTCTCTAGACTTAGGGCGGAGGGTCTCGCAGCTGAGCTCAGTGTGAGGACGTGGCCCAACACCAGAAGCAGAACAACTGCCCTGGCTGCTGCAGGAGAAATCCCCCAATAAAAGCTTCAAGCATTAAATACCCTGTCCCAAGCCTATTTTAGTTCAGAATTTCTCCATCCTCTGCTGCTGCTCCAGCTTTCCTTGGTTTTCCTCCCCTTTTTCTGAGCCTCCACCACTGGGAATATCTTCTGTCTGGTTAGGTTGTAGTTTGCTCTTTTCCCTTATCTTAATTTCATGGGGTTTTTTTCTCTTTCCCCTACTAAAGAAGTCAATCATGTTCCATTATTGTCTTCTCCCTGCCCTTTGGAGTCCTCCCTCCCCTCCCTCCTACTTGCTGCAGCTGCAGATTCCTCCAACCTACATAAACCCTGAAGAGCTCTGGAGACCAGAACCTGTTTCTGGGGACCTTCCTTGCTCCTTTCCCCTTGGATGGCCTCATCTCACATGGAGTAGAGATGTCAGCAGCAGGTTCGGTCCTTGCTCATCCCCTCCCAGGGTCCTACTCACTGTTTCTCCGCTGTTTTGTTGCAGATCCCCCTCCAGCACAACCACCTCCACCAGCAGAAGGGGTGACCCCACCTCCAGCCGGAGCCCCACCAGCCTCAGCCGCTCCCTAAAGCAGTCAAGGAAGAAGGAAACTTCTACAGCAACATAGTGGTGACCAAAAAGGAATTTCCTCAGTTCCCTTCTGTTCCCTTGGGAGGTTCCCACTTCCTCTCAACCTGCCCCGCTCACATCCATCTATTTTTTTCCATCCCTTCTCCCCACCAACTATCATCTTGGCAGCAGCCGGCGTTCCTTTGAGTCAATGATGCCGGCAGCAAGTTCTTTCCCCTTTGTTCCACTCATGTCTGGTGACTTTCACCTTGGTGTTTTGAGCTTTGGGCTCTCCAGCAAAAGGATGTAAAACCCCCAAAAGCTTTCAGCTTGAGCTTTAGGATGCAGCAGGAGGTCGCCCCACCTCATATTTCACCTTTTGGGTTCTCCAGGTAGAACAAAGCATCAAGGTGATGCCAAACCAGTAGTTTGGAGCAGAGAGGGAAGATGAGGATGTGCCGAGTCCCAGGACTGCCTCGTTTAACTTATTAAATGAAATATTGATCTAGTAGTGAATCAATCGGAACAAAACCGCTCGATGTTAGGAGATTTCTTTGCTCCAGGTTTCTCTTTATGTTGACATCTTTGAGAAGGTGGTTGTTGAACCTTCCTTCCCCTCCCAGTAGGTTTGGGGCAGTAGCCAACTGAGGAATAACTCCATGATTTTTAGTCCCTCTTTTTTTGGAGCTGATAACTTTTTACTTTTTAAAATGAACAAAAAAAAGAAAAAAAATTAAAAAATTAAACGCAAAAAAAGTAGGTAGTGAAGAACTTCTAGTGTAGGGAATTTTGGAGTTGGGATGGGCTGGGATGGGAATACCTGAACTACCTCCTGGGCAGAGCTGGCGACCATGGGGATGTCACCACTGAGTCCGGGTGGCTATGGCTGAGGGAGATCCAGGAGTAACAGATTTGCTTGTTTGTTCCTTATTGGTGACCCCAGAACTCCCCCATGGGTTGAGGTTTTCCTTGCTGGTGGCCTCTCGCTCATCCCGAGGACAAACAACCAGAGAGCCACCATTTGATGTAAGATCCCAAATAATCTGAAACCCGTGGAACCACGTACACCTTTTTATTAAGAAAATAATAATTAAAAAAGTCAGGATTTGCTTTGAAGATCATTGAGGTCATCAACTTCCTGATGAACTTCCAGTGCCAGAGGGTGCCTGCATGTGGGGTGACCTCATCTCAAATCCCAACCCAGTGCCCACAGCCCTCCAGCTCCTTCCAGTGGGTCAGAATGACACTTCCCTCCGCCATGCTCCGAGAATCCACAGTGCCTAGCAGAGAAGGGCTGGGACCTGCCCTCCTTCCTCCTCCCACTATGGGACTTCATCCCTGCCCTTCACTTCCCCTCCAGGGTCTGGTTTTTTTGGGTGAGCTTGGGATATTCTGGGTCAGCCCGTAGTCCGGTTTAGAATCACCTCAGGTTGTTTTTAGTGCAGTTGGCTTCAAATGGATCCAGCCAGAGACTTTATTTTGTACTGTCCCTGTGACGATCCTACAGACGTCCCTGAATTCCTGATGCTTGTCACATTGCCCTATAAATAATCCTTGGGGTTTCTTTTTCATCCCACCCCTCTCTAGGGCTGGGTTTCAATTCCTGCGATGCACCCACCCTGTTTTGTGAAATAAATGGAAAAAAAAGAGGCTTTTTTTTATTCTATGAAGCTCATGCAGGTTTGGCTGGAGTCTCCTTTCCCCTCCCTGCGTCGATGCTGAGGAGCCACAACAGGTCACTTACAGGATATGAGGTGATTATGGGGCCACTCTGGGGTGGGAGACAGAAGATCAAGGTGCCAAATGGCCTTCTATCAGTACTGGCCAGTAGGAGTAAGACAGGAACACTGGTGAGGTGCCACCTCAATTTCTGAGGTTGATTCAGGACCCCTCACTGAGAGGAACCGACCTCAGGTTGCCACAGGGGAGGTTGAAGTTGCCCCTGAGGGACAATTTCTGCCCCACAAGGGTTGTTCAGGCCTGGCCCAGGCTGCACAGGTCAGTGGAGGAGTCCTCTTCCCTAGATGGCCTGCAAAGCCATGGAGACATGGGACAGGGAGGGGTTAGGTGGGGCTGGGGCAACACTTGGACTCAAAGGTCTTCTCCAACCCAAACATTGTGAGAAATACCAAGCTGATTCCTGGAGGATTTTGGTATCCCCCTCTCAGATGAAGCAGTACCCAAGTCTTGGGGGTCATCTAACACCTGTGAGCTTTGATGAGAGGGATCAGGTATCTGTTCACCTCCCTCCATGCTCCTCCGAGCTTCAGCTCTTCTGCCCTCCCCAGCTTTTTGTCCTTCATTTCCTGTTGGGGGGCCCCTTGTCCATCCCTGTGAAGCAGCTTGTTTGACCCATCCTGGTTTCCACCAGCAATAAACCCCAAACCTTGGAGCTGAAAAACATTTTCAAAGCTCCCGCAGCTTTCCCCTCACAAAATCTCTTTGTTAAGACTTCCTCCAGCTACAAGGCAGTGGTGGGGAAAGCCCTGATGACTCTGCTTGCTCCAAGAGTTTTGTCACTTCTCGCAGCCCATGAAGATCCCCCAACAACAAAGGTGGCTGAACACAACTGGTCCTTGTGAGGCAGCTCCCTGCTGGTTTCTCAAACCTGGTCTCTGCTCTCTCCAGCTCTGCCTAACCTGAAGTCAGGCTCTGCCTCATCCCAGGCGCAGCTCTGTCTCAGTGACTCCAAATCCCGACACAGTGGGTGACCATGTTCTCTGCAGCAGCACTTCGGGTGGTCCTGGGTCACCTCATGTGCCCAATCGAGGGCAAAGCTCTCCTATTAAAACCCCACCTGGCTACATTGAGCTTAACCCTGGACTCAGACTCACAATGGAGGATGTGTGGAAAGAGGGAAGAGCTTGGGGTGTCTGATGTGGGGTGAGAGCATCGACCTTAACCCCATCTGCTCAGTGAGTTGGGATTTCTCTGAGCCTCTCCAGTCCTTGTTGATTGAATCAATGGGGAAAGGAGGTGGTTTGAGCAGTTCCTGGAGGGTTTTGGGGACCCCAAAGCAGGGCAAGACCCAGGAGCAAGTTCAGCTTCCACCATGGAACCAGCCAGATTCCCAGAGCCCCATCCAACCTGACCTTGAAGACTTCCAGGGATCAAGGTCCCTTCAGGACATCACAGCCTATGACACAGGATTGGAACTGGGTGATCTCCAAGGTCCCTTCTGACTCAGGCAAGTCTGTGGTTCTACCACACAAGCATGAGCTGCCCCAACAACTGGTGGAACCTCCAGCCATGAAGACATCCAAGGCCCAGTCAGTCCTTCTCCTGGGCAACCTCCTCCAGTCATGAGCAGGGGCTTGGCTCAGGTGGACTCCAGAGTCAGCTTGGCCCTGGTAGATTCCACAGACAGCTTGGACCTGGAAGTCTCCAGAGGTCCCAGGAGTTACTAGAAATGCTAGAACCTTCCATGGGCTTCACCAAGCAGCTTGACCATCACTCTCTTCTAGCTGGAGGCCCCCTCTGTGTGGGGCAGCTGGTGGGACCCTGTAGTCTTCTCCGAACCCTCTTTCCATGGTCTGGGCCATGTCCCTCTGCCTGGCCCCCTGGCCCCTCATCCCATCCCCTAGGAAACGCTGCTGGGACCAGCTCTGTGGGGAATATTAAGCAGGTGCAGCCCCCTCCAGCCCCTCCTCAGAGCGGGGACAGAGGCGCGTTTGTTCCTGGCGCTGACAGGGTGGGGATGACACAAGACCTCCGAGGGGGGGCAGGGCCCACCCCCTAAAGCAGGATCGGACTGGAGGGGAGGGGATGCTGGGGTTTTGGGGGTCTTCTGGGCTTTGGGGGAGTTCTGCTG
>JAOXOE010000506.1:263072-289122 GCA_028565055.1 Phoeniculus purpureus
CCCCCAGCCTATGGTGTCCCCTCATCCAAATGCCGCCATGGCCCCCGCCCGGCCCCGGACCGGCCTCGCCCTGGCGCTGCTGCTGCCGCTCGGAGCCCTCGGTAGGGATTGGGTTGGGGTGGGGGGGTCACGTATCGTTTTGGGGGGCACCTGTGGGAGGCTGGGATGGAGAGGAGGATAGATGAGGTGGGGGGTGGTCTGCGGTCCTGGGAAGGGGCTGCATTCCTCTGCGGGTACTGGGAAAGGGCTGGGGGGGCTGCTTGGAAGGGGGCTGGATGCCCTTTTAGGGGGGTTGAAACCTTTGGGCTTGCATCCCTTTGGAGGGGCTAGAAAACCTTTAGGGGGGCCGCATCCCCTTGCCCAGGGTCTGGATCCCTTTGGGGCAGCTGGATCCCCCTTGCCGGGGGCTGGAACATCCCTTGAGGGGTCTGAATCTCCTTTGGAGGGGGCTGGATCCTATTGCAGAGGGCTGGATCCCTTTGCAGCGTTGCTGGATCCCTTTTGGGGTGGGGGCTGGATCCCCTTGAGTGTAGTGGCTGCATCTGCAGGAGCCAGAGAAGGGCTTGAGCCCCTTTGCTGAGGGCTGGATCCCGTAAAGGGAGGGCTGAATCCCATTACGTTCATTGAGACCATCTGCAGGAACCGGAGAAGGCTGAACCCCATTGACAGAGTGGGGGACGACTGGATGGTTTCATGGGGGCTGGATCCCCTTGCAGAGCACTGTATCCCTTTATGGGAGCTGGATCCCCTTGCAAAGGGCTGAATCCTTTTGAGGGGGCTGGATCGCTCTGGGTGGAGTGGGTCCTTTTGGGGGTGTGCTGGGATTCCCTTGCAGGGTGGCTGGATCCTTTGTGGAGGGCTGGATCCCCTGCAGGGCAGCTGAAGGATCTGTGCTGGGGGCAGCTTGTTTTGGAGTGGAGGGTGACAGAGCTCAAGGGTGACAGCTGGGACTGTTGTGGGTGTGGGGGGCCCCACAGAGCTGTGGAGCTGCTGTGGGGTTTGTCCCTTTGCGCCTGCTTGATGCTGTGAAAGACTTGGGGTGCAGCCCTCCCCCCCTAAATGGTGAAGCCAAGCCAGTGGACACCCACTGAGATTCCCACCCCAGGCCCACCAGCCCCTCCCCGGGTTTTGGGGTCATATCTGACACTTCTTTCTCTCCTTCTCCTCCCACTCCAGCATCCGAGTGGCCACCCCACAACACCAGCGAGGCCAAAGCAAGAGCCTGGGGGAGCTCCCTGGAGAGCAGCCCCTCACGATGGCACCCAGCAAGCCGAGACCCCCCAAGGGGCCCCAACAATGGCACTGGGACCGCGGGGGGTGATGAACCCCCCATTGGACCCCAACTGACTCCCCCAGTGGGGAGCACAGCCATGGCCACCACCATGATGGACCCATCAGTGATGCCCGAGAGGTGCTTGGGGTGCCCCGGGGAGGGTGACGCCAGTGTGTTGCCCCCCAAAAGCGTCTTGTCGGGGGATGGCAGGGCCAGTGCCGTGACCTGGGCCAGTGATGGGGAGCGGGTGGCCACAGCCCTGGGGACCCCTGAAGAACCAGGAAGTGGTGAACGCCCTACAGTGGCCTCCCCGTCCAACCCCCCTGGTGCTTTTGGAGAGCTCACAGTTGCCCCGCCAAGCCCCTCTGGTGTGGGGCTTGTCACCGACTCGGCTGAATCTGACCTGCTGCTAGTGGCCGGTGACTCAACCCCACCACGGACCCCCGCCATGGGGGGAGACCTGGAGGGTCCCCCTGAGCTGTGGGCGGCCACCTCCAGCCCAGCCTCAGCGCAGGGGGCTCGTGGCCGGACGGATCTGACATGGCTGGAGGAGACGGTGGCCGCCACCACGTCCAGCTCCGCTGACCAGGCGGCTTCAGAGATCATCGATGTTGACTACTACGACCTGTTTGAGGGGGGTGAGGGACTGGGGGGATTCCCTGGGGGTAGCCGGGGGGCATCTGGCTCGGCTCAACGGCGGGAGCCAGAGGAAGCAGCAACACCATGGAGTCTCCATGAGCTCTACGACGACTTTACACCCTTCGATGAAGGTGATTTCTACCCTACCACCTCCTTCTATGCTGACGGGGATGATGACGACGATGAACTGGAGGAGGATGAGGAAGATGAGGATGAGGATGGGGGGCTGGAGGACGAGAACAGCTACCGGCCGCCTGCCTCTGCCCAGCCAGCACCACGGGACCCCCAACCCACTGGGCGCCACAAGCCCTCGGGTGTCGCCGGTGGGGGCAGCCCTGCAGGTTCAGTGGGGGATCGGGGGCAGCTGGAGAACGGCACCGAGTGCCGAAGCGGCTACGTGCGGCACAACAGCTCCTGCCGCTCCCTCTGCGACCTGGTGCCCAGCTACTGCCACAACGGTGGCCAGTGCTACCTGGTGGAGAGCCACGGGGCCTTCTGCCGGTAAGGGATGGCGCTGCAGGGACATGGGGTGGGGTGCAGGGGGCTCTTTGTCCCCTGCAACCCATACCTGGGCCTGACAGCCCTCTGCACCTCATTCCAGGGCTCTCCAGTGCCTTGCACCCCATTCCCAGTATCTCCATTTACCATACACTCAATTGCCAGTCTCTTCATCCCACATATCCCCCATGCCCAGGTTCTTCATTCCCCTGCACTCCATTCCCAGTATTTACATCTCCCATTTACCACATTCCCAGCCTCTCCATCCCCCTGCACCCTATTATCAATCTCTCCATACTCCATTTATCCCATTCCCACTGTCTCCATTCCCTATTTACCTCATTCCCGCCGTCTCCATCCCCCATAACCCATTCCCAGTCTCTCCATCTCCCATTTACCCCATTCCCACTTTACACCCCCCATCCCCTATTCCCACCCTCTTGATTCCCCATATACCCAGTCCACATCCCTTTGCCTCCACAGCCCCATCCCATTGAGACCTAGCGGGGTTTCCCCTGCCCTCTGAGTGGTGGCTGCCCAGAATTAGGTCAGGGCCCCGCAGCCGGCGCTTGGGATCCTCCACACTAATCGGCCCTGGCAGATTGTAGATGCCGGCTGTGCCCTACAGCTCGGCAGAGGGTGAGATGTGGGATGTGTGACCCCGACAGCTACCCAGCTCCCTGCTGTTGCTCAGAGCTGTGAGGATTAGGGTGGGGAACTCCAACCCCATGCCTGGTGTTGCTAATGGGGATCCCATGAATCTCATGCACCATCACACCATGAGCCTCAAAGCTGCTCTATGGGGTGCGGGATTCGTTTATTTGTGAAGTTTCTTGTATGGCAGGTGCAACACGCAGGCCTACACGTGGCACAAGGGCACCCGCTGCGAGGCCATTGTCACCGACTTCCAGGTGCTGTGTGTGGCCGTGGGCTCGGCTGCCCTCGTGGTGCTGCTGCTCTTCATGCTCACCGTCTTCTTTGCCAAGAAGCTGTACCTGCTCAAGACGGAGAACAGCAAACTGCGCAAGACCAAGTGAGTGGCAGACCCTAAGACACAAAAAACCCCACTAAAATCCAAAAAATCACCACTGATTTTTTGAATATTTAAAATCTCTAAATATCCTAAAAGTCCTAAGACAAACTCTAAAATTCCTAAAACCCTAAAAAAACCCTACAACCCATAAATCCCCTAAAAACCTAAAAGAACCCATAAACCATCAAAAAAATCTAAAATCCCTAAAACCCTCAAAGCCCCTAAAATAACACCCAAAACCCTTAAAACCCATAAACCCCAAAACTCCTAAAACCCATAAAAGAAACTGTAAAACAACCCCTAAGACCCCTAAAACAACTGATAAACCTCCTAACCATCCCCCGACCTCCTAAAAATCCTAAAACCCCAAAACTCCTTAAACCCCCAAAACTGCCTAGAACTTGTAAACGAATCCCTGAAACAACCCCTAAAACCCCTAGGACTCCTAAAAACCCCCAAACCCTTTAAAACCCTGAACAACCAACCCTTAAAACTATTCCCAAGAGCCACAGTGGGTTGGGTGGTCTCAGTTACCCGGACTGGATGTGGTCCAGTAGAGGGGATACAGTGATGATGGTAGGATCCCAGGAGCTCCCAGGATTGGGTGCCCTACAGGGCCATGGCTTCTGCTCCCCGTTAATCCTTTAAAAGCTGCTCCTAACTGGTCCCAGTTAATCTGCTGCATGGGGAACTGGGGCCACCACCTGGGCTCATCACTCTACTTAGAGGCCACTGAAGACGGTCTCAACTATAGGGTTAGGGCTGGGAGGGTGAAGTTTGGGGTCACTCCAGTAATCACTGCCCTGCAGTCCCTGCAGTGGGGTCGGGAATGGTCCCTTAGCCCAAGGCCCTAACAAGCTCTTAATTAGTGACTGGGACCAGCCAACAGTAATTAGCAGCAAAGTTCGGTGCCAGCTCATAGGGTCTTGATGTCCAATCCTGACCTGTCTGTCCCAAGCTGCCCTTGTGGCTCCTCTGCCTGCCCCAGGACCGCAAAGCTGGGGCTATTTAACACTTAATTCCCAAAGCTGAGGGCAATTAGCCCTACAAAACACGATAAGCATTTAGTTCCTAAATCTGTATCCATGGGGATATTTAGCCTCCCAGACTCCAGATCTTGGGGTACATAGACCCCAAACCCCCAGATCTGGGGGTATTTGGTCCTCTAAGCCCCCAAATCTGGGGACCTTTAACCCCAAACCTCCATCTCTGGGAACATTTAGTGTCCAAACCTCAAGATTTGAGGGAATTTAGCCCTAAATCTCCTTCCCTGGGGCCATTTATCCCCAAACCTCCAGATCTGGGGACATTTGTCCCCAAATCCCCAAACCTCCATCTCTGGGGACATTGATCCTCCAAACTCCAGCTCTGAGACCAACACCGTGATCACCCCAAAAAGGTCTGACGGCCTCTCTCTCCTCTCCCAGATACCGGACCCCATCAGAGCTGCATAATGACAACTTCTCCCTCTCCACCATCGCCGAGGGCTCCCACCCAAATGTAAGGAGGGGTTGTGGCCCCTTTCCCCGGTCCCACTCACTGCCCTAACCCCTTTTCTCCACCCTTCCCTTCCACCCAGTGACAGCTCCAGACCACATTACGGTCTTGCTGGTGGCACTACACACCTTCTCTAGTCCTTCTCTACCCTCCCAATCCCATCCCATCACCACAGCCACTGCTCTGTCCCATCATGCCCCAGACCCCAACCTGGGGTCAGCTGTGGGATCAGGGTCATCCCTCTATCCCCTCCTCAGGATGATGTCACCCCAGCTGGGGCAGAACTGGTGGGCAATGATGGAGGACGGGACATGCCAGGATGGGGCAGGATGTGTTCCCCTGGCCTGGCCCCGTCCAACCCTATGTCTTTTGGATTGGAACAGAGAGAAGTAAAGGGTTTTGCTGAGCGGGATCTGGATGAGGATTGTAGGTCCCTGTAACCTTTGCCTTAACTTGCTTCCGGTTTCCCCTGTACTCCAGCCACGGTGCCCGGAATCCAATGCCAAGGATATGGGGTTGACACACTGGGAAAGGGGGTTTTGGGGCTTGGTGCCTGCTGTGGAATTTGCTGAGGAGCCAGGGGCATGATCCCAGCATATGACATCAGTGCCCAGAAGATGGAAGTTTCCCATTCCAGTATGAACCAGTCCTTGGGTGTCTTTACCATCCACCTACCACCCATGTTCTCACTCCAATGCTACTGGTGCCTCTCACCCCACAAACCCCAACGCAGGTGTCACTCAGCCCCATAGCTGTGGGGCAGAGCCCAGCCCCATTGAGAAGCTGGTCCCTCCAAGTAGCCATCGCAGGGGGGATGTTGGGAAGAGATGTCCCCAGTGTTGCGGGGCCAGCTGTACGTGAACAAATGCCAATAAATCCAGCCATCCCTATGGGCTTCCTACCACGTGCTGCTCACTCACTCAGGGAGTCTCCAGGACGAGCCAGCAGGATGGGAAGAGGAATGGGGTGGGTGGGGGTGGTCCAAGGTGAGATCACCCCATGTGGCTGTGGCATGCTGTTGGGGATGGTTTTGGGTCCAGGGTGGGTTAGACCCAAGGTGACCGGGAAGGGAGGCTGTTTGTGTTCACCTTTGGGTCAGGGTCAGCGCGGGTTATCAGTGCCGTCACCCAGTCACTGTCACCCCCCTGAGCTGACACCCAACCCTACCCCAAATGTGTCCTGGCAGGATGACCCCAGCGCTCCCCACAAGCTGCTGCAGGAGTCACTCAAGTCCTGCCTGAAGGATGAGGAGCCCTTCAACATCCACAACTCGACATCGCCCAAACATGAGGGCAAAGGGGAGCAGGAGGGCGCCGAACGCAACTGTCTGCAGAACAACCTGACATGAGGAGGAGAAAGGAGGAAAAGGAGGAGGTGGCGAAAGTGGGCGCCAGACCCTCCAGCCCTATAGGAACGTCCCAGTGTTCGTTTCTTTTCCCCCGCTCCGTGGCATGTTTTGGTGTGTTTTGTACCGAAGGGGAGAACAAAGTGAAATTAATTCCCAATAATTATTGAGATAATTAACAATGATCGTCCTGCGAGGCCAAAGGTTGTCGTGGGTCTTCGTCCGCGTTGTGTCAGGGTTGTTTTGGGGTGGGGAGGGAGGGGTGTTTGGTTCGTGATCCGTGTTCTTATCGCTTTGGGGTTAGTTCAGCGCTCTGTGATTTCTAAACCTTTGCCGTCTCTCCAATGACTTTTTTTTGTACTCCTGGCCCCATTTTTTTTCAAAAATGAGTGAAAAACCACCCAAAAAGAGCAGAAAAAGGAAGATCTTGAAATAAATAAACTTTTTTCTTTTTTTTCCCTTTTTTTTAAGCTAAACCTCGGTGCCCTAAGATCCCCTGATGTGGATGAGGTTTTGGGGTGGGGGAGGCTGGATAGTGCTCAGTTCTCCCCTTCCCTAGTACCAGAGCAGGGGGTTTCTCCTGCATACTTGTCCCTGGATTCTAGAGAGAGAGGGAACAAAGCTGTTAATTAACCAAGGTGAAATTAATCAAGGTGCAATATTCACTGTGTCGTTGCATTTCAGACGGTCCTGCTGCATTTGTTGAGCTGCTGGATAATGAATTCTTGGGGAGATGAGGGTGGGAGCCACCAGCTGATCCAACGGGTCACCAGTGGCTCCACCAGCACCCTTAGGGCTTTGGGGTTTGCCGTTGCCCTTCCAGTAGAGCAGGTAAAGTTGGATGGAGTGATAAAAGGTTAGGGAACAAGTCCAACTAGAGGACGTGGGATTGGGATCCTTCCAGATGGAGCCTGTAGGATCAGCTGGACATTGCCTGAGGAGAGAAGAAACTTTGCAGGGAAGAAGCCACTTGAGCTCAAGCAGACCAAGGAATCTTCATCAGCTGCTTTTTATCCTTTCAGAGGAGCCCAAGGTCTTGGTGTTACCCAGTGCTTTGAGTCATGAGGGATGGGTTGAGGAAGAGATGAGGGAACGGGTATCGTCCTCAGTCCAGCTGCTTACCCACGTCGACTTAGTAAGGCTGAGGGCAAAACTGGGTCACAAGGATTTATGGAGGTCTAGGGATGCTCCTGCCCATAATGTGGGATACTTTTCCTTCTGTTCCTCTGCTTTGGGGTGTCCATCTGATCCCATCATTCCCCTCCTTGCCATGCCCCGTAGTCCAGACCCTACTCACCTACCCGATGCGATCCTGTTTCCCACATGAAGCCATGACCTCCATTACCCACTTCGTTCCAGCTGAGCACTGTAGCTCCATCCCACTCCATGTTGGACCTTGGTTCCCCTCCGACTGGTAGCACATCCTCCTCTGGTTTTGCATCGGGATGGAGAGGACAGATGGGGTATTGATGGGGCCGGGCTCCCTGTCAATGCATCATCTCACAAAGGGGGAGCCAATTTTCATGGGGTCTGTGAAGGAATTTGCCTCCCGGCCAGCAAAACCCCACATCGGGCTTCAGTCCAGGGCCTTGTTGCTTTTAGGGCTGGCCATTAAATTTCAATGCTTCGTTAGTTTACTGGGAGGGGACGGATGGGGCTCTTTGTGGCTGGGCAAGGGTTGGCGTGGGATATAGGGTGCAAAGAGACTTGGCATCAGTGCTGGCTCTGTCCTCCTTGCCCCGTCATCCTCTTTTCTCTTCCAGACACATAACAGGATTAGAGCCGCGACCCCGAGACAAGGAGCCTTTTTTCCTATTGACCAGCTCCGGTTGCCTCAAACAAAACAGCCCAAGTGCTGATTCACCGGCCAAGCCCCGATTTGCCAGGCAAGGACTGATTCACTGAGGAAGTCCTGATTTGCCAGCCAAGTCCCAATTCACCGGCTGAGTCCCGATTCACCAGGTGAATCCCAATTCACTGCCCAAGTCCCGATTCACTGCCTGAGTCCTGATTCACCAGGTGAGGCCAAATTCACTGAGCAAGTTCTGATTCACCAGGCAAGTCCTAGTTCATTGCCCAAGTCCCAGTTCACTGGACACAGCAGTGACCTCAAGGTGCATTTGTGAGGAGCCACATCCTGGAGGTCACAGTAGGGAGCCCATGGGAGCATCTTTGCCAGTATCCAAGTCTTCTCACCTTGTACGAGCCCTTTGCATGGCCAAAACACCTCAGGATCTCTGTGTTTAGGGCAGAGTTACTCCCCAGTATTCTCAGTCAGGCCGAAACATGGAGCATTTCCAGTATTATGCTGACCCTGCGCTGGATTTGATGAGAAAAGCAAAATCCTCTTATCTTCATCAACTGTAAAATGCTCAGTGTGGGAAAGCCCAGCTGGCCACTCGGTCACTGGTGAAGCTCTGGGGATGGTTTTAACCATAGCAGACTCATTTATTGCTGGGTTAACTGGTTGTACTGGGAGAGCAAGAGAACAGGGCACTGGCAGCAACAGCAATCGGCTGCCGGAGGGCGATTTGACTTGTAAAGCTGGGAGGAGGCAAATTGGCCAAGAGCGAGTGTGGGGTGACCAGAGCTCCTGCAGCCGACAAAGGGGATGTGGGAGAAATGGGAAAACAAAGACAAGGCACCCTGAGTCCTTTGTGTGGAGAAGTGGTGAGTGAGAGCTCCTGGGAGACACGTTTGGAGGTGAAAGGAGGGAAGGAAACTGGCAGCTCTTCAGAGGACTGATGTGAACAACCGACACAACGAGCCAACCCAGTAGGAAACAGCAGGAACCAGCTTGGCGACTTCATGAGATCTTCATTGACCTTGGGCTCAAGAAAAGGGTCTGGAGAAAGTGAGAACTAGGTCAAATTACTGAGGAAGGTTTGTAAGAGCAAGAGAAGCACATGGGGGGACGTTGGCAGGGCCAAGGTGCAAATTGAGATGGAAATAGCGAGTGGTGGCGGCAAGAGCAAGAAGAAAAGGCTCCATCAGCGGGAGGAGAATGAGGAAGGGGGTGTTAGGCTGAGCCCAGCAGAGGAGGAAGACGGCTGGCAAAGGAGGCTGGAAATTCACAGGGTTCCCTGGAGAGGTTTGGGTTTTGCTTTGAAGATGTTTGAGAAATGGTTATAAAGGTCAAGTCAATGCTGACCACAATGAAGTGGGTTCTCCAAGAGACAGGAATTGAGAGAAGGAACCAGTGCACAAAGATCAATAAGGCTTTTTGTGAACTTCATCTTTAGGAAACCAGGTAAAGCCACCTCAGATGTTTTAGGGTTGGATGAGATTTTACAGGTCTGAGCCCAGTTTGGGGAACATCACAGTCTGAGAACAGTCTCAAAGAGTTTCTTCAAAAAGGCCACAAGGCCTGTAGTAGCATCTTAGAAGATCCTCAAACTAAATGTGGACTTCAAGTGGTGAACTTAAGGACATGGTATATCTTGGGACAGTTGGGTTCATGGCTGGATTTGATGATCTCCAACCTAAGCAATTCTATGGACTTCAGCTGCCCAGGGCAGGTAGGCAGTTCCTCATAAAGGTTCTGCAAAGCAGGTGAAACGCATCTCAAGGTGACAAGAACTGTTGACTCTTCCACATAGGAACGCTGTGGGATCACTGTTCCCCCTGGGGCCTCTCACCTCTGTTTTTGATGATTCTATATTTTCCACCAAAACTTCTCCACAGGGACAGAGCTGAAAGGTCAAACTCGTCCAGGTTCTCCCACTGCTGGACACCTCACCCCTAACTTTGTGCCTCCCCAATATTTCTTGATTCGGGACTGTTGCTGAGATCCACGTGTAGGAGTTCTGAAATGAAGGACAAGACACTCGGCAGGAGCCCATCAGTGCTGAATGAAGATCTCCTGAACGAGGAGAAAGGTGCTCCAGAAACGCAGTGTGAAAACATGGCTCTGGCTTCCGAGAGCTCCCAATTTAACTGCAAGCAAGAGACGGCAGATGGAGACAATCTGTTGGGTAGCAGAGCACAAAGCGACAGCGAGACAATCCAGGCTGGCCTGGCAGACAGCAGGGATTAGCATACAGTGAGCCAAACCCGCTGGGTTTTCCATGTGGACGTTGGGAAAGAGATTTCCAGGAAGGATTTGGGAGAAGATTAGGAGATTCCTCTGCAGCTTTAGAGCTCAAAAGTGGTAAGCCAGGGATGTGGAGGAGAAGGGGAATCTCTGAGCCTTCGAACAGGCTGCCCAGGGAGTGGGTTGAATTGCCACCCCTAGATGTGTTTCGAAGTCAAGGAGATCTGGAGCTTCAGGACAAGGATTAGCAGTCGGTTGGGATAGTAGGGTTCATGGCTGGACTTGATGATCTTAAATGTCTTTTCCAACCTAAATGATTCTGTCATTCTGTGAAGCTGTCTGGTCCTCAGGCAGCTGTGATCGATGGAACTAGGAGAAGATGGGAAAAAGGGAGATGTAAGAGAGCTCTGTGAGAAAAAGCCTGGAGGATGAGCTGGAAGAGAGGCAAGAGGAAAAGCAGGATGTGAGGAGCAGTCAGAAGAGGGTAAGAAGTGTGAAGGGAGGACGCAGGAAAGGGCAGAAGATCTGGCAGCATGTGGTGTCTTCAGAGATCTAGGAGTAGAGGAGGAGGATGGAGTTTGTCTGTTTTGATATCATTTCCCCCACAGCTATCCTCAGGATCTTGGTGCTTTTTCAGGGGAGCAGCCCCAACAGGAGATGGAGACCCAGGAGGGGCAGAGGTGGCCCTGAAATGACTCTGGTGCTAGATCCCTGCTAGTTTCAGCATATTTGCCAGGGAATTTTCAGGCTCTGGAAAGAAATGCCAAGCAAGGGTGTGGAGTAATCATTACTGAAGGATTTCAACGAACAGGTTGGACCAACGTCTGTCAAGAAGGTTTAGGTTGAGCTGATTCTGCCTGGCGGCAGGTGCTGCTCTATGGACGTAACCTCTTTGAGTCTCTCCAGTCTAATGCTCAGTGATCCCACGATGCTTCTGCTGCTTCTGTTTTCTCCTCATCACAAATGTCAGTTTGTTCCTCCATCCTTCTTCCAGAACAACAAACACCCAGACATGAGACACTTTCAAGCTGGAGAAGGCGAAGGCGGGGGATGTCTGCACTGTTGTGGTTTATTTTTGTAGATGTTGCTTAAAGGCAGCTCAGATGTCCCAGCTGTTTCACTGCATCCTCAAGCATCTAAATTCATATTTCCCTCCCATAGAATGTGTTGGTTTGGAAGGGACCTCCAAAGGCCATCTAGTCCAATCCCCCTACAACAAGCAGGACCACCACTCACTGGAAAAGATTGCCCAGAGTGCCATCGAGCCTGACTCTGAATGTCTCCAGGGATGGAGCATCAACCACCTCTCTAGGGAACCTTCCATCTCCTCCCTGATGCTTCATCCCTCCAGCCCAGCTCAACCTATTCTCTAATTCTACGATATCAGAGAATCACAGAGTCACCAACAGAAGCAGCTCCAGACACAATAGTGAGTAACGATGCCTGAAATTAGGTGATAACCAGAACCAGCTCTGCATAAACAAGATGGAGAGGATCCAAGTCAGATGTTCACATTGCAAAAAGAACCAATTTTCCCTGCAGAGTTAATGGCAGAGCAGCGAGGACCGAGGTTACGGCGGGGTGACACGTCCAGGGAATAGCGACAATGGCCCATCGCCAGGGTGTTGTGGGGAGGGACCTTCTGGATCAGAAATTCCTTTCAAATCCCAGCTCTTGTATTTCTGTGGAGGAATTCAGCCCCTGGTTCAGCTCATCCATTATTCCCTCCAGCTGCTTTTTTTTTTAAGCTGTGGCATTGAGCAGCTTGAATTTATCCTCCGAGCACAAGCTGAGTTAGAGGGGAGATTTGGCTGTCCCTTTTCTTAGCTGGCCATTGACTCAACCCAACATCTGCTCCCCTGTTAACCTTCTCTAGCCTCAGAGTGTTAATGATCTTCCATCACCCAAGGCATTAATAAAGCGTTTAGCAGCGAGACGAGACAAACCCTCCCACACTGGGACGCTCCTCCTGCTGCAGCTTGGGTTTGTGCATTAAAATCCAAAGGGATGGGAATGTCCTGGTGTCCCTGCCCATGGCAGAGGGGTTGGAACTTGCTGATGTCTGAAGTCCATTCCAACCCAACCCATTCCATGATACGTAACAGTGTCTTAGGCACCGGCAATGGGTCAGCAAAGGAGATAAATTAGAGGATCAGTAGGTTTGGAAGAGCCCTCTGAGATCATCCAGTCCAAACATCAACCCAATCCTACCCTGCCCACTAAACCAGTTTTCCGAGTGCCACATCTACATTTTTTGAACCCCTCCAGGGATGGTGACTCCACCTACCTCCCTGGACAGCCTATTCCAAAGCACCTTCTCCCTCAAAATCCTTTTCCACTCACTTAAGTCAAGAATCCCCCTGCTTCAAGTTAACGTGTGCTGGGAATGACTTCAAACACCGCAAGATTAGTCATTTGGATTTGTCCAGTTGAGGATTTACTGGGGTTTTTTTGCATTTTGGTCATGAATCGCTGGTGTGACCCAAAGAGGAGCTCAACTGGAAGCAATGTTGTGACCTATAGATGCTTCGTGACGCTCCATGAGGTTTGTGGTGCAGGGGATGCTGCCGGTTGGCCCGAAGCAGATGGGAGGGACAGGGGCAACAGTTGTGAATCGTGGTAGCAAGTCAGAAAAGGTGAGAAGGAACAAACTGAGAAGGACAAGAGGTGTTTGGAGAGATGCAGCTACACTTTGCATGCAGTTTGGGTCCCATTCCTGCTGCTACAGGAAAAGGAGAGAATTTCACATTTCATTTACAGGCTCTGCAGCTCCTGACAGAGCAGGAGGAAAAGTGCTACAGGGAGAGAAACGTGACAGCGCAGACAAAAGATGGTTTAAGAATGGTTTGTGTGCAAATGCCACCCTACAGAGGAGAACCCAGGTAGGAGAGACATCTCTGGGCTCTTCTACACCTGTCAGCGCCCTTTGCTGCTGTCTGAGTGGCACAATGGGGCTCCTGCAGACAAACCAAGTGAAGCAGGAGGCCAGGAGCCAGATTTTTTCAATGGGCGGCAAAGGAATTAATGCTCTGGCTGCACCAGTACAGAGCAGGAACTTAAGCTGGTTACTGGAGTTGCTGAGAGCAGACCCAGGTTCCCAGATCTGAAAGGGTAGGAGAACAAAGCCCCAGCGATCTGGACTTTTAAAAGAGTTTTGAGCTAAAGCTTTTGCAGAAATTAAGCCATCAAAGGGGGAGAAAGAGGAAGTCCTTTCACAGCTAAATAATTGGTTAAAGGACAGGAAGCCATGAGCTTACACAAGTGATGGGTTTCTGCCACTGAGGGACTTAACAGACAGGGTATCTCCAGTTCTGAAGAGAATGGGATGATGAATTTTACAGATAATAGACACAAACACAGAAAATAAAGGGAGAAGAAGAGCTGCAACGTTTCAACCAAATGTTCATCAGCTTCTCTGTATCGCCGTCATCCTAACTAGGTCAACGCAATCACACAAAGTGCTCCCACAGCTCTTCTCCCAAGCCAGTGGTGGCCCTCAGAGATCTTTGATGGATTTGTCCCCTTCACCTATCAATTCACCTTCCTAAACCTTCAAGAGCTAATTTGTGATTCTGAAGAGCTGAACTCGAAAGTGTCTCCTCTTTGCTATTTGTTAGCATTGTTTGATGCCCCCTAATGCTCACAGCGGATGAGACAGTGCAAGGCTGGAGCATCTTCTCTTCAGGTTCCTTGGCTCTGCCGGGCGATTCTCACTTATATTATGAACTAGATGGTTTTTAAGGTCCCTTCAAGACTAAACTATTCTATGATTTTATCAAAATCAAGGGCTATGCAGCTTAGGTGGAGTGGAGAAAGGTGAATTCAGTGCTGGAATGATGGAAAGTCAGGCTCACAGGCAGAAATGACACGAGAAAATGGGATTTTGTAAAATAAAGTGAAAGTTTTAATTATCAATCCAAATCAGCACTGGAAAATATTAATCATTAAGTTTTTACCAGTGATGACAACTTCAGTCCTAGAGCTCACTGGCTGAACCATTCCTTGTTTCAAATTGAAATGGCCAATGGACCTACTTTCTGCTCCATATGTCTCAGATGGGGGGAATTCACCCAGATTAGGGGCTGTTTGACCTGTGGGGGTGATTTTTACTGGTATAATGAGACCTTTAAACTCCTCAAGTTCCAACCCCGGACCCAGCACTGCCAGGTCACCCCCAACCTCAGACCCTTGGCACTGAGTCTACTGGTCATTTCAATCCCTCCAGGGATGGCAGCTCCATGACTGTCCTGGCAAACCTGTTTGATAACCCTCATAAAGCCTCATGAGAAGATGAAGCCCCAAGCCCTGGGGACCAAGGAGGGGCCCTGAGGGGAGGCGGAACAAGGCAGCCGGACTCTGCGCTTCCCCCGCTCCGCCAGAAGGGGGCGCCATGAGGCTGCGCTGAGCGCCGTCGGCGCCGCCATTTTGTCCCCCCACCTCCTCCTCTCTCCTACTTCTCCCCTCCCTCAGCCCCGTAAAGCTCCCGGTTCCCCCTCCGCTATGTTCGCAGAGCTCAACGAGCTGCTGGACGCTTCCCCCCAGCGACAGGAGACGGTGAGAGGGCGGTGGGGAGGGAAGGGAGGAGGAACCTAGGGCGGGGCCGAGGCGGGGCCGGGTGAGGCGGCGGCGCAAGATGGCGTCGGCTACTCTGAGCTGCTTTGGGGCTTTTCTTCAGCCCAGGGGCCTTCCTCAGCCCGGCCCCTGCTGCTCTTCAGGGCCTCTGGCTCCGCCAGGCTCGGTCCCTGCAGTGTGTCTGTGCGTGGAGCGGTGAAAAACGGGGTTAAAACCCGCTCCTGGTGGGTTCGCGAGGCTTTTCTCCTCCTGACCGGTCTGTTCATGCTGTTAATAGAACTGAACATTAAGGGTCTGGAGAACAAGGAGTGGCTGAGGGAGCCGGGGCTAGTTAGTCTGGAGAAAAGGAGACTGAAACCTTCTCGTTGTCTGCAGCTACCTGAGAGGAGAGTGGAGAGAGGTAGGCGTTGATCTCACAAGGAACAAGTGGCAGGACCAGAGGAAAAGACTGCAAGCTGCGCCAGGGAAGTTTAGGTTTCCCTGAGGAAAAATTCTCCATAGAAAGCCATGAGACCTTGGAACAGGCTGCCCGGAGTGGGGGTTGAATCGCTGGTCCGTGGATGTGTTTCGAAGTTATGGAGATCTGGAGCTTAGGTACAGAGTTTAGCAGTGGCCTTTGGGCAGTTCATGGTTGGACTCGAGTGTAAAATCCAGCCTAAATGGTTCTGTAACACCCTCACCCTGTGTAAGAGGCCATAAAGTGCTTCAGGTAAAAAGATAAATATGTTACGCCACATTCCTAATAATTACTACCTTAAAAGTGGGGTTGGGGGGGATAATTTTATAGAATAGTTGAGGTTGGAAAAGACCTTTAAGATCCTCGAGTCCAAATGTCAACCCAGCTGTCCAAACCCACTGCTGAATACAGTCCCTAAGCTCCAGATCTCCATGACTTTGAAACATGGCCTCCTCTCTGTTTTCCAAGCATGAGTTTACCCTCTGCTGTCCTCGGAGTCAGGGCTTAAATACCCTAGTAATTCCTTACAGTTTCAGGAAGATGCCTCAGGGAAAAAGTGCTCCTAGATAGAGGTCAGGCCCTCAAGGTTTGAAACAAACCTGATAGAAGTTGTTGGTTGAGGCTTGGTGGTGGATAGCCTGACGCAGTGTAAGCTGCTAAGTGCCTGTGGTTCCTGTGAGTTTATAATTGAGGTTATAACACATATTAAATGCCCAGTGAGAAGCCCTTGTTGGAATTTTGAGTGTTGGTAGAGTGGAGCCAGTGCTCTTAAGGATGGTTTAATGGTGGTGCTGTGGGATGAAGGGGCTTGCTGTCACCAACAAACCTAGTTTTGGAGGCTGGGGTTTCAAGTTACTCCAAACAGAAAGTTCTGCTGAGCAAACTCAAAAGGTGATTTGGCCCCAAAATCCTGAGTTTTGACTTGGTAGCTGAGGCAGGGCTTGGCAGGAGCTGAACCAAAGACTCTTCTGTGTGAGGAATTGCCTTAAATTCATGTCAGCTCTTCCTCTGCCATAAGATCATGCACAGATCCCTCTTTGTCATGGTGTCTGGCAGTCATGGAGCACCAGAACGTGCCTGGCTGTGGCACAAGTGGCATTCCCCAATGACAGAACTGGCAGACTGAGTTCATACACAGCCAATATGGGCAAACCTAGTGGCCATCAGCCCTTTGCTGGTCTCTGCCATCATGATTTCTTCATCTCCATGGCTGGTTCGTGCCGTTTCCAAAGTGCCAGTGGGTGGGTGAAGCTGCTGCCTGCGTGGGGGTGTGTGACATGTCATCACTGCCAGCTGCTCACACCCACTGCAGCCCTGCCAATGGGATTTTGGCAGCTTCTGACAAGTAGCTGCAGCTTCTGCCTTGGAGCCTGAAGGTGGAAAGAGTGTGAAAGCAGAGAGTGAAGGGGATGGGCTGGGGCGGGGATAAGAGGGTGCTCCATGAAGTCCTGGCCTCTGGCAGTGCTTCATCCCCAACAGCTTCTTCATGGGCTTGACAAGGATATGCAGAAAGGGGAAGGGAATTGGGCTGTGGGGGCTAACTGGCAGGTGCAGGGTTTCTGCACGCCAACAAATGAGGTTGAATCTCAAATAGTGTGTCCCCACCTCAAATTTTCAGGTCAGTTCTGGGCCTCTCAATGCCAGAAGGAATTGAGGAGCTGCAGCAGGCCCAGAGAAGGGCAGCAGAGCTGAAGAATGGGCTGGAGCACAAGGCAAAGGGTCTGGAGAACTTCTGAGGGGAAACTGGGGAGCTTGATGTGGAGAAAAGGAGACTCAGGGGAGACCTCGCTCTCCACAACTCCCTGAACTTGAGTTTGGAGCCAGCTGGGGGTCGGTCTCTTCTCCCCAGGATGAGAGGAACCAGCTTCAGGTTGCTCCAGGGGAGGTTGAGGTTGGCTCTGCAGAACAATTTCTGCCCCACAAGGGTTGTCTGGGTCTGGCCCAGCCTGCCCAGGGTAGTGAGGGAGTCCCTGTCCCTGGAGGTGGTGCACAAGCCATGGAGACGTGTGGTGAGGGACAGGGGTTAGCGATGAGTGAATGGTTGGACTTGAGGTGCTTAAAGGTCTCTTCCAGCCCAAACAATTCTGTGATTCTGTAAGTTGGTACTGGTGAGGCTGGGACTTACCTGCTCCTCACAAGAATTCCTCATCCCTGGCAGCAAAGCAAAGCCACCTCCCCTCAGATCCTCTGGGGACCTGGTTGCTTCCAGATCACTCTGATACCTCTAGTCTGGGGGGTTGAGCGGACAAGTACCTACGTGAAGGCAATGTGACCACAGGGTTCTGCAGACCTTGGAAACTGGTCAGACCCCCATCCCTGTATCTGATCCAACCCTGATCCCTGTTATCAGGTTGAACCTCAATCCCTGTATCTGTCCCATGCTCTGGACCTGATTCAACCTGACACAAATCAGAGCATCCTTCAGTCTTGCCCATCCCTAGACTGCTCTTGGGGTAGTGCCTCTTCTTACTGGGATACCCTCAGCACCATCACCCATTTTTTGTGTGAGAAAGAGGTTTCTCTCTGCTGGAAGGCATGGTGCTGCTCACTGATGTCCTCTGCAGCAGGTTGTGCCCTCGTCTTTCTCCATTAAATGGCTTTTCCCTTCTTTTTTAGGGTAAATTCACGCTGCTGCAAGACAGCAGGACAGATGGCAGTTTCCTGGTGCACCATTTCCTCTCCTTTTACCTCAGAGGTAGGACAGCAGCAGGACTCTCCAAGGCAAGGGTTTGCTCCTCGGAGCTTTCTGTGTGCATGGAGGCTGGTTCTGCAGAGCATGAGAGAGCGTGAGACACCCTCCTATCATCACAAAGGTTTTGGGGTTGGGATTTATGGATCACAGTCCCAGCTTGCTCTTAGGATTTGCTCTAGATCCTTGAGTACATCTGGTCTCGTTCTTCGTTTCACCATTAGTGTGGCAAACCCCATAAATCACATCTGGCAGCCAAGTGTTGACTGTGATCCCTTTACTTGATAGTTCATAACCTAATTAATAAGATCAGGAACAATTGGCTGGTGCTGAGCAAAGAACTCAAGAGTCTGGCAACCTGCCTAATTTTTGTTCTGACACCAGAGGAACCAGAGCAGCTACTGGGGGTCAGCAAATCTCAAACCTCTCAGACCCCAAATGTAGAGGATTCTGTGCTTTTTGGGGTCAGCCCACCCTGCCCCAGGTGGCCGGTGAAGGCTCAGCTGGTGCCACTGACTCTCTTTATTCAAAATCCATGCCCTGATTTTAAAATACTGATTTTTATTTACACCCAAACCATGAGGTCAGGTCATCGTGCTGTTTTTTTCCCCCCCAGAAAAAGTCAACTGTTTTGTTTTGTGGGTTTTTTTTTTCTCCACTCAAGGCCACTTGTCCTCTGAGAGCCCAAACTGGGATTGTTTTTGGCACATTGATGGTTTCACTGGTTCGTGTCAGGGTCGGCCGTTGGTTTCACTGCAGAAATCCCAACAAACAGGCAGGAGATCCCAGAGACAGAAAAGAGGCCTCCTGCTTGTTTTATGGAGTAATTTTATTCTTAATGTTTTCCTTTTTTAAAAAAAAATCTAATGTGAAAATTGAAAGCCCAGCTGCAAAGAAATGCAGGTCTGCTTGGACCTGCCTTGCTTCAAGGCCTTTCCAGGTGCATTTGTACCCCAGATGTTGTGATTTAATGTGTCTGATAACAAGCAGCTTGCAAATTAGAAATGATAATATGTTTTGTTTAACCTATTCTCACCCAGCTGGCTGTAAGGTTTGCTTTGTGGCCCTGCTGCAGTCCTTCAGTCACTACAACGTTGTAGCGCAGAAGCTGGTAAGTATCTCGGCGTTAAGCTAATCATAGGGTAGGAAGAAGAGTGATGTATTCAGAGAGTCACCGAATTATTTCGGTTGGAAAAGCTCTTTGAGCTCCTCAAGTTCCCCTAGCACCACCAGGTCCCCACTAACCCCTCTCTCTCACCCTGCATCTCCATAGACTGGGGATGGGGACTCCGCCACTTCCCTGGACATCCCATGTGAGGCAGAAATTGTTCCACAGGGCCAACCTCAACCTCCCTCTGGGGCAACTTGAGGCTGGTTCCTCTTATCCTGGGCAGAAGAGACCAACCCCCAGCTGGCGTCAACCTCCTGAAGTCCAGGGAGTTGTGGAGAGGAAAACCGTCTTCCCTGAGCCTCATTTTCTCTAGTTCAACCTGCCCCCAGTTCCCTCAGCCGCTCCTCAGAACACTGGTGCTCCAGCCCCTCAGTGTCCTTTTGGCAGTGAGTGAAGGGCCCAGACCTGACCCCAGGATTCAAGGTGGGGCCTCCCCAGTGCCCAGTATAGTCTCCCCTGAGCTCCTTTGCTCCAGTTCAAGTTCCCCCAGTTCCCTTATGAAGTAAAACTGGGCATAGAAACCAGTAGAGGTAGAAGACTCAGGTGTGGAGCATGGGATCCTTGTCTACTCTAAAAGCAGAACCATATTTGCAGTGGCGTTTCCCAACACCAGGACATCTGCTATGCTGTTGTCACCTGCCTTGTGGGAGAGGCAGCAAAAGGAGAGAAACATGAGTATTAACCTCAGCACACGTGCAATGCAAATCAAAATGATTCCCTGTCTGATGCTTCAACCCTAAGAAGGTTCCTGATGCACAAGGCAGAGATAAGAACAACATGTTCTGCCCCCAGGGGAGTGCAGAGCAGTGATTGCGGTCACCTGCAGTGTTGAGCTGGCCCTGTGCCACTGGTTTCCAATCTGAGTCAGTTCTGGATTCTGCCTTCGGTCATTGTGAATTTTCCTTAAGCTCTGAGGAGGTGAAGGTCATAGCATCAGTTGTTTCTATCTCTCATCATTCTTGTAAGGTCTTGTCTTTGATATCACAGAATGATTAAGGTTGAGAGAGACTTCTAGGATCACCAAGTCCAGTTTGATTTAATTCTTCTCAGCTTGAGTGAAGACACCAGGCTGAGTGAAGGTGAGGTTTGGTGGTGGATTTTTGTCAGGCTCTGGGAATCTGGAGTTTGGTTTGGGCACCTCAATACAAGAAGGACATTGAGAGGCTGAAGGGCAACAAGGTTGGGGAAAGATCTGAAGAACAAACCTTGTGAGGAGCAGCTGAGGGAGCTGCAGCTGGTTAATCTAGAGAAAAGAAGGCTGACGGAGACCTTGCTGTCTACAACTATCTGAAAGGAGGTGGGAGAGAGGTAGGGGTTGGTCTCTTCTCTCAAGGAACAAGTGACAGGACAGGAGGAAATGGCCTAAAGCTGCACCAGGGGAAGTTTATGTTGTCCATGAGGGAAAACTCCTTCCTGGAAAGGGTCATCAGACCTAGGAACAGGCTGCCCAGGGAGGAGGTTGAATCACCACGCCTGGACCTGGAGGTCTGGAGCTTAGGGACAAGGTTCAGGCTTGGATAGGCTGATAAACAGGAGAGCTGGACTGGCCCCAGATTGGCATCCAGTGCTGGGACCTGCTTCCCCAGCTGGAAAATGAGACTGGACTTGGTGGGTCCACTCAGTAGCATCATGGTACTGAGAGGATGGAGTTCCTTGTCCAACCCACTCTGGACATGCTGCTTCTGGCCCTTCTCTGCCATGGAGGCAGGCCCTGGGCTGCCAGCACTGGGTGTTGTGAACCTGAGATGAGTTTTGTCAGGTATTTTCTGATTCTTCTGTCCATCGCGTGTCCTCAGTTGCCCAAGAAGCTTCTCGTAGCTCCCTGCCCAGCTTTCTGGTGTGGTTTGAGCAAGCAAATATCTCTTGCCAAAGCTAAATGCCTGCAGTCCCCATCACATCATGGGAATTGCTGCTCCTGAAGGTGAAAAGAGAGGAGACAAAGTAGATTAGATGAGGCAAGAGCTGCCTCAATTGCTGAGTAACACTCTGCCTTAAGAAAGCACCTGGAAAACAAAAGGGATCTGTGCAGAAGTGTTGGCTGATGCCTCGCCTCAGGCTCTGCTTGGCAGGTGGGACCAGTTTCCTCCCAGGAGCACATGGAGAAAGACCAGTGGAAAAAAAAAAACAGGGTGAGCACAGGGCTTGCATTTAAAACCTGATCAGAAAGCCTTGGCCTTAGAGTATCCTCTGGCCATGATGGAAGATGTTGCCTCTATCTGTGGTTTTCTATTTGCTGAGACAATGTTTTCTGTCCTTATCTACCCAGACCTTCTCTCTGGAGGTCCTTGGGTGGTCCAAGTCCTTGTAGGGATTGATCAGCAGCTTAAGATGTGGCCTTAACACATTTATAGTTAAAAATAGAAGAAAAAGGGTTTAAAATATTTACCCTTACAATTTTCACGTCAGAATATGAGGAAGATGGAGCAGGGGATGCCCAGGGGTGGAAAGCTCCAAGCCCAGGGGCTGAAAAGTTCTGAGGGCTGGGAAACAACTGGGAAACTTCCCCTGATCCAGCCACCTTCTTCAGAGGGTTCAAAGTCTTGATGCCTTCTCTTGGGGAATCTGTGAGCTGCTTTCTCAGAATCTTCATTCCTTGCCCCTGGCTCACCAGTTCTTCCTGTCGAGCAATACTAGATTGAACTCAACCTTTCTGAACTCCTAAATCATCTTATCTCCCCATCTCCTCCACCTCCCTGTGGGCCAACAGCCCCATTTCCAGGCTCCTGAGACACCACAGATCTGTCCTGGTGTTTCTTCTCCCTCCAAAAGGGATTCGAGGCTGAGGCCTCTCTCCCTGGAAGCTCTTTCCTGGGTGTTGCACAAGCATCGGGATGCCCAGCCCACAACGTTCTCCAGATCCAGGGTGCGTGGGTTGTGCTGGAAAGTCATTATTGCCACAGCGATGAGTTGGAGATAAGGAGAACAAAAGAGTTTTGCCACCCACAAGGGACAGTGAAGAAATTGCTCCCAGCAGCATCCTTGGGGCAGCCTTGGAGAAGCCTCTCCTCATCCTCTTGCTGCCTCTGGAGATCCACCTGGTTTTGTTTCATTCCCATTAGATTTGAAGCCCCCAAATCACTCTGTGTGTGTGGTTTTTGATCTCGTGGAGAACCACCAGTGTGTGTAACAACCTCCTGTGTAGGGCCTGCTGAAGTGTTTGCTCCATCAGCACCTTTAGATGAGACTCAGTAAAAATGGCCTGCTGAACCCAGTTTGATCTGTTTGCCCCATCCCTCCAAAGCTCTTCCCTCTGCAATGTCATGTTTCTCTTCTCTTGAGGGAGTCAGTCTGACAGCTGCCAAGGATCGGGGACAACTTGTCTTCTTGGAAGGCCTCAAGTCCTGCCTTGACCTCCTGTTTGGAGAAGAGGAGGAGCAGCCAGGACAACCCAGTCCTCTCCAGTTTCTAAGGTAAACCTGAGCGGTTCTCCTGGTGATGGTGCTGTGTTCACCCTGTTTCACTCCTCATGAGTTTCTACAAAGCCAGATGTGAGGTCCTGGAACCATCACAGGTCAGGTTGGACCTTGGGGCTGTGAGCAACCTGTTCTGTTTGGGGATATCCCAACTCTAGAAGACCATTAAAGATCCAATCCAACACTTGCTGTGATCCCAAGAGCAAGGCAGGAGGCTCAGTGAGAAGGAGAGTGACAACACACATGAGTTGATCCCCCTTCTTATCTTCCAGGGAGAGTTCTTCTGACCTCAAAGCCTTGTTTGACTTTGTCCAGACGTCCCTTACTCCAGCCAGCGGTGACTCCTGGAAGGTCCCTGTGCTGCTGGTGGATGACCTGGGTATCCTGCTGAGTCTGGGTGCCTCACCAGTGGCTGTACTGGACTTCATCCATTACTGCAGAGTCACTGTGTGCTCCCAGCTGAAGGTACTGGATGGGTTCAAAAGAGCCTCTGGAAGGCTTCAGCTTTCCAAGAAATTGAAATAGTTGCTCTGGGAATTGTGAAAAACTGGAGAACCTGTGTAGGATCCTGGAAAACCTGTGTAGGGCCCTTTACAACTGGTTACTCAGGAGGTGTTGCCTGGACTTAACAATGAAGTTGAGTGGAACTTCATGTTAGGTCCATGATGACCATGGCAGAAGCTCTTGGGGTGTGTTTTTAAGAGTTGGTGTTGCTTTGGGGACCTCTGCTTCTTCTGAGAGATGTTCTGCTTCCAGGGAAACATTGTGGTGCTGGTTCACAGCAACGAGGACTCGGAAGATGAGGAAAACAAGCTGGTTGTGAACTCCCTGTGTCACCATAGTGACCTGATTCTGTGGGTAGAGGGGCTGGCCACTGGCTTCTGCAAGGATGTTCATGGGCAGGTAATGTGGCACACATCAATGTGACTCATGACACTTTCTACAAGCCCATGGATAGGTGACACATGCTCCATCCAACCCATGGGAAGTGGCCCAGGACCAGCCTTGTCTGCAGCCTGTATCCATCACAGATACTGGAATGGTGTAAAATCAGTGTCTGGTGGGGTTGGAATGGATTTCTGGAGGTCATGAGGTCTGCTCCCCAAGAGGAGATCCTACACATCCAGGAAGGTTTGGGATCTCTCCAGAGCAGGAGACTACACAGCTTCTCTGGGCAGCCTGAGCCAGGGCTGTGCCGCCCTCAATGTCAAGAAGTTTGTCCTCATGGAAGTTGAGGTGGAACTTCCCAGGTTCCAATTTGTGCCACTTGCCCCTTTGTCCAGTCACTGGGCACCACTGGGAAGAGTCTAGCTTGATTGTCCTCTGGGCTCTCTCCAGTAGCTCCTTTGTCTTTCTGGAGCTGGGGAGCCCAGAACTGGACCCAGGATGCCAGCTGTAGCCTGACCAGGGCAGAGCACAGCAGAGCAGAGCAGGAGGAGAAACTCCCTGACTGCAGGTCACACTCTTCTCCATGATCCCCAGGAGTCCATTAGCCTCCTTGACCACATTGCTAGCTCATGGTCAGTTTGGTGTCCACCAGCCTGAGGGCTAATGTTCCTGTTCCTTTCTCATGGCAGATAAAAATAATTCGTAGAGTATCATTGGAGCTGACGGGGGAGCAGGATCATGTCCAGCTTTACCAGTACAAGATCCAGGACAAGAATGTCACCTTCTTTGCTCCGGGACTGTCGGCTGCTGTCTTGTGAGACTATGGTACTGCTCAATGTAGCATGAGGTTGGTGCCACCATGTTGGATGTGCCACCAAACCAGCTTGGCTGTGTCCCCAGGAATGTCCAAGTGACCCATGAGGGACACTCAAAGGGTTGTTGAGCTGCTCTCCATCAGTGGGCTCAACCTGGAGCAGCCCCTTTTCCTCCCACACCGTTCCCAACACATGGGCCAAGAAGAGAGTGAAAATCAACGGAAAAACCCACGTTGGAACATGCAGATATGGGGCGGGAGGGGGAATGGGATGAAGGCCTGGGGCTGGGCCTGCGTGGAGGCATCACCCCACCCTTCCACTGGCATTTAACAAGGTGACACAGTGGGGTGGAGGCAGGGATGGTCTGTGAGGGTGTTGCAATTCTTGCCTTTCTCCCAGCTCTAACACAGTAGAGGTTTGCTCAACCTGCAGCCTCTATGTGATTAAAAACACCTCCAGGTACCTTTATGTGGTAGGACGTTGTTCCATCTGTTTAGTTCTTTCTCCTCTTACTTGTGTCAAACTCCACAGCAAGTGTGCAGACTTCCAGATGGGTAGGGGTGTGGATTGGCAGGAGGGTCAAGAGGCTTCACAGAGAGGTCTGACCAGGATGGGGTGATGCGTTGAGGGTCACCAAGGCCAAGTGCTGAGTCTTCAAGTCACCCCAATCCCCTGGGGCAGAGCAGCTGGAAAAGGACCTAGGGAGGGGGTTGGTCACCAACTTGGAGGACCAGGGGAGGTTGAGGTTGACCTTAAGAAACAATTTCTGCTTCACAGGGGTTGTCCAGGGCTGTGGAGGAGTCCCCATCCCTGTAGTGGTTGCAAAGCTGTGAAGTTGTGGGGTGAGGGACAAGGGTTAGTGGGGACCTGGTAGTGCTGGGGCAACACTTGGACTTGAAGGTCTTTTCCAACAAAACCACTTCTTTGTCATCACTGGTGACTTTAGCCCTATTCTTTCTGCTGGGCTCCTGGTGTCCTCAAGCAGGTAGACATTTCCCCATGATCATGAACCCTTCTGAACCACCTGCTGAACCCAAGTGGTGAGGGCTTGGACAGGGTGCAAAAGGGAGATGGAACATGTGGTTGCTCCTGGTTAACAGTGAAGGCTGAGCCCACTGTTTCCTCCATCTCTGCTGGATGTCCAGAGGTGCCATGAGGACACGGACACCAAGGTCAGCTTGTGGCCATGACCAACCCAAGACCTTGCAGTGGAGCTGACACTGCAGGAAGGCAGTGGGAATAAGGAGATCGATGGCACAACCGAGTGGCCTTGGTGGGGTCAGCCACCACCTGCATGCTCAGAGCTCTTTGTTTGCCAGGCAGAGCTTGTGCAATGCTGTATCCTGAACCACAAACTTGGTGGGACTTGACCCTGAGGCCTCTGATAGTCATTCCCTCAGCTGTGGTGGGACCAAGCAGTACCGTGGTCAAGCGGTGGGACGAGGGTCCCACCCACCACTCCCTGGGGCCGTTCTGCTCCCACCGCAGACGTTCTCCATGCCCCAGGATTCCCCTGCCCACCCCCTACCTTCCTCTCTCCACGTGCTCATGTCGCCCACCTCCTTCGTTCCCAGCCGCTGTGGTGGGGGCGTGGCCTGACAACACGAGGGGGAGTGGTTGTGCGGATGAGGAGCGATCGAGGGGGCGTGGCCAGGGCGTGGGGTAGCTGCGCGCGCGCGCGCGCGTGCTGCGGGTGCGACGGCAGATACGGGTACCGGACCTGCGCG
>JAOXOE010000506.1:289222-308721 GCA_028565055.1 Phoeniculus purpureus
GTGAGAGTGGTGAGAGCCTGGAATGGGTTGCCCAGGGAGGTGGTTGGGGCCCCGTCCCTGGAGGTGTTTAAGGCCAGCCTGGTCTAGGGTGGGGTGTCCCTGCCCATGGTGGGGGGGTTGGAACTGGATGATCAGGGGGTCCCTTCCAACCCAGAGTGATTCTGATTGTAGAACTTCTCCAGTGAAGTGATCCTGCTGTGGCAGGGAGATTGGACTACATGATCTTTTGGGGTCCCTTCCAATCCCTAATGATTCTACGATTCTGTAAGAACAGACTCTTTTTTGTCTTTCTGTTTCCTTCTGTCATGTTTCACATCTGTTTTGGGCAAGGAAAATCTAGTCGGGCAACCCCCTTGCTGAAGGGTTGCCAAGCCATGATCTTAATCTGCTACGCAGCTTCCCGCTCACCATAGGTTATAATTGTCCCTCTGCTTTTCCCTGCAGTATGTCGGAGCTCCCGTGGCCTACATCCAGCAGATCTTTGTGAAAGCCACTGTTTCCCCATGGCAGAAGAACTTCCTTGCTGTTGATGTGTTTCGCTCACCCCTCGCCCGTGTCTTCCAGCTGGTGGAGGAGATCAGAAACCATGTGCTGAGGGACAGGTAATTGCTGCTCTTGTATGACCCACTCTGGTACACACTCTGCTCCTGGTACGCTGCCTCTGAAGTCGGTTATTAGCTGTGAATTTGTGGGGTGATCAACATTAAAAGAAAACAACAGATCACTGCTTGCACCTGATGTTGTATCCATCTTGAAGGTTTGTCTTCTAAGCTGGAGAACTTCATAATCATTCAAAACTCTTAGAATCATAGAATTGTTTAGGTTGGAAAAGACCTTCAGTCTCCTTGAGTCAAATCATGAACACACTGCTAAACCCTGTCCATGAGCTCTGGATCTCCATGACTTTGAATCACATCCAGGGATGGCAATTCAACCCCTTCCCTGGGCAGCCTGTTCCAAGGGCTAATGGCCCTTTCCATGTAGAAGTTTTTCCTCAGGGCCAATCTAAACTTCCTCTGGCGCAACTTTAGGATGTTTCCTCTTGTCCTGTCTCTGTTTCCTTGTGAGAAGAGACCAACCCCCACCTTTCTCTAACCTCCTTTCAGGTAGTTGCAACAGCAATAAGGTCTCCTACAAGGCTTCTTTTCTCCAGACTAACCCGCCCCAGCTCCCTCAGCTACTCTTCACAAGATCCTTGTCCAGACTCTTCCCCAACCTTGTTGGGGGAAGACTCTTCCCCAACCTTGCCTTTCTCTGGACCCACTTCAGCCTCTCAGTATCTTCATGTTAAAGCAAGTGCCTCTTTCATGGCCAGTCACATCAATTTTACAAGTTACAGAGTGATTGATCAACATCTCCATATCCCTGTCTGTCATTTCCAGCTGATGAACAGTGTGTCCTTTTAGCACCCAGTTTATGGTCTCACACTTTGTACTGCTAACAGAAAGGGGATTAAATGTATTCCATCGTACTTGAGATTTTCCTGTCCTTTTCTGCAATAACAGTGTTTATTTATTTTATGCCATTGGCATATGTCCCTAAACCTTCTTCCAAAGTCATTATTAATAAAATAATCCAGTTTCCTTGAACCATTTGTGAGAAATTCCAGTTTCTTCAGCACTGGGTGTTCCCCCTTCCCCCTCTAGCAGCTCCACAGCTGCTTTCCTGTTAACCTCGTTCTTCACGCTGGCAGCCCATTCTCTCTGTTGGGATTGTTTAAAAGATAAATATGAAGCTCCCAAAGCCTTGACACTGACACCTCTTCCTTTATCATCTGTGTAACCTTAGAGTAACATCTATGCAGCTGCCAGTTAGAAACCACTTGCCCACAGGCTGTGTATGGTCTCCTTATTATCTCCCCTTGCTCATGGACTTTGATATTTCACGAACCGTTCAACCTTGAGATAAATTCTGAATATCCTTATCAAATTTCTAGTTGTCCATTGGTGTCAAAGCTAAGTTCAGATGATTTTCTCATATAAAAAAGTAATTTTTCTATCTTCAAGTTTGGCAGGAGCTGAATATTACCGGCAGGATGGTGTGATAGGTTAGGAATGTAAATGTCTGTCCTGGAGGGTTCCGCCTTTAACCCTCAAACCAGCACAGATAGGAAACATAAGGTGGTTATATCTGACATGTTACATGTTGCAGTGGAGTCAGTGATCTTAAAGGTCGTTTCCAACCGAAATGATTCCATGATTCTCTATTTTCATCAGCTCTGGTCTTGCTGGATCTCACTCTACATCCACAACGTGCTGGTAGAGATCTGGCTGTGAACATTTGCTTCACAAATAAGTGTCTGTAGTGTTGTCCTGGTATAAACTGTTACCACTGTGTTTCAGAGTTAACAAATTGAAACCAGTAGTCATTTTATTATTCTTGGAACTGCTATCAGTGGTATCACTGCATCAGTTCATTTCAATTCTCTTCCAGAAAGCTTCTGTTTCTATAAACATTTTATTTTTTAAGGTGTTTTCTACGATTTTCTTTTGGCTGCAGTGACTTTTCTAGGTTGTAGTGACAGGATATAGATTGTGGAGAGGGTTTTTCCCAGAGGTGTAGCTCAAATTGACCTGGTTTAAGATAAGCTATGTCTAACCTTCATTTGTGTTTCAGTTCTGGCATCAAAAGCTTGGAAGAAGTTTGCCTTCAGGTAACAGATCTTCTGCCGGGCCTCAAGAAGCTGAGGAATCTGCTGCCCGAACACGGATGCCTGTTACTGTCTCCAGGGAACTTCTGGCAGAATGACCGCGAACGGTTTAATGCTGACCCAGATATCATCAAAACCATCCACCAGCATGAACCAAAGACATTGCAAACATCAGCTACTCTCAAAGGTAAGGAGACACAAAGGTAAGATCTGCAACATCTAGATGGCCACTACGACTAAGCTGGTTACTCACAGCATTGCCAATGAAGCTATTGAATAGATGTCACCTCATTTTTAGATCTGTGTTTGAACTGGGGTCTGTATTTGTGGAAAGTGAGTAATCCCGCTCAGCCAGACTCTTCTGTAGGTGTAAAAATAGCAGCTCATTTGTCCAAGTTTTTTTGTTCCTCCAACCTGAATTTTTCCTTCATGCTATTGTCCATCCGTATGCAAAGGCTCCTTATTCTCACAGGTATCATAAAAGTATTTTTCTCTCTAAGAAAAAGACAACCCCTTTGTTCAAGGATTTCTCTGCCTGGGAGGGCAAGGAGTTGCCTTACACAGTATCATTTAGGTGGGAAAAGCCCTTCAAGCTCCTCAAATCCAACCATGAATCCAGCTGTCCCAAGCTCCAGATCTCCAGGACTTTTCAACACATCCAGGGATAGCGCTTCAGGCCCTTCACTGGAAAGCCTGTTTCAAGGCCCGATGACCCTTTATGTTGTTGGAATCCTGATGTTCTCCCTGTTCTTGTTGCAGATCTGTTGTTTGGACTCCCCGGGAAGTACAGTGGGGTGAACCTCTATAATTGGAAGCGAGTGGTGTCGTACACTGTCACACTGGGTCTCCAGCGATATGATTCCAGGTGAGGAGCTTTGCCTCTCCCCTCTCTAAGGATCCCTTACTTATTTCTTGCCAGCTCCACTGTTCTCTCTGCTCTGGTTGTGTTCACATTTCTCCATTTTCTGGAGCTTTATAGAGTGTGTTAGGATCTTCTGAACATCCTACAGAAAAACTAAGTGCTGCTTTGAGGAGAAACATGCAGTGTTTTAGGGAGTTCAGAGCTGTTGTTGCTGCAGCCAAGGCTCAGTGAGTCTGTTTTGACTCAGTTCCTGGTGCACACAGGAGTTTTGCTTTCCAGTAGGTGCTAAACCTAGTGCTAAACAGGGATCTGTGTGTATCTAAGGAGCTGCTTCCTACTTGAACGCCCTCCTCAGTTGTCTTGATTGTTGGTGACCTCTTCCTTATTTTCTGTCCCCAGGTTCCTCAGCAGCCTCCGCTCTCGCCTCAGGCTGCTTCATCCCAGCCCTAACTGCACCTTGCGGGAGGAGAACATCGTCCATGTCCACTTCAAGGAGGAGATAGGCATCGCTGAGCTGATCCCCCTCGTCACCACCTACATTATACTCTTTGCTTACATCTACTTCTCCACACGTAGGTTTGTGGGGTGGAAAGTTCTGAAGGCAGAGCTAAACCATCCATACAGCTGCCAGATGAATATATATAAGGGATCAGTGGGGTGGGTGCCCTTTTCCCACCTTTAAAACACCATAGTAACAACAGTTACTATGTTTGGAAAGAGTTTTCCCAGTTTGGAAAGAGAAATTAATTATCAGACAGTACAGACATGTCCTGAGCTGCCAGTTCTGGGCCTTAATAGCCTCATTTCTGAGCTGATGGGTTTGAACCTTCCAAAGTGCCATTTTTAGTGGCTCAGCAATGCTGGACTGTAAGCATTGTCCTCTGTTCCGCCTCCGTGACAACTTCACACACTGGGAGAGTCTGGGAGCTGTGTTTCAGACACAGAGGGTTGTGGAGTACGAAGTTATGGGCTGATATCAGTTACAACGAGGCACCCAGTCTTGATCTTGTATTAAATCTTACTAACTTCATGTCATGTTTTCCAGGTAAGATTGACATGGTGAAATCCAAGTGGGGCCTGGCGCTGGCAGCAGTCGTGACAGTGCTCAGCTCCCTGCTCATGTCCGTGGGGCTGTGCACGCTCTTCGGTTTGACCCCGACTCTTAATGGAGGGTACGTTACCAGCAGTACTTGCCAGCAGCTGCTCTCCTGGGCTATGTGTTTTTTTGCTGGTCAGCAAGCAGCCTTGACTTGGTCCAGTCCTCATGGAGACCCCTCATTGCTTAGCAGTTGGTTCTTTCTTATCATAGTATCATAGTATTACCAGGGTTGGAAGGGACCTAATAGATCATCAAGTCCAACCCCTTCCTAAAGCAGAAGGAACTTTTGGGCTAGCATCGTACTGCTGTCACACAGGTCTTTCTCCTCCGGTGCCTTGTTGCATTGCCTTTTCTCTGGCAAGAGAAAAGGGAGCCTTCTCGAGCTGGTCATAGTTTACCAGGAACCAGACCAGGATGGAGGAATTCCTCTCCTAGAATCCTAAAAGATCATTGAATAATTGACTTTGGAAAATGAAATATTTATGGTTTTACTGTTTTGGTGCCTTGGAAATGTCTTTATGGATCAGTTCAGTGTTGTCCTGTGAGCTGAACAAATATCCTGGCATTCTATAAATTCTCTCCTTTAAAACCAGTTGACCACCAAAAATTTATTGATTCCCTAGTGTCTCCCAGAGCACTTTCCCTCAGTTACTTAACTGGGGATGGTGAATCCTTGGTGGGTCAAACACCAGTGAAAGTTTGGACAACATCAGGTATAGAATCTTGTTAAGCTTTGATCTGCCTTTTAGCCTTTTTTTTTTTAATCCATCGGCTTTACAGCAGAACCTTCCAGAACTGGGTGTGTTTGGTTTTACTGGTACCTGTGTTTGCGATAAGCCTTTTCCCTCACTGGTTTTTCTAATGTATTAAATTAAACTTTAGACATGAGGGTTTGCTGGCTACAGACTCAACAAATGACCTTAATCATCATCAGTTAAATTTTATAACACAGTGAAGTAATTAGGGTGAGGTGTGTATCAGCCTTGTTGTATAGAGGAGAAAGTGGAAATAGTTGATGATTGATGCAGGATTTAAGGAAGAAGAAACAGTGAAGTTGAGGAGAATCCGTGGAGGCCAGTGGAGTTGAGATTCCTATGTGAGAGCCTGTCGATGAATTCAGAGCATCAGCTGCCAACCCAAAAGTTGGCACATCAGAGAATGATTTGGGTTAGAAAAGACCTTTAAGGTCATCAAGTCCAAACAGGTACCTACTAACCCCTATCCCTTACCCCACACGTTCAGGGCTTTGCAGCCCCTCCAAGGACAGGGACTCCACCACAGCCCTGGGCAGCCTGGGCCAGGCCTGGACAACCCTTGTGGGGCAGAAATTGTTCCTCAGCACCAACCTCAACCTCTCCTGGGGCAACTTGAGACTGATTCCTCTCATCCTGAGCTGGCTACAACCAACAATTCAGAGAATTGTGGAGGGGGAGGTCTCCCCTGAGCCTCCTTTTCTGCAGTTCATCCCCCCCATTTCCTCAGCCACTCCTCAGAGCACTGGTTCTCTAAACTGATGAGCAGCTTGTCCTTACAGCCTATTGAAAAAGACCTAGCCCAACTAACTAGAAGGTCTGTGGAGTTGCAGGGTGTGGACAGCTCGTGTTTGGTCTGCCCAGGGTCACTTTGCTCTTCAAGAACAGCTGATGTCTCATTTCTCTCCCAACTGCTGATGCCTCAAGGACTATGGAAACTCATAAATACTTGAGTTAGTTAATTCTCTTCTGCTGGAGGAGCTACAGTTTAAGTAGCACATAGTTGATGAGAGAACTGTGGGGTTTCTTCTCCATGCTTGAGCAGCTGGACCCCCCACGAGCCTTGTGGGACAATGTGCAAGGACAGGACACCGCAGGGACCCTGCAAGCTCATACCCTTTGCAGATAACAGCCTCTGCCAGTTGGTTTTGTTTGATTTTATTTTTTTTTGACATGAACAGAGAATTACCCATGAGACCTTTATATATATTTTTACTCCCCTGCAAAGCTTTTGGACAGGAGGTGAAGGGACCAATGCTTTGTTCAGTGTTAGAGCTACAACAAAGGAGCAGAGTATGTGGGATGTGGGCTCTTTGCTGGGTGTTTTTCCTTTCTTTTTCACACAGTTCTCATTCTCTTTTCCTCCAGGGAGATATTTCCATACTTGGTTGTGGTGATCGGCCTGGAGAACGTGTTGGTTCTCACCAAATCTGTTGTTTCCACACCTGTGGACCTGGAGGTGAAGCTTCGCATTGCCCAAGGTGTGGATCCTGAGAGAGAGACAAAATCAGAGTGACCCAAGGGGTGGGAGACAGAGAATAGTCTCAGTTCTGTGAAGGAAACCCAGAACATGTTGAATTAAATTTAGTCTCTTTGACTTTTTCCACCATTTTTGTGACAAGCCCGGAATTGTGGGTGACAATTGGCTGAAACATTTGCTCAACCAGTTTAAAAAGGTGTCAGTAAGGGAGAGCTCCTGGTGTAGATGTTTAGCAACTTGTCCTCTCGTGTCACAGATATCTTACCTGCAAGCCACAGGTCACACGAAGTTCTACTGAGTCTGGGACAAAATGATCTCCTGTACTAGAAACACTCTGTGTCCTCAAACCATGAATGAATGGAGTTTACAAACTCCTGGACATCAAGGAAAAGATATTCTAGAGAAATCCACCCAGTTTTATGACCTCTCTGCATGTTCTTCCTCCAGGCTTGAGCAGTGAGAGCTGGTCCATCATGAAGAACATGGCAACAGAACTTGGCATCATCCTGATTGGGTACTTCACCCTCGTCCCAGCCATCCAGGTGGGTTTGAGTTGGCAAGAGAAACCTTGTAGGTGCTGCAGGAGCATGGTGGCCAGTATCTCCAACACCAGGAAACAGATTAATTATTGTAATTGAAAATTAAACATTTGGGTTGGATTAGAGCATTGTAGGCCTTTACTGTTCCTGAGTCCTTGGGGACAGCAAAAAAAACCCGCACAACACAGTTCTCCACCTCGTGTGACCTCATTTTTATTATCTGACGCTGATGGCAGAGATTGTTCAGCTCAGACGCTGGCATGAACCATCCGTTAGGTCAAAGGGGAAGAACCTCATGAGGACACTGCCTATTCAAGGCTGCCAGCTGCCTCTTATCATTGTCCCTGAGAGCGAAGGACACTGAAGAGATAACGAGCTGTGCTCGCGTGGCAGAGTCCAAGGAGTGGGGCATAGAGAGAGTTGGGCTGCATAAATCTGCAGGGACCTTTGCTCCAGGGACCCAAGAGCTCCTACAGTGGAGCAACACAAGCTCAGAACTCAGTGCCTTACAGAGGGTCCCTAGGGCTAGAACAAGCGGGCTGGGCTCAAGCTCAAAGACGGCAGATTGAGACATAGTCTGAGGTAGAAATCCCTCCCTGTGAGGGTGCTGAGGCTCTGGCACAGGTTGCCCAGAGAGTTTGTGGCTGCTCCATCCCTGGAGGTGTTCAAGGCCAAGTTGGATGGGGCTCTAGTCGGTCTAGTCTGGTAAGAGGTGTCCCTGTCTGTGGCAGGGAGTTGGGACTGGGTGAGCTCTGAGCACCTTTCTAATCCAAACCAGTCTGGGATTCAACGATTCATTTAGCAGAAGAGAATTGTCCGTTTTCTGTGGCTCAGCTATTCCTAAATAGTGTTTGGCTTTGGATGAGGACTGCACATCCGCTTTTAACCTCTTGTCACTGCAAGCAGCAATGGAATCCTCTTGCCTTGTGTTTCACAAGGGCAGAGACCCCTGTTCTCCTGGCACAACCTCACTGTTGATGGTCCTGGGGTGCTGAACTCTGGTCCTATGTTTTTCACGGAATCACAGAATCATGTGGATTGAAAAGGCCCTTTTTGTTCCTTGAGTCCAAGTGTTGGCCCAGCCCTGCCAGATCCCAACTAAATCTTGTCCCTCATCCGACATCTCCACAGCTTTGCAAGCCCTCCCGGGGTAGGGACTCTACCACTGTCCTGAGCAGCCTGGAACAGGCCTGGACAACCCTTGTGGGGCAGAAATTGTTCTTCAGGGCCAACCTCAACCTCCCCTGGGGCAACTTGAGACTGGTTCCTCTTGTCCTGGGTAGAAGATACTGACTCCCAGCTGGCTCCAACTTCCTAAAGTTCAGGGAGCTCTAAAGAGTTTATAGGAGTGTTTTGAAGGCTACTGGGCAGAACCTTTTTATCCTTATTTCTGCAATTACACCAGCTGAGGAGCATTACAGGTTGTTTAGGGAACTCCAGCTCTTGTTTCCCAGCTTTTTGTTGTTCAGAGATCTCTGAGGGCAGCTATGGGACTTCAGTTCCAGGAGTTTATGCTGAAATGGTTTGACTGGGTCACTGGATAAACAGTCACAGCCATGTTCAGTGGTTTAGGGCTCTGTCCTTGGTTGGAGAGTGAATGATCCTACTCCTGAGCAACCTGACTTCCTGGAGGCACCTGCAGTCAGAGCTAAAGTTCATGGTTGATGTGTAAGATCTGTTTCTTCAGTGTTTTTTGATGAGTTTCCCTTTCTCTGAGGTTGCCTAACCCATGTGTCACATCTGCAGGAATTCTGCCTCTTCGCTGTGGTTGGCCTCGTGTCCGACTTCTTCCTCCAGATGTTTTTCTTCACTACCGTGTTGTCCATCGACATTCGCCGCATGGAGGTGAGGAAGGGCTGAGAATCTGCTTTGGGTTTGGGGTCTGCCTTGGGTTTCCTTTCTCTGCTGTTAGGAAAGGATTAAAGGAAGCAGAGTCTGGGATTTTCACTCTCTAAACAGAAAGATGGAACAGTCACAGTTCTGGGGTGGTTCTTGCTCATCTTTAGGAAGAGGATGCTTGAGGGACAGGACACCCTCAAGTATATGAACACCCAGATGTGGGCTAAATGGGCTGGGATGAACCAGCGTTCACCAACGGATATCCATGACAGGGTGAAGATGAGAGGATGTGGTGGGGTAAAACTGAGGGTGAAGGCAGGAACACAAGGACATGTATCTAAGATCTCCACACACATCCCTTATAGGATCTTGCTCCAGCACGTCTCTGATACTTTTGCTCTTCTCTTGGCAGCTGGCTGACCTGAACAGGCGATTGCCGGCTGAAGCCTGCCTGGCCTCAGCAAAGACTGTGGGCCGCTCGCAGCGCTACGAACGGCAGCCAGCACTGCGACCTACCACCCCCCACACCATCACCCTGCAGCCATCATCCTTCCGCAACCTGCGTCTGCCAAAGAGGCTGCGGGTCATTTATTTCTTTGCCAGGACAAGACTGGCCCAGAGACTCATCATGGTATGGCAGGTGCTGTGTGTTACTGGGGTCCTCTGCCAGCTGGACACCAGCACAATCCAAACAGGCTTAAAAAATACATACAAAGTCCATTTTTATGCATCCTGGGTCCATGCTGGTTCATTTGTCATGGGATTATCACAAAGTCATTAAGGTTGGAAAAGACCTTTTAAGATCATCGAGTCCAACCATGAGCCCAACTGTCCCAACCAACTGCTAAACCCTGTCCCTAAGCTCCAGAAGTCCATGACTTTGAAACCCCATCCAGGGATGGCAATTCAACCCCATCTCTGGGCAGCCTGTTCCAAGGCCTGATGACCCTTTCCAGGGAGAAGCTTTTCCTCAGGGCCAACTAAACCTCTCCTGAGCAACTTGAGGCCATTTCCTCTGGTCCTGTCACTTGTTCCTTGTGAGAAGAGACCAACCCCCACCTCTCTACAACCCCCTTTCAAGTAGTCATAGACAGCAATAAGGTCTCCCCTGAGCCTTCTTTTCTCCATTTCAACCCCTGCCCAATTTCCTCTCAGAAGTTCTCCAGACCCTTTTTCTTGTGCTCCAGCCCCTTCCCCAGCTCTATTGCCCTTCTCTGGACCTACTGCAGTCCTGTCATATCCTTCTGGCAATGAATGAGGGACCCAGACCTGACCCCAGGATTTGAGGTGGGGTACCCAGTACAGGAGAACAATCCCTTCCCTACTCTTACTGGCCACATCAGTGCTGACAGAAGCCAGGATGCTGTTGACCTTCTTGGTCACCTGGGCACATACTGGCTCATGTTTAGCCGGTGATCAATCCAGGGCTTTCTCCATGGAGCAGTTTTCCAGCCACTCTCCCCCAAACCTGTAACTGCACTGGGATGATGTAACCCCTCTGCAGGACCTGGCACTTGGCCTTGTTGAACTTCATTCAGCTGGCCTCAGCCTACCGCTGCAGTCTGTCTAGGTACGGCCTCCCTACTCTCAAACAGATCAACACACCCCAGTCTGGTGTCATCTGCCAACTGGCTAAGGTGCCCTCAATCCCCTCATCTTGATCATCAGTAAAGGTATAAAACAGGAGTGGTTCCTGTCCTGAACCCAGGGGACGCCACTTGTGACCAGTAACTGTGCACAGGGTGGTGGGATGGTGTTGCTTGCTCCATACTTCTGCACTAAACACTTTGTCTCTTGTTGCCCACTGTGCACAGGCTGGGACGGTGATCTGGATTGGAATCCTGGTTTACACAGATCCTGCTGGTCTCCGCACCTACCTCACGTCTCAGGTCACTGAGCAGAGTCCTTTGGGTGATACAGGTCTGCCTCCTCTGCCTGTGCCTGGAGGAGTCCTGCCTGCTGGTGACCCCAAGATTGATCTCTCAGTCTTCCCGTCGGACCCCATACAGCTGTTGGAAAACCAGACGCAGCAGCGTGAGCACACGTCAGGGCTGAACCAGCACCTTTGGGGTCAAGGAGCAGAGGGCAAAGGGAATGGGCAAGCAGAGGTGGGAACTGAAGCGGAGCTCACATGGGGAGCAGAAGATGAGGAGATTTGGAGGAAGCTGTCCTTCAGGCATTGGCCATCCCTCTTCAGCTACTACAACATCACTCTGGCCAAAAGGCAAGTGGGTTGGCATCTGCTCACGGAGGGAACACCAAGTGACCTCCTTTCTCCTGACTTTGATAACTGATGTTCCATGGGGGCTACTCAAACCATGTAGGTTGCTCAACACTCCTCCTTGTGTACTCTGAGGTACCAGACTCTGGGGCTACTTGATACAGAGGGTTTGTGCTTCTTCTCATCGTCTTCCTCTGCCTTGACAGAGAATTTCATGAACCAGTATATGATTGTCTGTAAGTTATTGGGATGGTTGGTGTGAGGAACAGGAACATCTGAACTGAAGAAACGCTAGTGAGATCTTCTGCAGCATAGAGGGAACAGGACCAGCTCATTAGAGATCACCTCCCAGGTTTTTGGTGTCTCTGTATTGTTCTTAAGCTCCTCTCATCTCTCCCTTCCCTCAGGTACATCAGCATCCTCCCGGCCATTCCTGTCACGCTGTACCTGAACCCACAAGAGGCCTTAGAAGTGCGGCATCCCCAGGAAGCCAACCGCTACCACCCCTTCTCAACAACTGGTGGCAAGCTGGACAGTGAAGCTCAGCCTGGTGGAGGCTCAGCGAAGCTGCAGGGCCACCAGGATGTCACCCTGTACAAGTAAATCCATGTCTTGCTCCTTCTGGTTCAGAAATGCTTTATTGGGTGTGAGGTCAATCTCTGGAGTGAGCAGGGACCTTCCTGTCCCGCTGAGAGGTGTTCAGTGTCTGTTCTGCTGCTCTCTTCAACATCTTAACCAACTCTCAGTTCACACACAGGAGACACAGAGTTGGGTGGCAGTGTGGATCTGCTGGAGGGTTGGGAGCCTCCACAGAAGGCTCTGGCCAGACTGGAGCCTTCTTGTCCTCCCAGAAGGACATTGAGGGGCTGGAGCAGGTCCAGAGAATGACAGCAGAGCTGAGGAAGGGGCTGGAACACCAGTGCTCTGAGGGAACTGAGTGGGGATGAACTGGAGAAAAGGAGGCTCAGGAGAGACCTTCTTGTTCTCCACAACTCCCTGAACTTCAGGAGGTTGACACCAGCTGGAGTTTGGTCTCTTCTGCCCAGGATGATATGAACCGGCCTCAGGTTGCCCCAGGGGAGGTTGAGGTTTGCCGTGAGGAGCAATTTCTCCCCAACAAAGGTTGTCCAGGCCTGTCCCAGGCTTCCCAGGGCAGTGGTAGAGTCTATCCCTGGAGGAGTTGCAAAGCCCTGGAGATGTGGGGTGGGGGACAGGGGTTAATGGGGACCTGGCAGTGCTGGGGGGCAACTCAAGGAACTTAAAGGGCTTTTCCAGCCCAAACCACTCCATATTTCTGTGGTTCTGTGTGATCTTTGTGGTTTCTCAGCTGAAAATTTTAGACCAGCATGTGCAACATCTCAATATTTTTCAATCTCTACCCATGGAAGAAGAGTTTTGGATCCTTTTCCTCACCACCTTCTTCGTGTCTATTTGTCCCACCAGGGTGGCAGCTCTGGGTCTGGCTTCAGGCATTTTCCTAGTCCTGCTGCTCTTCTGCCTGTACCGCATCTTCTGCCCTAAGAACTATGGACAGAATGGGCTCTCACACAGCCGCAGGAAGAGGGGAGACCTGCCCTGTGATGATTATGGCTACTCCCCACCAGAGACCGAGATTGTCCCCTTGGTCCTCAGGGGCCACCTCATGGTAGGTCCTTGTGTTTGAGGCATTTCATTGCCTCATGCCCCACATCTTCACTTTCCTTTGGTTTCTTCAAGTAACAACACTCTAAATTCCTATTTAATGCCCTACTGGATCCTTTTTTCACACTTCCCAAACATTAGGTTTGAGCTGTTAGATCTCATTTCTGGTCCTAAAAGCAGCTTTGAGTTTGCACGGAAGGGGCTATTCGTCACTTCACTTATTTTGGTGGAGGCGAAAGATGTTTCTTCGCATCCTGAGATGAATCGGAGCACTTGGGCATCCAGTCAGACTTGAGATGCTGTGCTGCTTCTTCCGGAGAAACTGCATCTCCATGTCTGATCCTGCAACCTCGCTCGGCCATATTTTCCAGGGAAAGGGAAGCTAGACGGAGTCTATCTGGTTTGCAGCACTCTAGGCTCACCTCCTGCTCTCAGAGCACCCTAAGATTGCAAAACCAGTGACGTAGTGTTGACTTAAAACTAATCCTCTGCAGTTCCTCAGAACCTGGAGGTCTCAGCCATACTTTTTCTCCCTTCCCAGGACATAGAGTGTCTGGCCAGTGATGGGATGTTGCTCGTCAGCTGCTGCCTAGTGGGGCAGATCCGTGTGTGGGATGCTCAGACCGGTGACTGCCTCACCGTCATTCCCAAACCCAGGTAAGTAGTGTTTGTCTTGCATCATTCAGTTGTGAATCCGAGACTGGATTGGGACTGAGCTCAGAGCTCACCCAGTCCCAACCCCCTGCCATGGGCAGTGACACCTCTCACCGGACCAGACTGACCACAGCCCCATCCAACTTGGCCTTGAACACCTCCAGGGATGGAGCCGTCACAACCTCACTGGGCAGCCTGTTCCAGTGCCTCACCATTCTCACAGGGAGGAATTTCTGCCTCAGACCACGTCTCAGTCTGCTGTCTTTGAGCTTGAGCCTAGCCTGCTTGTTCTAGCACTAGGGACCCTCTGCAAGGCAGTGAGTTCTGAGCTTGTGTTGCTCCACTGTAGGTTGCGAAGAGACAGCAGCGGCATCTTTGACTACCAGGAGAGCTGGGATCACAGCCCCGACGCCAAGAGCGGCTTGGAGGATTCTTTTGAGAGCAGCCACCAGCTCAAGAGGATGCTCAGCCCCCCTCAGCCTCCTCTTTTCTGTGACCAACCGGACCTCACGTCCCTCATTGACACCAACTTCTCAGAGCGGGTGAAGGTGGCTGAGTCTGAGACGCGACTCCGCACTGTGGGCACTCGCCAGAAGGACAGCGGCTATGACTTTAGTAGCCTGGTGGGCAAAGTGTATGAGGAACATGGAACGTCCAACTCCATGAACTTCCCTGGCCTCTCAGCCTCACACAGACAAGTGGGATTCTGCATGGTGGGTGACAGTCCTGGCTCCCGGGGTTGTGGGGCTGACGAGGCTTGTGGCAGCCGCAGACGGAGCCTGGGTGATGAGTCCTTCACAGCAACGGGGTTTGATAAATCTTCACCTCTTCCTGCCTGGGGAGGAGACCTGGAGAGTTCTGTGTGGAGCCTGGACCTGCAGGGGAACCTGATTGTGGCCGGCCGGAGTAACGGGAAGCTGGAGGTGAGCCTCTGCAAGGCTGGAAGAGCTTCAAAATGGTTGTGTCATGGCATAATGTTGGTGAAATTCAGAGGATTTCTGTAGGTTTTGGAGCAAATTTGAATCAGAAATGTGAATCTCTGATGAGAAATTTTCTGAATTAATTTAATTTCCAGTCTGGAACCATCCTTGGACCTTGGGGCTCTGAGTAACCTGCTCTGGTTGTGGGTATCCCTGCTTAGAGCAGGGGGTGGGAGTGGGTGAGCTTGAAGGTGAAGCTCAGGGGGCCTGGGGACAGTGTGACTCAACTATGAGAATGTTCAAATCCTTAACTCCTGGTTGGATTAATGGCATTGGCTGTTTCTCCTCTCCAGGTCTGGGATGCCATCGAAGGCACCCTCCGCAGCAGTAATGAGGAAGGTCAGTCCGGCATCACAGCCCTCGTCTTTCTGAACAACAGGTTGGTGCTTAGTGGTCACAGGGAGGAGAACACGGTGTGTAAACCATGACCCCGGTGCTATCCCTCCAGAGGATTAGCTGAGAAGTCTTCCTCCTCACATGTCCTCTTGCTCTTACTGGTGATGGTGGAGCAAACTCAGCTCTGCTCCAGCAGCCACTTCTTTTGGATGAGAAGCTGGATGTGAGCCCCCTGTGTCCTGGGCTGTGTCCCCAGTGGGGCAGGGAGGGATTGTGTCCCTCTGCCCTGCTCTAATGAGACTCCCCTGCAGTGAAGACAAGCTGAGAGAGTTGGAGTGGGGTTCAGCTGGAGAAGAGAAACTCTAGGAAGACCCTGGTCTGGCCTTTAGGGGAATACAGAAAAGATGGGGAGAGGCACTTCATCAGGAAGAATAGTGACAGGACAAAAAGTGATGGTTGAAGTCAAAGAAGGAGATTCAGATCAGATAGAAGACATTGTTGATGCTGATGGTGATGGGATCTTGGCCCAGGTTGCCCAGAGAGGTGGGTGAAGCCCCATCCCTGGAACCAACCCAGGTCAGGTTGGACCTTGGGGCTCTGAGCAACCTGTTTGGGTTGGGGATGTCCCTGCTCACTGCAGGGGGTGGGACTGGAGAAGCTTTGAAGGTCGCTCCTAACTGAAACCCTTCCATGATATGATGATTCTTCATAAGATCTTCAGCCTTTTTAGTAGCTGAGTGTCCAGAACCATTTAGGGCTGGGATTGGGATCTTTGGATTGATAGAATTTCAGAGCCCTTAGCATCTCCCCACAAGGACCACATTGACTACGCTCTGCCTCGAAGAGAGGTCTGCTCTTTGTTCTTCTCTCCTAAGGAGCATAGGGCAGGGCTTCTCCCCACACACCACATTTCTCCCTCAGGATTGTCGCTGCCCGGTTGAATGGCTCTTTGGATTTCTTCTCACTGGAGACACATGCATCCTTGAACCACTTGCAGTTCAGAGGTGAGTGAAGGTTCACGGGGCCCCACCAAGCCAACTTCATGCCCCATAACCCCACATATTCCCCACCCCAGTGCTCCTCTGCATCCCAGCTTCAAATAAAAGCCCAACACCTGGAAATCCCTTCTCCTACCCTTCCTGGTCTTGGTGTCCACCCTATGCATCTCACCCATGGCAGGAGCCCCGAGCCGGAGCAGCGTCCCGTTGTCCCCAGTGTTCAGCAGCAGTGATGTCATCACATGTCAGCTCACCCACACTGTGTCCTGTGCCCACCAGAAGCCTATCACAGCACTGAAGGCTGCGGCTGGTCGCCTCGTCACTGGGAGCCAGGACCACACGCTCAGGGTGAGGCTTGCCAAGGTCTGCTGGGCTGAGGACACGAGTGGGGGCAAAGCCAATGGATGTAGCTGAACCAGGGTGGATGAATGTTTGGGGTGGGGTGTTGGGATCCTGAAGGTCCCAGGTTTTATTTCCCTCCCTGGGTGAGGCTCCTCACTGGAGTTAGGACAGAGCCTCGTGTTACGTATCTCAGCAGTGTGAGATCTCCCAGCCTTGGGGCTGAGTGGCCATGGCCAACAGGGTCTGACTTAGAGAATCTCTTTCATTGGAGAAGAACTTTGAGGTCATTTAGTCTAAGTGCTCCTCCAACACTGCCAGGTCCCCCCTAACCCCTGTCCCTCACCCCACATCTCCACAACTCTGCAGCCCCTCCAGGGATGGGGACTTTCCACTGCCGTGGGCGGCCTGGGTCAGACCCAGACACCCCTTGAAAGCTCTTCAGGGCCAACCACCCCCTCCCCTGAAGCAACTAGAGGCTGTTCACTGTCACTTGCAGGGTCAGGAGTTGTCTCTCTGTAGCCTTGTAGATGCTGACATCTGCCCCTTGTGTCCCCCAGGTCTTTCGTCTTGAGGACTCGTGCTGTCTGTTCACACTGCAGGGACACTCGGGGGCCATCACCGCTGTGTACATCGATCAGGTATGGTGGAACATCATGAGATCCTGCTCAGCCATCAGTTCAGCCAGAGCTGGTATTTACACACCAAGAAGTGGATGTTCCCTGAACTGTTCCTACCTGTCGCCTTTTGCAGACGATGGTGCTGGCAAGTGGCGGCCAGGATGGGGCCATCTGCCTTTGGGATGTACTGACGGGCAGTAAGGTCAGCCATGTGTTTGCTCACCGTGGGGATGTCACCTCTCTCACCTGCACCACCTCCTGCGTCATCAGCAGTGGCCTGGACGACGTCATCAGCATCTGGGATCGCAGCTCAGGGATCAAACTCTACTCCATCCAGCAGGTGGGTAGCTGGGGAATGACGAAGTCATTTCACTAGGAAAAGAACTTTGAGCTCCTCAAGTCCAGCTATGAACCCAGCTGTCCCAACTCACTGCTAAACCCTGTCCCTGAGCTCCAGATCTCCATGAATTAAAAAACCTCCAGAGGTGGCTATTCAACCCCCTCCCTGGGCAGCCTGTTCCAAGGCCTGATGACCCTTTCCATGGAGAAGTTTTCCCTCAGGGCCAACCTAAACTTCATCTGGTGCAGCTTGAGGCCGTTTCTTCTTGTCCTGTCACTTGTTCCCTGTGAGAGGAAACCAACTCCTACCTCTCTCCAACCTCCTTTGGGTAGTTGCAAACATAGGGCTCATATTTAGATGATGATCAAGCAACACCCTTGGGTCTCATTGTTTTGAGGTGTTCTCAAGCCTCTCTCCCCTAACTTTGCAATGCTACACTGGGTTGGTGTCACCCAAGTGCAGAACCTGGCCCTTGACCTTGTTGAACCTCATGCAGTTTGCAAAGTGGCCAGAAAAAGGATAAAGGAGTTCCTGGGATTTTCTGGTGGCTGCAAACCCCCCTCTGCTGGGTGTGTTGTCTGGTTAAATTGCCCTGAAATGAGCAAAAACCTTACGAAAAGCCAAATCCATAGCTTGGCCACCCCAGAAGGAGAACACTGTCCCTCTCCTCTCAGACTCTCTCTCTCTCATACCCTGCAGGAGATGGGCTGCGGTGCCAGCCTGGGTGTCATCTCCGACAACCTACTGGTGACTGGTGGCCAGGGCTGCGTCTCCTTCTGGGACATCGGCTACGGGGACCTGCTCCAGACTGTCTACCTGGGCAAGAGCAATGAGTCACAGCCTGCCCGACAGATCCTGGTGCTGGAGAACGCTGCTATTGTCTGCAACTTCGGCAGTGAGCTCAGCCTCGTCTACGTGCCCTCGGTGTTGGAGAAGCTGGACTGAGGAGGAAGAGGAGGAGGAGGAGGATGGCTGGCATTGGAGCTTGGGTGGAGGAAGGAAAGTCGGATGAGGCCTCCAGGCCCCATCCATTGGTGAAGGTAGATGAGGGATGGGCTCTGCTGCCTGTGGGGGACACCAGTTCCACCACTTTCTCCTTTCCAGCTATAAACTGGACTCTTGTCACCCTTTTTATGTTGGGGACGTCCTGGGGCTGGTGCAGAGGAGCCACCAGGATGGACAGTGGGGACGGTGGGGGCAGCTCCTTGTAGGGGTGGAGAAACTACCCCCTTCTCCCCCATTGAGGAACAGCCCTGGGCATGGCGGTCACCACGGGGCGGGAGGTTGTAGCTTCTCCCAGTCTCCTACCCAAGGTGGTGGCAGTGGGCTTGCCGCCCCGTGTGCCTTAGAGCTCTGCATTGCCCCCCGTCCCTGCCCTATTTATTTATAGGCTGTACATAGTTATTTATTACGGCAGGGGGGAGTGCAGGGAGCAGCTGCCCCCCTGCCCCAAACTCCCAGCCTCCCTTCCCCATTTGCAGCAATAGAACCTTCCTCCTCTTCCTCTTCTCAGGGTGGGAGCTGCAACACCGGACCCTTGGGGTGGGGAGAACCTGCAGTGGGACCAAAGGAGCTGGCAGCACCCCCAGAATGGGGTTTCACCCCATCACAGGCTTGGGGTGAGGCTTTGCACCCCTCCCCAATTGCACTACAGCCCTCCCAGAACAGGGGGTGTGAAGAGCCAGGGCTGAACCTTTCCCACCACATCATGGTGATTGTAGAGGCAGTTGCCGCAGGGACCCTGACTCATGGCTTGGGCACTCCTGGGGTGGGGTTACCCCCTAGCCCCAAAAAACACCCCTCTGCCTCCCCCCACCTCTGCCTTGGGTGGCCTTAGCCCAGCAGCAGTCCTGGGCCAGGGGTTTTGTACCAGTTCTGTGTTTTATAATGAGTACAAGGACTCTACTATTAAACCCAACTAACCCCAGCCTGGCCTTGTTGCTGCTCCCAAACACTCCCCACCCCCCGTCCCAGAAATGGGGCTGAAACACACCCCACCCTGCTCACAACCACCAGCAAAGGCTGCAGATCAAACTGGTTTTATTTTAGTAGCAAAGAGCTGAAAAAGTCAGTTCTAACCCAAGCTGGGTGCCTGTTACACCTGTACAAAGCCAAGAGAAAGGAGTTTGGGGGGGGGGGGGGGGGGGGT
>JAOXOE010000506.1:325721-335814 GCA_028565055.1 Phoeniculus purpureus
TGTCACCAATGCACTGGAGGAACCTCCTGGGCTGTGGGTGGCTGGCTGAGTAGGTCTTCCAGCAAGTATCAGGGTAGATAAAATCCCCCATGAGAACCAAGGCCTGTAGCTGTGAGGCTGCTGTCAGCTGCCTGTAGAAGACCTCATCGACTTCCTCATCCTGATCTGGTGGCCTGTAATACACACCCACAGCAGTGTCACCCATGGCAGCCTGCCCCTTAATCCTCACCCACAAACTCTCAACTCTCTCTTCCTCTGCCCCTGGACAGAACTCAACACATTCCAGTTGCTCTCACACATAAAGAGCTACTCCATCACCTCACCTTGCTGACCTGTCCGTCCTGAAAAGGACATAGCCGTCCATAACCACGTTCCAGTCACGCGAACCATCCCACCCCACCATGTCTCTGTAATTGCCACCAGATCATAATCGCCTGACTGAACACAGATTTCTAACTCCTCCTGCTTGTTCTCCATGCTGCGTGCATCAGTGTACAGGCACTCCAGGGAGCGAGCTGAGTCCTCAAATTTCCCCTAGGATGGTGGGAAGCCTCATGGTCTTCATTAAGACCAGCACACTGGCCCACTAGTGCCCACCCAGCAACAATCCCACTCCACCATCAAATCCAGTCTAAAGCTCTCTGAATGAGTCCTGCCAATTCCTGCCCCAGAACCCTTTTTCACTTAACCATTATATTGTTTGTGTCATCAGGCTGGTGTTTATGCCAGCCTGAGAGAGGGTGGGAAATGGGGTAGAACTGGAGGATCTGAAGACAGCAGCACCTCAAGGGGAAGACCATCTTAGCCAGAGCTGAACTTGGAGCATTAGAAGTCCAAGTAAGGCTGCTTGGCACATTGGGTGGGCAGGCAGATAAGCCAACCCCACACACAGCACCCAGGTACCTTGCAGGAGCAGCAGCTAGGGCTGGGTAAGCCTGGACCTGGGGCAGTACATGGCAAGTGTCACCATAAATCACCAGAGATAGAGCAGAGACAAGCAGTGCACCTTTTTAGGACAGCAACAGCCTTGCGTAGAAGTCTGGGCAGCCAAGGCAGGAGCCAGCAGCTCCAGGCTCTGCCTGGGGGGTTAGCAGATATTAGGTTCATTCAAGTGCCACCTGCTATGGCCAGTCAGCACTGCAGAGCAAGCCCACGGCAGATGGACAAAGGTCCACAACAGGCTGATAAATGCCTTATCTTGTCATTACATTATCCATATGCACTTAAATGCCTGAGCACATTTCTCAGGCTAGGCTCAGCTCCCAGCTGCATCAACCCGCTCGCGCCTGCCGGGCTAGGCAGCAGGAAGGTGCAAGCACTGCCCTGACACCAAATCTCTTTTTGTTGTCTATTTATACCTTGCCTCTGGAAGCAGCTCACTAGCGCTACCCTGACACCAAATCTCTTTTTGTTGTCTATTTATACCCTGCCCTCTAGAAGCTGCTCACTAGCGGCTGTCACTTGGCGTCTTATCTCTCTTCACTTTGGAAACTGTCTTCTGGCAGTCCCACCGCACCCTGCCACTACTTTGGGGGCTGCTGCCCTCCCGCTCACTCCATCATAAGGCACCCAGACTGCACTGCTTGATAAAAAGGCAGGGCTTTACCCTTATTAAAAGGCTAAGGATTTGCTGATGATCCCAAGATCCACACCATTACCTTCCAACAGAGCCTTTTCCTCCCACAGATGTGGGGTAGAGAGAGTAGAAGCATCCATCTCCCTCAGGTCTTCCCAAAAGCCACACTGGGTAGCAGTGCAATCTGTCCTTGCTTTGGGGCAAAACCAGATCTCTGGTGCAAATGCAAATCCAAGAAGCTCTTGACCTTCCACCTGAGCTTGTCTGAGGGCATGGGGACTCGGGGTCATCCTCTTCCTTGACCACCTCTGAGGTGACAAAAGCTGTAAACCAAGGCCAGAATGTGAAGCCCAACAGCTGCAAGAGTATACTTACTGGTCCCCAGGCAGTGGCTAGTAGGAATACTTCCCCATGTGGTGGTACAGGTGCCCAGGCCCACAAGGGGACCTGGTGTCCCAGGAAAGGACTATGGTGCATCCAGCAGGAATGTTCTGGGCGCTCTGCTGGCAATGAACATTCCACTAATTGCCGTTTTGCCCCAGCCCAGGGAAACAGGGTAGCAGACAAGCTCCCAGGCAGCAGAACTGACAGGGTGTTATGAGGAGAACCGGTCTTGCAACCCAAGGAGCCTCCAGCTGTCTCTGCTGGAGCTGCTTGCAAAGCCACAAGGCCAGAAAGCATCAGCTGGGGCTGCGGGGAGCCCTCCTTCCCCGGGTGTTGGGTGTTGTCTGCACAGTCAGCTGGTGGGGGCAGAGGCAGCCAGGGGAAACTATGGGGCTGTTGACACCTGCTTATCACAGAAAAGCTAAAGGCAGAGCAGCCAAAGAGGGCGCAGGCAGAAGCAAATTAAAGCTGGGAATCCAGTCCAGCTGAAGGGAAGGCAACAGGGTGCCAAGGAAGCCACAGCAGCAGAGATGGCTGCAGGAGGAGGCTATCTCTCAGAAGGTTAGGGGAGAGCAGGGACCTACAGACACCAGAGCATTCAGCAGAGGAAGGACTCCAAAGGGAGTTTTGGGGGCCATGTCCCAGCAACTGTGTGTAAGGTCGAGCCTCTTGGCCAAGGGGCACCTCTGTGCCTGAAGGCAGACATCATTTTCCTGGAAGGGGGGTGACTTGGCTGGGTTACACCCATGGCAGATGAGCTTAAGATCAGCCTTCAAGTGAACTTCAAGTGCTGTTCTAAACCATCTCAGACCCCTCTTGGCTTGGAAGGGAAACACAGCTGAGCTGATGGCCGTGCACAAGAGCTCCTTATTCATCCAAGGCTACATCCATCCCAGGGCTGAGCCAATTTCTCCTGCCAGGTGGAGCCCAGCGACAGCAAACTCCATCCACTACAACCAGTGTGCAAAGCATTTTCCATTTGCTTTCCCAAATTCCCTTTGCCTTGTGCTACAAGGCTCTGGGGCAGCCTCAGAGTCTCTCTGTGTGTGCCTAGGGGGATGGGGCATTCACTTGATGACCTCAGATTAATTCGAAGTATCACTGGAGGTCTGAGTGCCACATTGCCTTCCTGAAACAAGGTTCCTCTGGCCCGGAAGGGTCCATGAGAATGAAGGAAGCAAGCACTGCCTTCTGCCTGCAGCAAGCACATTGCTTGGTGGCACCAAAAGCTGGAGAGAAAACACCGAGGTGCAATCCTTGTGCTACTTATGCAAGTTTTTACGTTTTCCCTGGAACCTGGGGAAAATTAACTTGTGCAGAAGCTTTACATGTCAGCTCTTCTCAACAGCTGTGCCCCACAACTTCTGGGTTTGTTGGGTGATGCTGCATAACCAGGCTCCATCTTGCACCTCTGGGCTAGTTTTTGGGCAATGCTCGAATGCCATCCTCCTAGCAGGCCTGGGGGCTGGCAGCTCTAATGTCATGATCTCATGGTCTTTCACAGCTAGAAAACACAATTCTCCTCCCTTACCTGCATGGCAGTTTGGTAAGATGATCAGTGACTTCATCCCTCTGCTTGTACCTACACCTGTTTGAAGGTGTTTATGTGCCTCGGGAGCCCTTCAGTAGCTCAGACAGCTCTTTCCACTGCACAACAGGCTGCTGCCCCATCAAGTTTATAAATACTTCATGCACATAAAGATTTAGAAGAGAAGTCATCTCATAAGTAGGTTCTACTCAGGCATAAAGCACTTCGAAGTGTGGAAAAGAGTAACAAGCTAATGGAATGTCTTCTGCAGGACAGGAAAGCCTTGGAAGAACATGTTACCTGCCCAGGAGCATCGCCGGGGACAGACTGGCCTTGAGCCCAAGTGCCTGCTGTCATAACAGACACTGCCCCAGCCAAGTCTGTCCCCAGTATCCCTTCTGCCTCTCGGAAACCGACTGAAGGCAGGATCCCAGCTCTGAAAAGCTGCTGCCACCTCCTGGAAAGAGGCTCCTTCCCTGGAGAGCATGAGCGTGCAGGAGGCTCTGGGACACCGGCCAAAGGGGACCTTGGGCCACCGCACCTGCTGGTCCACGACGGTCTAACCCTCCCCATGGCGTCATACCTGTCACCCTGGTGGTCAAGGGTGAGGTCAGGACACAGGACTACAGGCTCACACTACAGAGAGCTGCTGGGGCAGTTAGGGTAACACTTGTGCACTGGGGCTGTGTTCTCCCCCTCCCAACTGCAGAATCAGAGCTTCTAGTGGAAGGAAATGGTTCTGGATGGCTCCCCCACACTGGGCACAGGACCCCATCACCAGGCTGAGTGGAAAATCATTGCAATTCCCTGTGTTACCTTTCACCTGCAACTTCTGCACAGCCGACCAAAGCATAACCCACCACTTCCAGGGGTCCGCACAGTCCCAGCAGCCTCCCTCTGCCACCAATACGCATCCTCATAAATACATCGGTCAAACTGGGTTAGGGTGGATTTGCTACCCCCCTCCAAAAATAAAGATCTAGTCCACCTCTCCCTGATGCCATGAGACCAAGGGGTTCAAATGCTCTTGCCCAAAGGGCAGCACCTGACAAAGCACAGTCAATGGTCCCACAGTGGGCTGCGTGCCGCCCGTGAGGTGTGAGCACCCACATGGGTGTCGCTGCAATATGTATATCATAGAATCACAGAATCATGGAATCATTAGGGATTGGAAGGGACCTCAAAAGATCATCTAGTCCAATCCCCCTGCTACAGCAGGGTATATTTTCATTATGCTTTAAAACCCATGGGGGGAAAACAGGCACAGCCTTGTCTGCAGAAGTGGCCAACGACATTGCTCTGAGCTGTATGGGCACGCACATGCAGAAAGGCAGAGCTAGACTTTCTGAATTCCCACCAAAGTTGTGGATAAAACCAGTCCTGGAAAAGGACACACACCAACAGTAAGGATCTGGTTAAATCCTCACAGGCAATTTCCCTGATAGACAGCCAGCTGGGTGGGGACATCCCCCTGCACTCTGGGGAGCCTTTTCTGGCTACTTTAGCAAAGAAACCACCACTGTCCTGCTGCCACCCCAGGAGTGCAGCTTTAGCAGGGGTCTCTCTCCCCAGGGTGCCTGGACCAGGATGTGCAGTCACAGAGCTGCAGAAAGGCCTTTTGTGGGGTATGTTTGGCTTGGGTTCCACCTCTTACCTTGTTTCTCCACTCACAGCCACAGTGGGGATTTGCTAGGGTGCATCTGTGGTTCCTCGATGGCAAGGTGGGGATGTCTTCTTCAGAGAGAAGGAACTCTTCTGGCCACAGAGCAGGTTCTGGCCACATGAGGTCCTCTGAAAGTCTCATCTTATTGAGGTGAAGCTCGGTGGGCACCCTTCTTTGGGGTTCCCCAAAGAAATCTCAAGCTTTTACAAGATAGTGGAGTGGAGCCACAGTATCCTTCAGCACACTGAAAGAGAGGCATAGCTTGAGGTGGGTGGTTCATTGCCCTCACCATTTAACCAGGGATGAACCCAAACCAGAGTTTTCCCAAGGCAAAAATTAAAGGACAGCAGTAAGAGGCCATAAGCTTTATAGACTCAGGCCAGCTGGAGCAAGAGGAGTGTCCTCATTAAGCAGGTCAAAAGTGCCCCTACTCAGGTGGATAGGGTTGGAGATATCTCCTATCCCTATCCACCCACTTAACACATTGGGGGGAACACCATGCCCTGATTCAGCTTCACAGCTGGCTGGTTACCCCTCACTTTCCTTAAAGCAGGTGGAGGGTGCTATTAAGATGAGCAACACCCCAGTGTCTTGATCTAATCTGAGGCAGCAGCAAACTGAGCAGCAATTTCAGTCGAGGCTCATCCTGCCTTAGAATGTGTCTGGTTTTCATATGAAGGGGGCAGGAAGCTTCGAGTTAATTGATCCAACATTAAAACTTCATTGCTAGAAATCCAAGCTGAGTTTAGCTTTGAAACCCATCTTTTATGGGTGAAGGCCCCATCATGCTGCAGTACAACAGACCTGGATAAAGCCAGGTGCCATAGTGAACACGGCTATTCAGCCTCTCCTGAAAATGAACCCTTTTGCTTCCCTTTCTTCCGGAGCAAGGGAGGAGCAGAGGCAGTCTGTGTCAGTGTCCCCTGCAGTCGAGCACCTCATAAATCTCCCCTTTGCAAAAGCAGGGCAGCCCCCCTGTGTGGCAGGGGAAAAAAGCAGGTATTGTTCAGCCTCAGACCCAGGTACACCGCAGGGAGTGTCTGCACCAAACCCCAAATGTGCGGGCTGCTGCTAAGGCCAGGGCAGCCTGGGCGGATAAAGGATTGTAGGTTTCCTCCCTGCCGTGCTCTGGAGAACAGCACTTCCCATTTTTACAGCGTTCCCGAAAATAACGATGCACTTTGTGCTCTATGAAATAAAAGTCCAGAGATCAGAGATCACTGCTGCTGCTCCTCCTGCACACGTGCCGTGGGTGCTGGGTGAAGCTGAGGGGTTCCCACTTCCCCCAGCACTGTCCCCAACAGTAGCTGTGGTAGCCAGCTTGCCAGCATCCTTCTCCTTGACTGCAAGGCAAAGCTCTAAGTACCTTTCCTTAGACAGTCAGGATTTGCAGATCTATATAACATCTGGCTCAGCAAGGGGAGACCCCCATCCTCCATGTCACCACCACAGGGAAAATGCTTCCTCTCCCTCTGCACACCTCCCCTGGGAAACCAGAGGTCGGGCAGTCAGAGGGAAATTTATGAGCTTCCCCTCCTAAAAGACTTCTCCAGATGGGTCGCCGACACTGGATTTTTTTTTTTCCAGGTGAAGGGAGAGGGAAGGAGGGAAGGAGAGGAGATGGGTAGGGGCAAAAATACGGGTCACTTCTTTCTTCTGTTCACAAGCACTGGGGCCAGTGGTTGTCTGGACTGCTACTTTCATGCTCTGGTGACGTCAAGACTCATCAAGGCTCAATAGGGGGCACAAAGCCAGTTCATGCCCAAACCTATAACAAACCCCACTGGAGCAGCTAGAATTTCCCCCTGGAAAAGCTCCTTGTGCCGAGCAGAGGTATTTTGGTGATTTGATGCAATAGCCCACACTAGGAATAAGCAGCACTTCAAGGGGAAACAGCAGGACAGGTGCTGTGTGATATTCTGCCGTCCCATTTCAGCCAGACCCACAAGCACCAGCCTCACCAACCCCCAGGTGCCAGCCTGAGCAGCAAGGCTGTAACATTATTCTAAGTCTTTTCACACCAGTCACCTGTGTGCGGCTGGCACAGGAGGACCCTGGGCATCATCCAACCTCCCTGGATCACCTGTCAGGAAGAGGAAACACCACACATTTTCTGACTGCTTGTACCTGCACCGTCTAAATGCCACCCCTAAAAATACCAACAGGAAGGAGAGGTTTATCACTGGCCACTCACAACCCAGCCAGGCCACTACTGCCACTTGATTATTTTCAAACTGAGGAAGCAACTCTAAGCAGCTGAGTGAGCTTCAGCCTGAGCTTTCACACTTCCCCACACAGATCAGAAGGTGACAGCCCAGTGTCATTCACTACAAGACAGCAGCAGAGCCACAGTAACACATTCACATCAGCTGTGGGCAGGGATCAGCATGCCAGGAGTGGCTCTTGGCATCCACAGGAGAACAGGAGCTTTGTCCAGTGCTCCTCAGGAGATACACTCCTGATACACTTCTGTCTGATCAGCAGCCAACCCCACATTTCTTTAGCCTGAGGAACTCTGATCTCTCTGGCAAATGACCCTAGGCACCTCACTGGCTCACCCCAAAGCCTCCACCTCTGCTCCCCTGTAGAGGAAGGGAGCAGCAGCCCTTCCCATGGCAGCACCACTCCCACAAAAAGCAAAGCTGTCCACGGTCCAGTGCCAGTCTGCATCAATGTCCAGCCACAAATAGCATCCCTCAGCCACACACAAGTGCACCCAGCAAACCCCAGGGCCCCAGTCACAGTCCAGCTGGAGCAACCCTGCTGATCTTTCATTTTTTCATTTTTAACTGAACAGTGCCTTATTTCAAGGTCTGACTTATCCTGGGTTAATCAGGATGAAACCATCCAGCCACTAACAATTATCTTCAAGTTTCCAGCTCCTTTCCTACCCCTAACAACAAGGAGGGGGTGGCTGCAACAGGTCAGGGAGGCATTAGGCATCTCGATGCCCCACAGCCTGAGGGGGCACATGAGAAGGCTGAGCAGGGGATCATCTCCCTGAAACTCAGGGAGATTCGCACGTCCCAAAAACTGGCATGGACCAAGGGCTATCACATTGCTGACACACGCAGAGAGCTCAGTCATGTCTCTCACCTCCCCTCTAAAGCAGGTCCCCACAACTGGTGGTACCCACAGAGTCCTCCCCAATATCACTCTGAAAACAGGGTGGGGTTTGCCCATTTGCTGTTAAAGAGCTACCCACTCCCAACCCAGTTCCACACACATCGGTGAACGATGCATCAACAGCACCCATGCATGGAGTGATGGGCAAAATACCATGGGAGTCCTTTAGAGGGCAAGACATGCAGCAGCTCTGCAGTGCCTTTGAAGGCATCCATCAGCAAAGGGCACCTCCAGCTGCACCCCAGGTACTCATAGGAACAACTTTTTCGACACATATGCTTAGACAATGTGCTTAAAAGTCTGGCTGGGTAAGCGGGACTCCACGGCACTTACTTAGAGCAAAATAATGCTATTTTCAGTGCAATGCACTCTCATCACCTCTTTGAAGCCACCCCAAACCCTGCTTGGGTATCTGCACCAAGCAGACCCACCTGATGCCTATGAACATCACAGAACAAAGGGCTTCTGTGAGGATGCAGAGGGTGTCCGCGTTTGGAGCACAAAGCCCGCCAGTGCCACTTGTGCAGCTGCCCCAGATCCAAAGGGATGCACCAGTTTGATGGGGAAAATTGATGATGGTGAGGGAAGTCCATCAGGCTGCATGCTGGCCCTGCAGATTGATGGCCTCCACAACGAGCAGAGCATAATGGCCAAGTTCAGGCTGCGGTGGTCAGGAGCTGAAAGGCAATGGCCATAAATAAGCTGGGGAAAAGAGGGAAGACAGAAGGCTGGCAGGGATGGATAAATAAATAGTAACACCGCAGCAGGGCTCGGGGGGAGGCATCGGGAGACAGGCTGCAGCCCACGTTTGGATGGACATGCTGCCATAAATGTGGCTGGTTTGGGGTCAGAGCTCCCCATTCAGTACCACACAGTGAGCTGTATCCCTATGAAACCACTTTCCCACCCAAAACCATACACTGCTGCTGAAGTAGCCATCCTCCTTCAAAACACAGTGGAGGGACAAGAGCAACCAAAGACACTCGATGCAGATGATTTTAGGGTTATATTCTCACTATTACCAAAGCTCTAGCTCAGTATGTAAACTCTCCATTTCTGGAGACGTTCAAAACTCACTTGGACACATTTCTGTGCAATCTCATCGAGTGGATCCTGCTCTAGCAGGGCGTTTGGACTAGATGATTTCCAGAGGTCACTTCAAACCTTTACATTTACACAGTTCTCCCCAAGACTGACCTGGCTGGCCAGGCTTCCCTCATCACCTTCCTCAGCCAAAAGTACCAGCCTTAGGCTTTTCCCCCTTCCAGTCACTGCCCACCAATGAATAGGGGAGATTGGGGGAGCAGAGGGCACAAAGCTGGAGATTTCCCTCATTGCCCCCCCATGTGCTTCATTTGGGCTGGTTACTCTTCTCAGGCTTAAATAAGCCCTTTGCATTTTGTTGTGGTCTCTTCTCTCCTTTTCTCTCCTCTGCCTTTTTGTCAGGAAAAACCTTGCCCAAAGAGCTGCGCTGATTTACTGCAGTGTTAACAAATGTCAGAGCTTGGGAGCCTTGTAGGAACCACTCACTGGCAGCCTGCCTGGACAAACACACTAAAAGTCAACCCTGGCATGGATGCTTGAGGAATTAGTGTCCATACAAAGATGCATTAAACACAGGGAGAAAGACTGGGGGTTTTTACAACGGAGGCTTGAAAGCTTCCTCAGGGTTGTTTAACATATGGTGCTTCTCCTCTGCACCTGCCCTGCAGCCTCTCACCACAGCAGCTCCCAGATTCCCATCCTTGTCACTGGACCCAAATGTCACTCAAGCTACAGCTCCTGATGGGCACTGCCTGTCTGGCAAGTGAAGGGG
>JAOXOE010000506.1:339675-404208 GCA_028565055.1 Phoeniculus purpureus
GGGGGTCGGTGGGGCCGCTCTATCCTACGCGTGGGGGCTCTCGGTTTCAGTCCTCCGCGATTAGGCATGCGCAGTGGGGCTGCCGAGTTGTCCGCCTTTGCCACCGCATCCGTCACGTCATTCATGTGATATTTCGGAGAAACACGGTAGTTGTAGACAAATGCAGCGTTCAGATGTTAAAACAGGCTGTAAACTGACGCATGATGCCTTTTTAGGTATAGGGGGGTTCTCCTTCCCCTTCACTCGGCCCTGTTTAGGGTGTATCTGGAATACTGCACCCAGTTCTGGCCTCCCCACTTCAAGAGGAACAGGGAGCTACTGGAGAAAGTCCAGTGCAGACACTGGGATGATCAGGGTGCAGCAGCATCTTCCTTGTGAGGAGAGGCTGAGAGCTGTGACTGTTCAGACTGAGGGGAGAATCTTGTCACTGTGTCTAAAGAGTGAGTGTCAAAAGGATGGGACCAGACTCTTCTCAGTGGTGCCTAACAACAGGACGGGGCAATGGGAACAGAGGAGGTTCTACCTAAACAGAAGAAAAAATGCTTTCACGGTGAGGATAATAGAGCCCTGGCACAGGCTGCCCAGAGAGGTTCTGTAGCCTCCTGCTCTGGAGGCCTTCCAGACTCGCCTGCTGTAGGGGATCCTGTTCTAGCATGGAGGTTGGACTAATTGATCTCCAGTGGTCCCACCCTCCACCATTATATGATTCTGTGTGAGTCTGTGATTTGGCCACGAGGTTTACTTGGTTCTAGGTCACAAGTTAACTACATCAGATTTGACTAGATATGATTCCTTAGAGCCCAGTCCAACCTGACCTGGAAGCTTCCAAGGATGCACCACCCTAATAATATAAAGTGTTTTCTTTCTATCTAGCCTGAATCTGCCTCTTTTAGTTTAAAACCATCACACCTTGTCCTGTCACAACAGCCCCTGCTAAAAAGTCTGTCCTAACTTTCTTACAGGCTCCATTTAAGTCCCCTAGATTTAGTCCCCCTAAGATTTCCTGATGCTCCCAGAAACTGATCATACTCCCTTCAGTTTAAACGCCTGAGGTACAACCCGTCACAACACAAGAAATGCTGCTTCAATCCCCAATTTTTAAATGGTTAAATGAAAACTATGTAGTGCACGTTGCTTCAACTCATCGAATTGCTTTGCTATGAAACAGAATGGACAAAAACATCCTAGAATAAAAAACAAGTGTAAGGACAGTTACTGTAAAGAAGGTCAGGGCTTTCAGGTAGCAGAGAATATAAATCAGCTGGCACAGAAGGGACCTCTGTGAAATAGGAATTACTCAATAAAAGAATTTCCATTTAACAATAATATTATGCAAACAGTAAAACAGATCCTGATGAAGAAAATGGGATTGATAATGATGAGATTCAAATAATGAACTTGTTTTCTTAGTGAAATCTTGATTTTTGTTTCTTAAAGAAAAGAATGCCTATTGTACAGTACAAAGAGAGTCTCAGATCCAGGTGAATCTCACTTGCATTTCATAGAAGATTGTTTATACAATTGCATATGTGTAGGAAAACAGTTGCAAACAGTAAACTACACCTTGAGCTGCTACCTGGAGGATCAGGCTGAAGAATATGGAAGAGGTCAAAGGACAGCAGTGTAGCAACCAATTTTCAAGGAAAAGCCCTTTTTGAGCTAAAATAAATGTTATGTGTTTGAACAAAGAGTGAAAGGGGTCTGTCGAGTCAGTTATACGGTAACAGAGGATGGTAGAAAAAATGTTAAATTTTCAAACTGCCAACCAAGCAGTTGTTGAAGGAATGGGAACTGCTCGTGTATCTGAGTACCATTGCTAGATAATAAGCAACTTACTCTGACAACAACTTAATTTCCCTTTAATTAGCCAAGCAGATGATTTTGTTGATTTTGTTAAGGTTTTACGTTTTTCTTCTTTGTAGATGTGATGGTGAGACTTCACTAGAGAAAATCCTTTCGTCAAGGAAACATCATCACAAAAGTGAAAAGTGCCACACAGGGACCATGCACGACAGCCAGTTACCCTCTGATGGGGATAAGAAGTTAAAAGATAGTCGAGAAGATTTAAAAGCAGCAACGATTTCTGAGGAGCTGAAGTCCACAGTGAAGGAGAAGGCAAGACCCAGGTCTGGTCTCATTGTCAGAGGAATGATGGCTGGACCAGTAGCAAGTTCACCAGAGGTGATTTTCAACACTTAACTAAATATTTGGCTTGGCCGTGGATTTTATATCTAAGCTTCTGCTGGAAAGTCATTTGCAAATAATAGTAAAATGACTTCTGTACGCTAATCCATTAAATCTGCAGTCTGAGAACACGTGGTAAATTAGGGAAGTTGTTCTGGTTAACTCAGAAATTCAAATTGTTTCGGATACAACCAGTACATGAAACTACTCTCTATATGTCTGTGATTGTAGGTTACAGAAATTGTGTATGTCTTTGCCATTCTTGCTATCTCTTGACAGATGGAATTTTCTTAGGGAAAAATTGTATTTTTACCTTATCAGTATCTACAGCTTTCAAAGATTTCTTAATCACGCGTATCTGTTTTACTCAGGTTTTTCTAAAACCCCACACTTAATTCATAGCTGTTTGGAATTGAAAATTACTTTCATTTAGAAATACGTTTCTGGGTTGATCCATAGAGACCACATTCCATCAGCAAGTGTTTTCAGAACAGTTCTAAAATTCTTGCCTTTTTTTTTTTACCCTTCTTGCTCTTTTTATGGAGACAGGAATTTTTGAAGACTTGAAATAAGAAATTGAAATATGTTAAAATATTACTTAGATAATACTGAAGACAATATGGAAGTTAAATTAATTACTTGGATTTTTATAAATACCTCTGGTTTGGAAATGAACACTAGACACCTGTAGTGTGCAGTCTTCGAGCAGTTTTAGATGTCTGGGTTTCCTGAGTCGAGTACAACCCCAAAATGAAGCTTTAATGAAGTGTTTTGTTGATGTTCTTGGATAAAACAAAGCAGTTTTAATGGTATCTTTAGTACTTTTAAATGTTAAGTAAAATTATATGTCTGTCTTATCGTCAGTTTTTATAACCTGATGCCTTAAACCAAATTGCTTAGCTACAGAAATTAGTGGTAGAACTTTCCTTTGCTTTTCATGTTGATTTGGAGATACTCAAATTTTAATCTCTGTTTTTAATGGCACTTGTTTCTAGGATCTGCAGAAAAGGAGACTTTCAAAACGATCCGCTAGCATGAGCAGCACAGCGCAGTTCAAGAGTGAGGAACATGAGCAAAGTGACTTGAGTGTCCCAAGTACTGATTTTCAAGATGGCAAAGGATCTACAACACAAGTAAATGTAGAGTTTGCATCAAAGACTATGCCAAGCTCACACACAAGGTCAGCTTCTGAAAAGCTCAGAAACATTCTCAAAGATACAGATGATTCGTTTGCCAAACTGCTGTTTGAAAGAGAGAGGACCAAAACAGAAGAAAGGAAATCGGTTTCAAGCTTTGGTACAGACAGCAACGATAAAAGCCTTAAAGTGAGTGCCTCTCACAGACATTCTGGGTCTGGAAAAGAGAAGAAAGAAAGATCTCTTAAGAAAAACGAGAGTCGGTTGTCAGGCCACAGGTAAGAACATTTGTACAGAATATTATACTGAATGTTGAGGAGTTCTGATGGAGGACTAAGAGTGTGTAAGTGATTTTATTGAGGGGAAGTACCTGGAAGAGTGGAAGATACTAAAAAGCAGAGAAGTTTTAAGGTTTAACTTATCTTTTGACGTCCCAGACCACTCAAAACTCCTTTCATGGTCAATGCAGAACGCTTAGAGGTGCTGATTTCTCATTCCCACTTCAAAAAGGGGCTAGTTACTGGTTTAGACTTAGATTACATAGACATCTAAGTAGTGCAGGTGACTCCCACCTGTAGAAGTCATCGACAGTGTTCCATAGACATATTGCTTGCTTCCTAGGAAATACTGTTAATTACCTCTAAATATTACTACAGCACATCCAGCAAACGTCAGTAGGTAAAACTAAGGAACACCAGCCAAATACATACATATGTCCACATAGTTCAGTACAGTTCTGCGTGGAGACACCCAAGCCATACCCAGGCAGGCTGGATTAGCTCCTAGCACTTTACTGTACTGTTCAGAGACACTGTTGTGTTTTGTTGAAGCAGGATAGGCTGTGTCATGCAGTGTTCAGGTTTGGGTACCTCAATACAAGAAAGACATTGAGGGGCTGGAGCAGATCCGAAGAAGGGCAACAAGGTTGGTGAAGTGTTCTGGAGAGCAAACATTGTGGAGACCAGCTGAGGAAACTGCGGGTATTAAGTCCGAAGAAAAGGAAGCTGAGGGCAGACCTTATCAATTGTTTACAGCTACTGGAAAGGAGATTGTAGAGAGGTAGCAGTTGGTCTCTTCTCCCAAGTGATAACACAAGAGAAAATGGCATCAGTTTGTGCCAGGGGAAGTTTAGCTTAGGAAAAATGGAAAGAGTTGTCAGGCCTTGAAACAGGCTGCCCAGGGAGGGGATTGAATTGCTGCCCCTGGACCTGTTTAAAAGTTGTGGAGATCTGGAGCTTAGGTACAGGGTTTAGGGTGGCCTTTGGACTGTTTGGCTAATGGTTGGACTTGATGATCTTGAAGGTCTTTTCCAACATTAACAATTCTGATTCTGTTCTATGGTTCTACTTAGGCTAAGCCAAATCAATGTCCCCATGCACCGTGATGCTGCAACCAACACACAGCTTGTTTATCTCAAAGTATTTTAGTCCAAAGTTACCTTTGGTATTTTGTATTGTGTTGCCCAGGACAGTGGTGGAGTCCCCATCCCTGGAGATACTTAAAAATGAGTTGATGTCGTGCTAAAGGACATGATTTAGTGGTGACCTGGCAGTGCTGGGTTCACATTTGGACTAGATGATTATAAAGGTCTTCCAATCCAAATGTTTCAGTGATTCTATAATTCTGTAACATAGTACTAAACCATTACTTCATCCTTTCTGGTTTCAGGATGGTTTATTGATTGTCAGCATTAATTGAGGTAGAGAATACAGCCACAGCGGGCTTGTGACAGTTCCCCAGCAAAGCTGAGGAAAGTGTATTCTTGTTATTTGATAGTAAGTGAGCTTATAGGGTGTTATTTATGAGTGTCAAAGGCATATTGAAGTGGACAAACTTTTTTGGGAAGACTGTGCCTGACCAAGAAATCACTTGTACTAAGTTCTCTCAGCTACAGTTGGATGTGATAACACTTTCTGACTTTATGCAGTGTTTACAGAGCGAGCAGAATAGGTTAAGTTGGGCTTAAAGGGGACTGCCCCAGTGCACTATTGTGTGCACCATAGCTGCAGTACTGTGCACCATTGCTGCACTAAGTGGTTGGAAGGTTTCCTTCCTTCAGGCAACTGGTTGGGTTCGAACAAGAACAGAAGAGGGAGCTGTTTCCTAAGCAGAACCGGTGTGATAATGCGTCCAAAGCAAACCGGGGAAGCTTCTGCCAGGTGATTTGAGTTAAAGCCAGTAGAGCATTTAAATTCATGCTGAGCTCTGAGCACATGGAAAGTCTCCCTGAAGTCAGCAGGGCTGCTGATACTCCTGCAGTTAAGTGGTGGCAACACAGAGTGGAAGTGAGACTCCAAATAAACATTGATCTTTAAAACATTTGACCTGGCTGTTTTCTGTCGCTTTAGCCAAACCCTGCAGTGTTTGAAAGCCTTTCAAGGTTTGGCCAGAGCACTCGAGCATTGTGAGGCATGAAAAATTTCAGTGTAGGAGCAGATCTTTGTCTGGATCCTCTTCCATCCCCTGTTTACCTGACTCCTCTGAGTATTTAGACAAATAACTGAAAATCTCTACAGGATTAACCACAGCAAGTTCATTCACAGGCTTCTGCAGTTCTGGTTTTGTTTACCATAGAAAACTAGAAACATACAAAGATATAATGCCTCAGTGGCCCCAGAAATTTCTCATTTTCAGCCTAAACTTCTTTAATAGTCCTACAGTCATTAATGTATGAAGTAAATAAGGAAAGGTCGAGGTTCGTTTTGACAGAAAATTGTACAGCAAAAGTAATTAACAGTGAATCAGTTTGTGATACTTCCCTGTGTGACTTTTTTATGCAAAGGCAGTTTGTTGATGAGTTTCCTTGTTGTATAAACTAATGCAATGTGTGCAACACTCCTGCTATTTTACTGTAGAACCTTCTGTTTCAAGGAAATGAAAAATGTTTCTCCAAGAACATATGGAGACAAACAGAAAATGCAGTCTTTTTATATTGATACCAAACCATACACACAGAGAATTTTGACAGTAATTCTTTCACGTTCTTTCACAGCAATTTTATTTAACTTAACAAATTAAAAATGACATTTATGGCTTGGTGCCACTTCAGTGGAGAATTGGAAACCCTATCTATCCTTTCAGGTCAGTTTGGTGCTGTTGTTTGTAGTTCATTCTTAGAGGAGTTTTCCTGACTTTTCTCTGGTGTGTTGAGTCCTTATACCATTCCTTCTGCAGTGTTAGATTTGTGCAAGGCACAAACAAAAAGTGGATGACTCACTACTTTTTGTTTTGAGATTTTCAAGGGAATAAAAAATTATTCAGAAATGCAGAATTCAAGTGAATGTCCAACTAAATAGTTGTTGTTAAGATTTTGTTGAACTGCTGCAAGTTCCACAGGAATTTGGGAGAGATGTTGAAGGAGCATATTCTGATCAAGGATAGCAAAACATTAACCTGCAGAACCTTGAATAGCAGTGAAAAGAAGTTCTCTACTATCTTTAATATCTAGAGATGGAGTCAACCCTATCTTGAGCATGGGAGTTGGACCAGATGTCCTTCAGAGGTTCTTTCCAACCTCAACCATTCTGTGATTCTCATTACTGCTGAATCCCCTACAGGAAGGGAGTGTTTAGCACTAAGCTGAGCACACAGAGTAAAAGTCTATATTGGAATGTAATTCATAGCTGTTGAAATGGATGCCTCACCTTGGATTAAAATCTTGCTATTGCTTTTCTGGAGAAACTGTGTTGAATAATCGTGGAATCATAGAATGGCCAGGGTTATAAGAGACCTTAAAGATCATCTAGTTCCTCTGCATAGGCAGGGACACATTCACTAGAACATGTTATTCAGGGCCCCATTCAACCTGGCCTCGAACACTTCCAGGGATGGGGCAGCCACAGCGTCCTTGGGCAACCTGTTCCCAGCATCTCACCACCCTCATAGGAAAGAATTTGTTCCTCATGTCCAACCTAGATCGTACCTCTTTGAGTCTGAAACCCTTTCCCCTTTTCCTCTTGCTACATGCCCATGTAAAATGTCCTACCCCAGCTTTCTTGTAGCTCCCTTCAGAGATTGGAAAGCTACTCTAACTCAACTGGGAACCTCTTCTTCTCCAGGGTGAACAACCCCAACTTTCTCAGCCTGTCCTCAGAGGGGAGGTGCTCCAGCCCTCTGATCATTTGAGTTGCTCTCCTATGGAAATGTTCCAGGAGCTCTCTGTCCTCCTTATGTTGAAGACTCCAGAACTGGACACGGTACTCCGGGTGGGGTCTCACAAGTGTGGCCAGAGAGGGAGAATCATCTCTGTTTTGGAAGGATAAAGGTCTTGGAAGGTCAACCTTCCTTACTCTGGGTTAGATGGGCAAGTATTATCTATAGACCTCACTTCTTCTTCTTGTAGTCAAGAAGGAAAAAATATTGTGATGTTTGAATTTCTAGTGTTCATCTCTAAAGCAAACCACCCTCTCTCCTCCAATTGAAAGCAAAATGCCACAGAAACTAGAATCGGAGTAATGAAGGAAGAAAAAAGCGTAAAACTGGAATCAAAGACACAAGAGAACAAAATAACTTGTCAATCAGGAAGTGGCTGGAGTCAAGGATTTCTTGCAAACTTCAGGGAAAATAAAAAGGGAATGGCTGTGAGAATGGCAAAAAAGAAATGGGAATATCATTACATCAGAACAGAAATCCTCCTGCTGTTAGTGAGCAAAAGGATAGAGCAGTGGGTCCCATTGTGCAAAGGCAAAGATCTGTAATGCAACAGTTTCAGGAGCAAGGAAAAGAACTGATTCTCCATTGAGCCTTTCATTGTGAACAGTCACCCTACTTATCCTGTTCTTCTAATTGTGTCTGTCATACCCTCCTTTGCCTTGCCATTAGTCTTGGCCACAAAGTAAGTGTGAGCTAGTGGTTTCCCTTCAGTGGTTTCTGCCAGTACAGATGGATATTTCGGGCAGCAGGGACTGTTTAATGACTGTGTAGCTTGGCTTCATCATGCGTTTTCCAACCAAAACCTAAGTATCTCTCATGTACTTGAGCTCCACAACCAGGAAAGCAAATGCCAGCAAATTCAGAGCCAGAATTCCTCTTCCTACAACAGTCTCTTAACTGAGTTCGCCTTAACTAGGTGCTTGTTAGTAGTTCTCAAAATAGCCCTCATTCCTTGGTAATAAGCTGCCTTCTAGCAGTGCTTTGCATTCTAACACAAACAGGGTTAGTGAATTGCCATAGATACCAAGTTCCTTAATGGAACATTACTCGTATTGCATAGAATCTTTGCTATTGCAGATGGAAAAGATCTTTTAAGGTCATTTGTTTCTGTGGCAGATTATTCATTCCTATATATATATATCCATATTAGCTGTAATGCTTTTTTCCAAGGTTTGTCTAGTCCAGCCTTAAATGACTCAAGTGGCACCTCTCCCCTGAGAAGATATTCCAGCATCTATCAGTCCTTAGTCTTAGGAATTTTCCCTTTATATTTAACTTGTAGTTGCTTTTTAATTCCCTGTTATCCACCACTGAAGGTGATTTTTGACTGATTTTTCAGTTCTTCACTACATACTCGCTGGTGTTAAAATACTGCTAAATATTTTTTGTGTTCCTTTAGGTACTTTTTGTCTAAGGCTAATATCATCTGCTTGTCTTTTTATTTTTCCTGTTGTGAAATGTTGCTGTTGTTTTTCTGTCAGATTTTATTGGTTTGTTTTATATTTCTTCCATGTGTTTAAGGGTTGCTTTCACTCTGTCACATTGTGACTCTCACCAATATAGGGTGAAAACAGTTAGCTTTTACAGGGCTAGGGGACTCTTAGACAAAAAGAAAATAACTAATCTTTTTCAAACAAATCCTTTATGTTTTTAAAAATATATGCAGGACTTTTTTTGGTCTTTTTTTAGATACCTGAGACTTAAAAAATAATTTAAAAAGTATTATGTTCCTTAAGGGATTAATATTCATGTTTTCTGTTATTAAGAGGAACAAACAAGCCTAGTTTCTGTGTGAGGACCTAGCCTTTACCTGTCAGTTACACGTGATTGAATACTTAGAACTGCCAAGATCCACTCACATACATTTTTCCTGGCCACAAACCTGCTGGTTTACATTAGATTATCAGCAGAGAACACAGATACATAGATACACACATCATTAGGGGTTGGAAGGGACCTCCAGAGGTCATCGAGTCCAGATGAGCAAGTTTGGATGAGAATCTGGTGTTTCCTCCATCAGCATAAGAAACGTGGCAGAGCACAAGCGGTCCAGGTTTTTGGACTGCACTGGTGTTGACAGCTTCCTAACAGAGGTGATAAAGGGATTTTTTTTTCCTGTGTGAATGGAAAAGCCAGAACAGGTTGCTTAAGGAGTTTCTTATTTCTCCATCCTTGGAGATGCTCAAAACATGAATGGACGTAGTAACTTTAGTACCAGGTGAGCTCCAGAGGTCACTTCCAACATCAGCTATTCTGTGGTTCTGAACTCCTGATAGACACCAGAGAACCAGCGCAGCTGCCTTCTTTTAAATGTGACCTATGACTGAAACAGGGAACTTCCATGCCTAACCTTTGTAAGGAATAATGATCAACATTCTGCTTTTAATTATGTTTTTTAAACAAACTGGATTTCCAACTGGTTCCACATAGTTCCAGCAAATGCACATAATGTAAGTTACTTACCTAATTGTTATGACTGGCTGCAGTCTTTTGTATGTACTTAGATGTAAAAATAGTTTTTCTAAGAATAGTGAATTCTGTCCTGTTTGCCCAGCTGTAATATTTCCCTGCTGTACACAGAATCAGTGTGTCAGATGAAATTGTTTTGTGGTTTTACAGATGAAATTGCTTTGTGGTTTTGTATAAAATAATATCTGCCACTTCAGTAAGTCATAAAGTTTTGTTCCTGTGAGATGCTGAGCAGCTCCTAAAAGTCCTCATCACCTTGACAGCCTGTTCTGTGAAATGATGGCTGAGCTCAGATGGTTGCATTATTATGAATGATTTTTAAACCCCATTACTGATTTCAGTGTGTGCTGGGATACTCAGTGATATGCAGTGAGTATGAGCAACATCTGAGGAGTTAATTACTTTTTTCCCACTATGAGAGGAAGAGGATGTGATGGGCATTGGTGGCATTTCTAGGAAATAGGAGTTTAGTCAGAGTGCAACATTTCAGGTAAAAGAATGGAAAGGAATGCAGAGCTGGAACAGACTAATAGTAAATTACCTTTGCCTGTTTCCTTCCATCTCTGATGGCTTGTGATCTGTGTGTGGCACCAAGCATTGTCTTAAACCACGTGAAGAAACACATGGTTCTATCTCAGACCTTCATCAATGCTTTGATGTGGCTTTGTTGGCAGGAAGCTCAGTAAGAATAGCACAGGCGACCACTTCCCCAAGAGAATAACCAACCCCTCCTGGAGTGGTTTCAGCTGCCAGCCAGTGAATGCGTGTTGGTGAAGGGTGTGAAGAACAAGCCTTGTGATGAGCAGCTGAGGAAGCTGGGGCTAGTTAGTCTGAAGAAATGGAAGCTGCGGGAGGCCTTAATGCCATCTACAACTACTAGAAAGGAGATTGTAGAGAGGTGAGGGTTAGTCTCTCCTCAGAAGTAACAAGCAATAGAACAAGAGGAAATGGCCTCAAGTTGCACCAGATAAAGGTTAGTCTGGACATTAAAAAAAACTTCTCAGTTGAAAAGAGTCATCAGGCCTTGGAACAGGCTGCCCAGGGAAGGGATTGAATCACCATCCCTGGGTGTGTTCTGTACCTCTGGAGCTTAGGGACAGGGCTTAGTGGTGGTTTTGAGAGAGCTGAGTTAATGGTTGGACTTGATGACCTGAAAGATCTTTTCTAACATTAACAATTCAATGAGTCTATTATTTAGCTCTTACAACTGGCAGTCAGAAGAAGGGCTGTCAAACAAAACAGTGTACTCTTTGGGTAATATGGATTTTACCTAGCCCGTACACAAAAAAAGAGAGTTGTAGTTGCCAAATCATTCAGCAGTGAAAACCTGCAAATATTTGGAGTTGCATAACACCTTTTAAAACATAATGCTTGGACCGGAAATAAAAGAACCTAAAATAAATGTAGTCAACTACTGTGACTTTCGTTATATGCCAATGGATTTATAGCATCAGAGCCTTCAATATCACATCTGTGTGTGCTGCCATTTGCCCTTTTAATATTTTTCCATCACCCCATAGGAAGAAGCACTTTGCAATTACTGGAAGTGACAAGTAACTTCTGTATCATTTCTTTATTTTTGGAAACAATGTAAAACTGGAAAGGTCCAGCCCATTGCCTAAAATGCGCTCAGTTTGCCTTGTTCATTCAAAAACACAGGGACTCAACATCTTCTCACATGTAAAGCGAGAACCAACAGCATAAATCCCATTTCACCGGTGGAACTTCTCACTGTTTCCAGTCACTGTGTCCAAACGAGCATTGGGAGGAGCATGGCAAGAAATTCTGGTGCTCCTTAACAGTTTTTGTCCTGTGTGTTACTGTACCACAAGTTAAACAATTCTGCTGCATTCATCTTTTTTTTTTAGTAATAAAAATAAGTAAGAGAACTATTTCACTCCAGTTCAGAGAAGTCTTCAGGGAGATCTTAGACAGCTTTTGAGTACCTAAATGGGACCTACAGGAAAGATGAAGAGGGACTTTTATGTCACGGAGTGTAATAGCAGGATACCCTGCTCCACTCCTGACACAGGATAAGGGTAGTGGTTTTAAAGTAAAATAAGGTAGATATAGATTTGATATTGTTAAGAAATTCCTTACTATGATGGTAGTGAAACACTAGAACAGGTTACCCAGAGAATCCATGGATGTCCTAATCTCTGGAAGTTTTCAAAGCCAGGTTGGACGGGACTCTGGCAACCTAGTCTGGTGAGAGATGTCCCTGCCCATCACAGTGGGTTGGATCTAGATGTTATCTTCCAATCCAAACTATTTTATGATTCTATGCACTCCATTTTTATATTTTTTCCCCAGAGCAGTGGAAAGCTGGATCACATCCAATGTCCTTGTTTATCCTTTTGCAAATAATAACTCATTTTCTTTTTACCTATTCTTCCAGCTCTTACTCACCATATCAATAATATTTTATGTGGCAAAACAGCATGAGACCAGAGGACTGTATTGTGACTTCTAGGCATCCTTCTGATACAAAATTATTATGCAAAAAAGATGCAGGCCCAACAGAAAAGCTCTTGCAACCAGTTTTACCCACAGTCATCTTAAAGCCACTGGTGACCAGTGTTTATTTTTTAACCCCCTTTGTTTATTTGAGCTCTTGTGTTGGGTAATATAAATAGGAAATAGCAGAATGTCCATGCGTTATTGTGCTCAGAGGAGCTTTCTCTGCGAGTTCAGCGGTTCTGCATAAATTCAGTTTTCTGCAATGAATGGAGATCAGGTAGAATGTTCAAATATTTAGGGAAAGTGCTGTATAGTATGTTTATATTGAGACATATTTTCTTCCTGTCCCATTTTTCTGCCATGATGGATGACTTCCCTTTTCCTAGGAATCCTAACTCTATGGTTTTACATGTCTGATAAATTTTCCTGGAACAGTAACCATCTGCTGAAATGGAAATTGCAATAAATGTTCTGACAGTGTTTTGAGAAACACAAGTTCTCCTTAAGGAGGGAACCTACACCTGCAAAAATACCCCACTTAACCAGAAAACACCCTACATCAATCTTTGATGTCAGCACTTTCCTCAGCTTGATGGGAATTTCCTTGTGCCATAAGAATTCAAAGCACTTTGCATCCTAGGCTTGGTTCTTCCTGGAACGGGTATAGAACCAAATCCTTTTAGTCTTTCGAGAAAAAAGATGGTACCAGGTGAACTGTATATGGATTTTGCCATGGTTGACATTATTTTAATTTCTAAATCCTAACAGATTACACACTACCAAGGATAAGTGTTTGGGACAACTGTGAGTCACGGAATTGTTTTGTTTGGAAGAGACTTTTAAGATCATGAAGTCCAACTGTTACATTGATGAATCTGGTGTAGGGAGTGATCTACATGCCAAAACATGTAGCCCTGTTGGAGACTCTATGGTATCCAAGATATCTAACGAAGCTAGGAGATCCAATACTGTATCTGTGGGAGACCCAAGCCACAGCGTGCCCGCAACATGTAGTGCTGCGTTCTTAAATTTTAAAAGCTCTGTTTTTGCAAATCAAGATAAAAGTGTGTTGACCTGGGAAGAAGCACATTATTTGCTAGGAAACGAGAAACAATAGTGTGGAATCACAGACAAGAGACCTTACTGCTGTCTACAGCTACCTGAAATGAGATTGGAGAGAGGTGAAGGTTGGTCTCACAAGTAACAAGTGATAGGACAAGAAGAAACGGCCTCAAGCTGCACCAGGGGAAGTTTAAGTTGGGCATTAGGAAAAATCTTCTTCCTGGAAAGGGTCATCAGGCCTTGGAACAGGCTGCCCAGGGAGGGGGTTGAATCACCATCCCTGGAGGTGTTTGAAATTCATATAGATCTGGAACTTTCTATTCTTACAGTATCAAAGGCCATTTATTAGTAAAAAAGGTGCCAAAATGCTTTTAAACTGGAAAAGTCCCAAGTGTGATGTGTCTGTACTCTGTCTTTATTAATCTTTCGCACGCTGAAAAAGGAAATTAAATTAATGGAAAGTATGTGATGTGACAGATTTGTTGCTATAATACTAATAATAATATTGTGCATACAAAGAATGTTGCTGAGGGAATTATTCCACACTATTTTTGAAAGCACTGTCAGTGCAAACCCTTTTTTTTCCAAAGGAAAAGCTGATGATGCAGCATCACTGTTCTGAAAAAAATAATAGTTTAAAAAAAACCCATCTTTTTACAGCAGTTGTTTGAAATGTTCCCTTCTTTCTGAATTTATTTTGTTATGAATGCAGCAGGAAGAATTAATCCAGCTCATCTCCAAAAATCTAAAATCCTATTTAACTTCTGGCTTCACAGCCAAGTTTAAATGCTTAATCCTTTTACTTGTTGTTTGTATGCATTTTTAACTGGCCATTTATGTAATATACAATTAAATCACAATGCTGTTGAACAGCTACCTATAAATGGATTTAAGAAATCACCCTGGTAGAGGAAGCCAGTCTAAACACTTAAATTATTTGGATATTGTAAGCAGTTAAATGACTAACTCAAATCTTGCCCCAGTCGCCATCAGAGAAGTAAATTTTATTTTATATCGTGATCTTTCAAACTCAGATGCCCTCATATTTATTTCTCTACACAAAAATATTAGTGAGACTGACCTCCATTGTATAGAAAATTATAAAAGCTAATATTTCTTTTTTCTGTCCGTATCTCTTATTGTTTCTCTCTCCATCCAGCGCCTCCCACCGCATCTATCTGTGTTATCTATAAACACATAAAAAAACTCTATCTTTGTGTAGGCACAGTCCATATTTCTTCTTGTTTTTATTCAAACATCTTTTCTCACTAAAAGTTAATATAGTCATTAATTTTTTTAATCAATTTTAATGTAGGAAGTCTCCAACATCCACTTGCTATAAAGAAGACCAAACGAAAGATGTCCTAGAATTAGGTAAGTCATGTCAAGCTTCAGTTTGGCTTTTACCACCCTATTCTTCATCCTATTCTAACTGAACATGTGTGAGTTGCTTCTTCTGTAACTCTGATTTGATTCAGAATAATTGTGTTTGCTATTGACCCCTTGGATGAGGCTATAAAGAAGTCAGGAAGGCTGACCCATGGATTTTTTTTCTTTACTTTCTGGCTAAAACTGTGTTTTCTTGTTCATAAAGACAAGAAAGTGTTAATTGTCATATTGACCCCTTGGCACTGAACCTCCTGGGGAAAGCGATTTTTTTTTTACCCAACACATGTTTTGTTTTTTTTCTTTCAGTTGATGTTGAGGATGAAGAAACAACTAGTGAAGTTAATAAGAACCGGGATCTTTCAACACTGTACACGCTTCAAGTAGTATCAAAGGCAATTGATATTTCTCTTGCAAAAGTAAGACTAACTGTGATGATAAACACAAACAGATGTGTGAGAATGTTATTTTGGTTAAATTCCCCAAAGCTGCGGTGGATTGCTCTGGGTGGGATGTGTGTACTTGATTTAACATGTGCTGTATCATTCCTGAGATGCTCCAGTTTTGTTATTCAGGTGAAGAGGTAAAGCAGGGATGCCTGTCCAAAATTCAGAAGACATGATGGAATGAACCAACCCACCTGAAGCACAGACATTAGCTTTAATTAATGAAGCTCAGATTATTTTATGAGTGCCTCTAGTCACTCTTGTGCTTATTCTCTAGACCTAAATTGACAGCAGTTCAGAACAAACTGATTGTTCCCCATCACTGTTTTTCTCTTGCTAATCAGAGATGGAGCAATGAAATACTTTTAATACTTTGTTTCCCATTCAGATAGAGGGAAAAAAAATAAAAACAGAGAAAAGATAATGAGTGTGTCTTGTTGTTTTATTTCCTTACCAAAAAGGCCTGAGTAACTATTCAAATGCTGAGCAGTCTGTTCTTAATTTCTCTAAAGCATTTCTTTAGAATGAATGAAATTAATTATTCAATGTAGCTAAACCCAGATAGTAGTGGTCTGTGTTTTAGGGCCAAGATCAGAATTTGGTTTAGAATTGTAGAATTGTTTAGATTGGAAAAGACCCTTAAGATCATCGAGTCCAACTGTTAAACTAAACTGTACCAGGCTTACCACTAAACCACATCCCTAAGCTCCATATGATGACATTCAGCAGTTAAACATTTGAGCGGGATTTATATCACACCAGCAACTTTGACAAGCGAAACAGGCTGCTGTGTCCAGTAGGGTCCTTTTCTCCCTACGGTAACCATTTATAGGCATGGCTCTAATAGCTGGGATGCCTACGTGGGACACTGTGCCCAGACAATCTGCATTAATGATTTCCCATAGTGAGCCACACGCAGCATTACTAGTTGAAGGAGTATGTCAGGAAAAGGAAAAAGTGACTCCTTTTCATTTGAGTGTTGCTATTTAGGGTGGGTATAAAACAGACAAGGGTGGTTATAGTGAGTTAGTCATTCCCCTTCCATACTAATCCTTTATTTTCTACAGAAAAACATTGTACCTGTGACAACTTTTTTCTTTTTTTTCTCCTTTCTTCTTAACAGGAATTAAAAAATCTTTTGTTTGGCTCTAGTCTTTGTTGCTTTAGTGAAGAATGGAAAATACAGAGCTTTACATTTAATAACACACCGCAGTTAAAATACGGCATCGTGCAGAAAAAGGTACTGTAAACAACTTTTTTAAAGTGATCTCTGCTTTTGACACTGAGTTTACAGCAGGAAAACAAAATGTCTTGTAAAGACTGCTCTCGTTCCTGATTTCCTCTGGTTACCACTGGGTGATGCCACCTTGTCAAGTTGTGTTAGGAGACCTGAATATTTCTGGCATCTTTCTGAAGTCAACGTAAAAGTAGCTACAGAAAGAGAGAGTGGCAGAGAGTTATTTGTAGGGAGGAAGACACAACTTCACTTGAAAGCTACTGGTGGTAAAAGAATAAAAGTGTATTAATCAAGGCTGGAGTTTGTGACTTGATCTAAGTGGTCCTGCTCTGGCAGGGGGATTGGACTGCATGTTCTTTTGAGGTCCCTTCCAATCCCTAATATTCTGTGATGCTGTGGTTCTGTGATTAAGAGAAGGATACGTAGGGACTATTGTTAACAAGTTTAACATGAAGCATGATCTGTCTTTATATGGTCAGTTGTAACAAGAGTTGACTTCTGAGCAGTGCCTGGGAAAACACAAGATTTTTTCTTCTTGAAAGTGTGAGGGTTTCATGAGAAAGGTCATTCCTGAAGTGCAAGGGAACAAATGTCCCTCTAGTGTCACAGGGACTGGGGTACTGGGAGTGCTGGTGGAATCACACCTTTTGCAGCCATGTTTCTGTAATTCTGGACTGTGGCCACAAGATGCCAGCTTCTCCCTGAAACAAGGTTTCTGTCGTTCCTAAGCGTCATCCTCCAAGTGGTCTTTCTAAAATCCATAGCAGATACCTGTCATGACCAGAGCTGGTAAAATACTGTGACTAGGGTCAGCTTGGAAAGCATGTACCCTATCCTATGTTTTTAGGGCTAATACAGATGTCTCTGGCCTAGGACATTTGGTGGGAGACTTGCTAATCTTGTCAACCTTATTTACAGATTGAGACTCCAGTGCTTCAGGTTGTCTCTCCTGCTCTATGTGCCAAATACAGGTGGTCAGCCTGGTTTCTCAGCTGGCCATTACATGGACTCTGATTGAGGGCTACACAAAGGGCACGGGATATGTTACTCTCTCAAAGTCAGGCAGATCCATTATAAAAATGCATCTCCCTCAGCTGCAGCTTAATGCTTTTGTCTCTGCCTTACGACTCAGACAATATCTATTCCCCTCTCTTAAAAGCAGGGATATAAGGACTTCACTAAAGACTAGGGAAGGAGCAGACTCCTCCTTAAAAGACACTCATCAAGCTTTTACACTGATGGAAGAAATCTTTACCTGGCTTAAGAGAAGTAGACTGTTATGTACTATACAGAAGTAATATTAAGAGAAGCTTCATGCTAATAAACATGTCATTAAGATGTTTAATAATCTTGTCTAGTTAAATGTTTCATTAGGCTGATGATCTCAGAAGAAAACTGTGAGTGGTTAAATAAAACCGGGCAAAAAAATGTTATTAAATGTTCAACTCCCAAAGGAATAGCAACAGTGATGTTCACTGCTCCACAGTAAATGTCACTTTGGTGTTTCCACACCCTGCTGCTAGAGAAAGGGTGTCTCAGCAGTTCTTACAACTCACTGGCTGTTAAATTCCCTACCAGAGAACATGAAGCCAGACTGTTCTCCTTAGCTATATGCTTGAACAATGTGAGAATTAAACAGATCACTTTAATCAAAATGCTCTTTGAAAATAGCAACCCTGGCTGCACATTTCATTCTCCTCCAGGGTTTTGAATGGAGTTTGGCAGATCTCATTCGTCGCAATCAGGGGTGCAATTGTAAGCAGGTGAGAGCAGGATTAATCTCATGCTGTGGAGGGTAACAACAGTGTACTCTTTGGCCTGGGTTAAAATAGGAACTAAAGACTCCAGTAAACCTGAGTGGTCCATAGTTTCTCACTCTCTTTTGTTTTTTGTTGCTTTATCTGGGTAGACAAAACTGCACTGATACCTCAGACTATATAGGTTGTTGATTTAGCCTGTGTTAAAGAATGAACCCACTTTGGAGTATGGCAGCATGTGCTGAAAGACACATGGTACAACATCTGAGGGATTTAATATGCTGAATGCTCTATTGTGGTATCTGTGATCTTAGTCTTTTGCCCTGCTCTGTTCATGTGTATGTGTTCCGGAGAAATTTGGGCTTTTCTCTGTCTCCTCAGCAAAATGCTTGAGTAAATAATTATATGAGGTATCTGGAAGAGATATAATGGCAAGGGGAGGACAGTTTTGCAGGATGAGGTTTTTTAGAGGAGAAGATGGTGTGTTTTGCTTCTCAGGACAGCTTACGCAGCTTGCTCTGCCATACAGCTAACCTATAGGAATGGGTCTTCTTCCTCCAGTGGGGTCAAATGGGCAGGGAATAAGCAAAGAGGAGGAAATACATTGCTAGCTTGTCCCACAGTCTTTCAAAACAGTTACATCTGTTTCTTGTATAGATTTTTTCCTAGTGCTTACAGTTAATGTAATATTTGCTGGTATTGTGATTGTTTCCAAACACTAATCATTTGAAAGCTTCAAACTTCATTACATTTTTCTCTTTCCCAATGAGCTACTTGCCTGGTGCAGTGGAGTATGAACGAGGCTGAAGCCTTTGTTTAATGATGTAGATGAGAACTTGTTTGTTTAGTGATGTGGATGGGAACTTGAAGGGAGTCTTCATGCTCAGAGGAGGTAAAAGAGCAAGATTTCTTTTCACCCTTTTGAAAACAGGTTTAGTTTCTCTCTGGAAGTTAAGGTTTAGGCATTTTCAGGAAAAAGCAGGCGAGAAACACAATACCAGTTAGTAACATCGATTTTCATTGGCTTGCCAAAAAATATAGAGCAACAGACAGCTCTGAAAATTCATGGATGGAAAGAGAGGGTTGAAAGAATGGCATAAGCCTGAATGGAAGCCCATGACTTGCTGTTTTCACCAGCATCAAACGGTGCAAATTGTTTTGCTCATGGAGTGTCCCGTTCTTCCCCTTAGGGTGGCCCATGTGGAGTGCTGGCTGCAGTTCAAGCTTGTGTCCTCCAGCAGCTTATCTTTGCAGACAGTAACAAGAATAAAGACTCTCGGTAAGGCAGCAACTGACATCAGAAATATTTTCCATACAAAAGTTAAAAATTTTTCTTCTCTGCTGCAGCCACTCAGGAGTCTTTTTGTTTTGAACTTGCTGAACTTGTATTGACTTCCCTTTCAACTATAGGAATTTAGAGAGTGCTGTTTTATTTGTATAATTACTTGCTTGTGATTAACCCAAGAGCCTCAAAAACAACCCAACAGCTTGAACTGAGGCCAATGAAATTATTTAACTTTGAGATCCCGTGGAGATAAGATTTCAAAGAAAATGTAATCAAAGTCTGAAAAACCATGAAATTTGTGCAGTTTTTGACACTAAGGATCTGAGGCTGGGTGAAAAATGAAAGTTGGAGCTATCATTTTATTTTCTTGCTACTGTGTTTGATCTTAATAGAATTTGAAGTTAAAATCTGTTTATTTTGTACTTAATTTAAAGGAATTTTGTTGAGTGTTGCCAATGTCAAGGAAAATTGCTTAGGCTGTTATAACATTAACACACTTGTCACTTCACTAAAGGGACACTTTATTCAATGGCATGCAGAAAATAATGTCTAAGAAATTCACTTTATTGCCAGACTTCTTGTATTTGCCTTTTGTTTCCAATAAGCAGAGAAGCCCATTACAAAGAAGAATTTCACAAAGCTTTCCTGTGTTGTAAAGATGCAATTTGTTGAATGGAAATAACAGTAATTTAGTGGTTTACACTGCCACCACCTTGTGTTACTGTGGGTGGTAGACTGACTCAAATTTAGTCAGCAGAGAACCTTTCATACATTTTCTTGATCACCTCACAATGTAAAAGTGTTCATAGTGTATAAATTTTTGCCCATAAATAGACAGTTTTCTGCTTGAAACTTTAGGAAAGTGACAGGGTCTTCTGATTTTCCTGTTTTATCTCACTGGCAAATGTAAATTTATTAATCTAAATGAGATTAGAATTTTCAAGGCAGAACAAGGCTCTTGCTCACATCAAAATAAAAAACTCAGAAGCTTCCATGCAAGAAAATCACTCCATATTTAGATTTTATGACCATGAATCTCCACAGAATGCACCAAAAAGTTATTTGTGGTTGTGAAAACCAAGGATGCATTTCAGCTTGGAGAACAGCCTTTGATCATCTGCTCCTTAGTCCTTTTAAGTCTCAGGTCATGCTTAGTGAAAATAGAGATGTTAACCTTTTTCTCTTTCAGTGTGGCTCAGTTATCATAAATGTCATAAAGTTATGAGGCACCCAAAAAAGTGGATTGAGGCCAGATTGTTTTAAACTACTAAGTGTCCCAACTCGTATCAGCTACAGCCTCTCCTGTTGACTCGGCAATATTTGCCTCTGCTGTTTTTTCACTCCTATTATCCACTGGTTCAAAAAGGTTTTGTTTTTGCATATTTTGGTATATGAAAAGCACTGCTGAAGCATGCAGAGTCCCCAGAGAATTTCAGGTTAGCAGGTGAGCTCTTTGTCTTTCTGCACAGAAATGCTAAAAGCCTCCAGGCACCTAAAAATGAATAGCAAGAAAAACTGTTTTATTCATGAGATAAACATATTTTTCTTATGATCTGTTTGCCGTGGGCAGAAACTCTTAGTGAGGCAAAAAAGAAAAGGAAATCTCAGAGCTTGAAATGAGAAGATTAATATTCCTTTCTAGGTCTAACCTGAATTTTCAAATTATTAGCCGCTTCACAGTAAGTGTTGGACTTCAGATTTCCTCAATGTTTTAAGAAATAATTGTCGTGTCTCCTCACTCTGCTGCCTCTCTCAGACACATAAATTAGCTGCTGCGCTTCCCATAAATTTCTGAGTGTCTGTATTAGACCACAGTCAGAGATAAGAGAAAGTTATGTGTGTATATATTATATTTGCTTGAAAACTCTCACCAGTTTTTCCTCGTATCTCATATCCTTCAGAGAGGGAAACATTCTCTAGATGAACATTTTGTTCAGGGCAGACTTGAAAGTCTGTTTAATTTTTTGATGTTTGGTGTTCCTTGTTTAGTCTTTCAAATTATTAGATCTTTTACTCAAATGCTGGGAACAGGTTTTGACTCATCTCCCATACTGGTAACACTCATAAGACTGATAATATCTGAATTTCAAAGACAGCCAATTCTTGAAGCCACTAGAGGAAGTTGCTTTTCTGTGCTTCCCAAGCACATGGATCTGTCTGTCCACGTCTTCAGGCTCATGAGTTTTACTCTTAAATCTGCCGGTTTTCTGTGATGTGACTTTTCCATTATGGTGCCCAGGGCAATGAGAATAAACTGGAACACGGGAGATGTAATTTGAATCTAAGGAAAACCAGTTCTGAGATATCTTCAAACTGTACAGAGTGTTTTCATGGCATTTCATCCAGATGTTTAATACACAGATGAAGGTCAGATTTAGCTGTAACTTCACACGTCATATGTCTTCTCAGTAACATCACTAACTCCCTGTTAAACTCAAGGGTTTGTTTGAGTTGGCCACCCTAGTTGTCACTTTCTTGACTATAGAAGGAGCTGGGATACCAGAATGGTAGTTTTCTGAGACAACTTACTGGAATCTCATTACTGGGCATCACAACACCAAATACACAGATACACAGGTCATTGAGGTTGGAAGGGACCTCCAGGGGTTATAGAGGGGGTCAACCAGGATCATAGAATCTAAGACAAGTTACACAGAAATGCATCCAGACAGATCTGAAAAGTCTCTAGAGAAGGAGACTCCACAATCTCCCTGGGCAGCCCCTTCCAAGTACTCTGTAACCCTTACAGTAAAGAAATTTTTTCTCATATTGAGATGGAACTTCTTGTACTCCAACTGACGCCCATTGTCCCTAGTCCTATCATAAGGCACAAGTGAAAAGTGATTGTCTCTTTCTTCTTGACACCCAGCCCTCATGGATTTATAGACTGTGATTAAGTCCCCTTGTAACCTTCTCCTCTCCAAGCTGAAAAGTCTCAGAGCTCTCAATCTCTCCTCATAAGGCAAGTGCTCCAGTCTCCTAAGAACACACAGATACAGAGTGTACACACAGATAAGTGTGGACACTTTGGCCTTTAATGAGTGAACTTCCCAATACATATTTTAATAATTTTAATAATTATCTGTTTCTTGTATTTTCTGGACTGCAGTTGTCTTCAACCATCTGAAGTTCAGAGGACCAAATGCCTCACTATGGCTATTGCAGACATACTGTGGCGTGCAGGGGGCAATGAGAAAGCCATTGTGGCACTGTAAGTAGGAGAAGCAGTTTTAGTTATTGTCCAGTGCTCCTGTGCTTGGCTCTTTTATATATGTCCACAGTTTACAAAATGAAAGTGCTGTAAGATGTATTTATGCAATTTAAAATGGCTTAGGGAGAAATGAAAAATGTCATTTCTCTCATCCCAGTAGCTGGAACAGAATAATCACGTTCTTTGAAATTGCGTGAAAGAGCCTGTGGATTCTCTTAGTTCCTTAGTTCATGGTATGCAATTAGGCTGCTTGTCCACAAGACATCTAACCTTTAGATCACTAGGTTTGGCTATACTGGATCCTACCCAATATTTTTAAGTGAAGTTGTGGATTTTTTTTGTGAAGAGTCTTGTTTTCTACTTATATATACTAAGATAGCTGAAAAATAATAAAGAAGCTTTTGGGCACAGGAGTCCTTTTTCAAACCTGAAACAGAAGCAGCAAATTCAAAGACATTTCAAATGATATTTGGCATATTTTAATCTATGAAATGCTTCCTCTGTGGTGACATTATACGTCTATTCTTCTGCTTTTTAAAAAATGTTATTGCTCTAATGTTATTTTTCAATAAAAACTATCATAAACATCTTAAACCTGTATTTATTCACTTTCTGTGCGTAGAAACTTGGAATTCCTATTAAACAGACTTGAGAGAGCGCAGCAGAGTATATGCTTCATTGATAGAAGTTTGTTGAATAAATAATATTTTATTAAGCAAGGGGAAAAAATGTAGTTAAAATAATGATACGAAACCTTTGGTTTATCATTCAGTTCATAAAACATGTTGATTTCTCTTTAATGCTGCTTTGTTGCTTTAACACAAGCGTTGGTTTTATCTCAATATCCTCTTCAGGCCATCGGGAAGACAGCAGTTCACTCCCATAGGAAAATACAAGGCAGATGGAATCTTAGAAACTGTAAGGCTCTGTGGAACTCACAGTAATATTCTCCATATCTCTTCTTTCTAGCTTTTCTTATTTTAGCACAGTGAGTCTGATTTCCATTGCTCTCTTAGTCTTTTAAAATCTCTTATGTCAAATCAGTTACTTGCCATCCAAAATCCAACAGGGAATAACAAAATCCTCTAGTCTGTCTGGCTCTGAGTCATCTCAGTGTCTGTAAGAGATGAGGCACTCTGAAGTCCTTTTTGTTCCATCTAACTTTCAAGCTTACAACTCCTTTTATTGTTATGCAATAAAAGTGGACGTAGATCCCCTAAAGTTGGCCAGCATGGCTGTGAGTATCAAAAGAGGGCCTTTTCTTCTTGTCCTACATAGAATTCTTTACCTTTTATTTTTTTCCCCTCCAGAAGCTCCAAATGGCAAAATACTTTCCAGTTATCCCTTTATTTCCAGCTGAGGTGGCTTTGCAAATCATGATGGTACAAGCCAGGCTTTAGTGGCGTAAGGAAATATTACTGGCCTCCTGAATGGAGAAATGGATGTGTCAACAACCAGATAGTTCTGGAACAACTGCAAGTGAAAACCCATACAAATAGGGTGAACTCAGCAGAAAACCTTGGTTGTAATACGGTCTTCCAAGGGACAAGATACGTTATTTAATAAGTTACAATTCTGAGATGCTGTAGATGTCTCACCACATAGGGACAAACCCCTGCGCTGTGTCTTCTAAAGCTTCTATATTTGTATGTTTGTTCTAGGCATTGTTTTTCACTCCATAAATGATACTTAGAATTGAATCAAAAGGTCTTTTTGATGATCTTATAACCAGCAAGAAGTATTATTTTAAAATTAAGAAAATGCAATGTGCTGAGATACAATATTATACATTATAAGTAACAAGAACAAGAGGCAGATTTCATTAGATCTTTATTCTATTTTCTTAGTTCAAACCTTTCCACTCAGATTTACAGTTCTGGCTGCTTTAGTACAACTTCCAAGTTATAAAAATGAGTTGTTATTGTTTAATTTTTTCTTCTTGTATTTCTTCCCAGCTAATACTCCATAGTGCCACAAGGTATGAAGATCTGATTGTATTTCTTCAGCAGAATATTCACCAGGTAGTGTATGTAGAGAAGATGCTAAACCTGCTATAGTTCAGCTGCCAGTCTGTGTTTATCGGTCTAATGCAATGTCTTCTGAACATGGTTTCAAACACTATATGGGCATGTCCCGCATTTTAACAGAGAAGCAAATTCAGCTTTGTTGTAAACAAGAGCAATTCTTTCTTCTTTCAGTGGGATTTGCATTTCTTTAGGTTTGGGCACAAAAAAATGTACACAACAAACATAATAAAACCAGTTCTTTTCTTTTTCAGTTTGAAGTTGGTCCCTGCGGGTGCATCCTTCTAACAGTGTCTGTCATCTTATCAAGATCTATCAATCTGTGAGTGTCTTTCTATTTCTGTTTCATAAGCTACAAAGCAAACAAGCTTTGCAAAGCGTGGAAACAACCATGATGTACTTAACTTTCTGGCCTTTATAATCTCTCTTGGTGTTTGATAAACGTAGGGGAGTTATGCAGATTTACTCTCCTAATCTTGACTTCTGGTAAAGTGACAGTGATTGGTCCAACCTATCTCAAATAAACGACTCTCTCTAAACGTTAGGCATCATGCTCCCTGTGTTGGCAGTGGAAAGCAAGGCTTTATGTTAGGGGGTTGTTTTACATCCTTTAGGTGTCTGTCTCAGGCAGAGATACATACTTTCTTGTGATGCCCCAGTCTCTATGTCAATGATAATGATAAGGGAATGTTAGTGCAAAATAGACTAGGCAGCTAATTTTTAGGTGGTTACAAGTAAGAGATGATGAATTTGGTCTTAGTGTATTGGTATAATAAATATACTGAGCTCCAATTAAGGGGTAATCATTATAACCTCATTTAAGTACTCACTTGTCCAAACACAGTTGCAATTCACTGTGCTTTTATGCAGATTAAACATATTTCTGTGGTACCGTGAATATCTTGAGCAGATCAGAATAGAAAAGCTTTCTTCATTTTGTTGATTTCTACTGTTACAAAAATCTCTTCATTTTGTTGAGTTCTCTGGAAGTGAAAAACCTGTTCGGTGACAACTTACAATAGCATTTGACATGCAGAGAGTAGTTGCTTTTGAAAGCAGTATGGGTTTGATTTATGAAGGCTTTTATTTCTTACATCTTGTCATTGTCTTGAAAATAAATGGCAACTTGGTCCAAATCTGTGGTGTGCATTCAGTTGCTCACCTACAGAGATTCCTACAAGCATTTAGAGATCGGGGTTTTTTTGTTCTGTTGTATTTTCTTCCTTTCTCTTGCTGACAGTAACACTACAAGCCATTGGCTTAACTCCACTTTCACACTCTTAACACAAATTACATGATAATTTTGTAGTGTATGCCATTTATTCTCATTTTTTAACCACTCCCAGCAGAGAGCTCCAGGTTAGTAAAGGTATTTGAATGAGTAACATTATAGTTGATAGGATCACCAAAGCAGCCAAGTTCCTAATTGCTGTTGATTGTATTGCTTTGTTTGCTATAAAATGTGAAACTTTCTTTAACAACACAAGCAAGAAGCTTGTTTTTCTCATCACCTCTCAATTGTGAACAGATGGGTTATGACAAGACCAGTGAATCATCTGTGTTTGTATTTGGGGGGACCAAGGGTCTAAAAGTGAACACACAAATTCCTTATGGTGCCTGTTTGCCTTTTTAGGTATCTAAATATTTTTACAGGTCTGGTCCACTGTGTCAGAACTGTTTACAAAATTTTGAGGAAGATTCATGACTTTCTCACACAACTTCATTTTAAAGTGCCATTACTCTTCTGACTTGGTGCAGTGCAATACACTGCATTGGTACCTATCTTTTGTTTATGAGAAACGCAGGTTTTTCTCTGTCACTAAAAACAGTGGAATGTGTTTTCAGAGCTATGCATACATTTCTTTTAGAAGTGCCAATTGAATTTAGTTTATGTAATTTTCAGTAGTAGAGTTGCGCGTCATAGTACTTCTCTTAGGATATTGCAAATATCACAGCAAATAGGTCACTGCTCATATCATCAAGAAATATGTGTTATGAGCACATAAGTAATTATTTGCATAACTGGCATAGTTCAGGGTGAGTAGTTGAAGACAAGTAAGAATTAATTTAGGTAATGGAGTTTTCATGCAGTAATAGATCTCCCTGGGATTTGGGGATTTTTGTCCCAGCTTTTTAGCAGAAAATCAGTGAATTTAAAAAGAATCTAAAGCTTAATAGATTAATTTAGTTGAGAAGTTGACATGTTTTCTTTTCTCAAATGATGCTGAGATGCTTCTGTTTGGATTCATCACCATATACCCACAATGCTGATACCCCCTTGGTAAATATGTCTTAGATAAATCAATGGCAAGTCTTACAGGCCAGTTGAACACTATGGAATAGTCTTCAGCTGTGGTTATCATAAAACAATGGTGTGTAACATACAGAGGTATATCCACAGAAACCAAACCAAGCATTTGGTTCAACAAAGGAAGGCTAACATTTGGATTAGCGAATATTGAAATGCTTCTTTCAGTCCAAAATTTTCCTCTCCATGCTTTCTGTTCCATGAATTATTCCAGTGTTGACTGAAGCTTGCACTTCAGGATATAGTTAGAAGCAAATAATGATACATTATTTTATATGGAGGGGAAGCATCAATTACAAGTGAAAAGGCAGAGCACTGAATGTAGATTAATAAACTGATACCTTTACACCCACCTGTAATCTTTGTGTACCCCCTTTTTATGTTCTGCCTAGATGTTCGTTGCTGCTGCTGCTGTCTGAGTAGTCTGACTTTTGCTCTGGCTCTGTAATTTTTATTTTGTTACTGATTTTCCTCGTAAATGGAAATTCCAGGTTTCATGTAGGTCTGTTGGGCAGTTGTCCTAAATCACTGACAATCTAAGTACTTGATTTAATGGCAACGCATGCCAGGAAATGCAGAGGTTTGCGCTGCTTTGTAGGTTTTGGTAATGAGTTTATCATACTCCGTGCGTTAATGATCATCACTGGTAGAACTGATAACAAATGGCCAAAGAGGAGTGAGAATTCCTGAGGAAGTTGCTGAGAACTTGTTGTTGCTTCTGGTACAGGAAGGAGTGCTGACCACTAACAATTACCACATCTTTTTTTTTGACGTAGCAGTGAAAAATTAAAAAAGTAGTGGGCGTACAGTGCTTGCTCAGGGGGCTAAACTTCCTTGTTGTTAAAAGCTACAAGATATTTTCCATGTACCTGGGAGACACTGAGCTCAAAGGAGGGCTGCAAGCACCCGGCATGTGGGAAAGTTAAGAATACTCAGGAATGGTGTAGACTGGCCCAGTAATGGCAGCTTCAGTCAATTCATAGAATCATAGAAGGTTGGAAGGGACCTTAAAGATCATCTAGTTCCAACCTTCTGCCATGGGCAGGGACACCTCTCTCTTTTGGAATTTTTTTCTCTGCATTCTTTGGAAATCGATTGATCAAAGAGCCTCCGGATAGGTGTAATTTGTTGAACATTGTTATACTGTGGCTACCAGTGAGAGAAGAAACTAAATAGGCTACTGAATTTTGGCATGTCTAGTCAAAATGTTACCTGCCTTTCAGACATGATTTACTGCTTCCATTTTCATATGGATTCTTTCACATTGCTGCAATAGGAAGCATTCTTAATTAACTGTTGTGATAAATAGTATTAAATAATCTCAACCCAATTAAAATTATAAAATATTAGTTAAATGAAGACACGTTGAAAGCCAAACTTTGCAAGGTCTACCTGTACTCAGCAAGACTTAATATTGAGATGTGTAACTGATCATTGCACTAACCTGTATCAAACCTTTTTTTACCTTAGCCTTTTCCATATCCTTTCTGCGTCCTCTTCTGTGTAATTTTCTGTGAAATAACACTGATTCTGTCACATTGTTTGAATTTTAAATTCTTTCAGTCACGTAGGACATTAAAAAAGAAAGTAATGCTTGCTTGGTGCATGAATTAAGGCTGGAACAATGGGTTCTCCAGCCTCAGCCCGCGTTCCTTAACTGACACCTTTTCCTGTCTCAGGGCCACTCTGCAATTTAGGATTCACCTAACATGCACCTACTGTTCTCATGCTATTTGGCTGCTGAAGAAAGTGTTTTCTGTGCAGCAACCATTTGGCTTGGCCAAAGGTAAGAGCAATTACAACTTCACATGAAAGACACAGTCACATGGGGCATACTCGGTTCTTGATGGAAATATGTTTTCCTATAGGGCAGTTTTCTGGAAAAACCTTGCCAATTCCTCCTCGCCCTCCATCTGAGAACGTCTGAGACACCAACAGCAGTGGGAAATGATGTGTGTGAGCAGTTTCAACACAGTGTTTGCAGTTATGTAATAGAAATACGTGTCATCACATGTTTTACAGGTTGGTCTTTTGGTGTTTGATGTAGATAGGGAAGCAGCTATTTTTAGGGGGAAACAGCTGTCAATTACGTTATGGAACAGCTTGACCTGACTGAAAAACCCATATCTGACAGTCTGTGACCTCTCCAAGACCCAGTAGTGATTTTGTAAGAGAGGAAGTACAAATTAGGTAAAGCAAAGAAAGCAACTGAGAAATGTTATCTGTGAGAGTACTGTGATAGCTGGGTTTTACCTGAGAGGTATCAGAGGTATGTGGATTTAGTTCCTCCTCTCTTTCCTAAGACTGTACAGAAGTAAAGGCAAAGTCCATGTAGCCTGTTAGCTTGTCTTTGCTAGTGGCAAGTCATGGCTGCTGAAGGAAGCAGCGTGAAAAATGAGGTGAATACAGAGCCATTATTCTGCTGGTATGTTCTTCATGTTTCCGATAGCCAGTAATTTGGAGACTTCCTAAGCTGGCAGTTGTGTCCGGACCATGGAGTTTATTAGCCTTTGATGAACCTATTCTCCATGAGTTTTTCTAAACCCTTTTTGAACACTGTAGTTCGTTTGGCCGTCACAACTTTCTCTGGCTGCGAGTTCCTCAATGTCATTATGTGCTTTGTGATAGTTTTTCCTTTTGTTTGCTTGAACTTGTTGCAACAGAGTGTTGCCTAGTACACCTTATGAAATGTGGTGAATAGATGTTCTTCAATCACCTCCATACTGCTGAGGAGTTTTGAAACTACTGTTTACAGTCCAGCAGTTGTGTCCTTTTGAAGTGAAATGGTCCTTGTCTAGGGAGTCTCTTTTACTAGAACTGTGTCATATCTTGATAGTGGTTTCTTCTGGCCATCTGAACTTCCTCTGATTCCACTGTAGTTAAATGCTCAAATTCTGTTGCTGTTGAGATAAAGTTTAGAACAAAGTGACTATCTGAAAATGAGTGTTTGTGCATTCATTCTAATTGGTTTGTCCAATTAAAGTGCCTCATCATTTCTATAGCCACCTTATTTCTCAGGTTGTAATCTAAGACAGAATGAAATACATGTAGTCTGTCTGCAGTTTTGGTGTATTTCTGAGTCCAGTCTCCAGTATATAACAACTAGATGGCCGTGGCAGTCTCCTTCTATGTTCCTCAGGTGCAGAAAAGACATTTTCCAGGAGAGTTTCTTCCTCTACTCTGCAAATTACCTAAGCAAGGTCACAGAAAGTATTTTCAGGACACACTAGTTTCTCTCCATGTACCAAAATATAAAGAAGCCCACAGTGATTAGCTGATGTTTAGTGATATGAAGTCCAGCCCTAAGTGTTTGATTACCTTGTCACATTCCCAATTCTTGTTTTTTTGCCCTTCTATCAGGCAATTCAGAATGAACTCTTGATTTTAGAGGCATAACATGTATTTATGAGAAATACACTGAAGATATGAAAGACTAAGTGTGGTTCTCCTATGAAATAGAGCAGTAACAAAACCACTTTCCTGTTTTTGTCCAATTCCAGCCAGTCTGCTTTCATACTATGTACTCTTCATCTGAAGTGTGAGTGGAACATGGCTAAGAAGATCCAGGTTTCATATCTTTATGTGGTGCTCAGGAAAACGTCATTCAACAGGATAATTTATTTTTAAAAGTGAAATAGTGGGTTGAATGTGCCAATAGACTAATCACTTTCCACATCAGATCTGTCCCTCTGATACTTCCTATAGCACGTTAGCACCTTGTTTCAGCAGAGCTGATGAATTGAATTTACCTGATGACACATTTTCAGAACTTTTGCAAATTAGCAGGTATGTGAAAAAAGTGATTAATAAAGAAGCTACTTCTTTCCTTTCACTAGTTTGAATCCCAAACAACTATCTTTTTTTTTTCTCTTTTTAGAGGAGTGCTTCCCTTCCGTTTTGAACCTTCATTTGAAGCGTTTGCAGGGTGCCAGTGTACAAAATAAATAATATGATGGAACATTTATACAATAAACAGCTCGCCCATCCTGTCATTTTCCACATCCCTTTTGTAATTATTTGAAATTCTTGTGCTTGAAGACAAGTTCTTCCCCCTCCCAACTCAGATTCTATTTTCAGAGTAGACTTGTAATTGTGTGTTTGTTAATTTAGCTGTCTGTTGCCATGAACAAAGTGAGGTCATCAATTTTATATTACAGCTTGGCTGCAGAGTTAAGGACTGGAAGACAGCTAGCATTTACTTGAATGCACAGGGGTTTGTTTTATATTGTTTTATTTTGTCCTGCTATCAACACAAATGATACTTAGAGTAAATAACTGACACAAACTAACTCATATTTTGATAGTCTGGAGTTATTCCTAGTGTTACACTTCATATGAGACTTCCTTAATATTCAAAGCTCAGATGTTCTTCATTTAAGACTTTGCAAGAATCCTCCTGGAAGTAAATGGACAGCGAATATGTATGAATAATTTTTAAAATGTCTTATTTATCTAACGCAGTATTATTTACTAAGAGAAAGTCCATCTGATTACAGATTATGCTGTATTGTAGCACCCAGTGCTCAAAATATTTAATAAATGGATTTGTATTTGTGCGCTTTAAAAACTGTAGTAAGGTCCACACAGACCACTGCCACATAAAGACATTAATTTTATGCCAGAATAACATAAGAAAAGAAATGTTTGGTTGTATGATGACTGAGAGTACAAAGCTCCAGGACATAGTTGTGTCACCCTGGTCACCCTGTTAAGGAAAAATAAAATCGAAAAAATAGATTGAAGTAGATATATTTTAAAAAGAACTTTACAGAATTAATAAATTAGGTGGAAATGAGTTTTGCCATGTTATTTAGGTTCTGTGAGCATGTAAAAATCCATACACATGTGTCCAGGAAAAACTGGTCTGAGAAATTCCAGTACTGCCATATGGCCAATTCAGCAATTCAGGGGTCTCAGGACAAAAACTTAAATACTGCAAAAGGTGGAACTTTATTAGGAAGTATGTTAATCTGAGTGTTTTTGATGGTGTCTGTCTCTCTTCTCAAGAGGCTGCTTCTGCCTTTGTAGAAGCCATGGCTTCACTTGCTCCAGAGAGGTTTCAAACTCTCTCCTGCCTGGTTGCAATACAGACATTAAGCCACATTATAGGATCACAGAACCGTTTAGGGTGGAAAAGACCTTCAAGATCATCGAGTCCAATCATTAACCCAACTGTACCAAGGCCACTGCTAAACCCTGTCCCTAAGCTCCAAATCTATATGACTTTTAAATACATCCAGGGATGGAGATTCAACCCCACCCTGAGCCGCCTGTTTCAAGGCCTGATGACGCTTTCAAGAAAGAAGTTGTTCCTAATGTCCAGCCTAAACTTCCCCTAGCAAAACGTGCACACAGAGTAAAACTAGAAAGAAAGAACAAACTGGGAATTCTGAAGTAATCTGAAATTTATCAGATGTCATTGGGAAGGTTCTGGTCATGTATGAACTCAGGAAATGATTCCTACTGAAGACTGCACTTAAGCATATTTGATCAGATGTTTAATTTTAAGCATTTGTCCACAAGATTTTACTGATCAGTCTCTTTCTTTTTGTTGTAATAAGGCTTTTTTTCACAGACATGACAGATGAGACAAACACTACCATCAGTCAACATACTCCTTGCTCACTCTCCAGTTAGACTCCATGTCTATGATTCTGTGACACTGAAAAATACTGATAATATTACATGATGACAAAATCTTTATCATAAATCCTGTTCTCTTTGGTGATGTCTCTTTACTGACCTGTGGTTCTGTCAAAGCAGCCTACAGAGCATTGGGCTGTAGATTAAGAAGGAGGGAGAGAACAGATTCAAGCCTTGACCTATTTTTCTGATGACGGCTGGGATACTTAGAAGTCTCCTTGCTTAAAATTAGTGGGATTTTCTGTTTTAAAGTTGTTTTAAAATGATAAAGGTTCCATGAAGGGACAAAGTAGTATTTGTAGTACTGATTTATTCATTATGACTGTTTTGACATCTGATAGCCAAGATACCAGGATAAACAAATGCTTCAGCTTTCCTTGCCATCAATGAATATCTTCACAGCCCAACAGAAAACAAAAACACATTGTTATTGGTATCTGATCTTTCTACAATGCCTGAAGTGTCCTTGCACTTTAAAGCTGATGTTTTTCATTCTAAGACAATAAATACACCTGCACAGAAGCTGCTGAGTCTTTGGCAGGTACAAATAATGATCTTAAACCCATTTAGAATAGGTGTAAATCTCATAGCTATATGCCTGACGTTTGTTTCCTCATTAGCAGAGATGATTGGAAAGGCAGATGTTCCTCTTCTTGAAAATCAGAGATACACCTCTAAACTCCCATATTGTTTGTACCTACAGATGAAATTAGAACTTCCTCCTATTGTCTTTGTCGTATGTCCCACCGTCCCTAACTGACGCATATTGTATAGTCTCCTCGTTTCGAACAGGGCTATGGCGTTTGCAAGATGAAACTGTTTCTAAAACTAAAAAATGGCCAAAATCCAAAGATTATTATCACCACATCCATTGCTTGCAGCGTTGCATGAGAGAATTTTCTCTATTGCAGGCACAATTTTCCTGGTCTTGTCTTTGATTTCACACTGGCGATAGATGTTATCATGGCACTTTATTAGGATTAATTTGTACATTATCTTTAACATTTATTTTTTTTAAATGGAATTCTGATTCAATGATTGTATCTTGTTTTGAATGATTTGAAGTGTCATTAGGGCTGGTAATCTTGTAAGTTATTTACAACATTCTGATTCGGGTGTTCAAAGAAATCCCACGTGAAAATAAAATCTGTGAAGTTTGGGATGAAGAAAGAGGTTGTCTTTGCTTTTTACTTAAGAAGTCCATTTCTTAGCAGAATTTGTATAGAAATGTTGAAGGGAAGTGTATTTTCTTTTGCATTATTGTGCTGAGTGGCAGAAAACATAAATAAATGGGTGCACAGAAGATGCAGATAAGTCAGATGGGAATGAAAAGGCCAGATGTATGTAGAATAACTAAGTTTTCATTGATGACCATTCAGGCATTCTCTCTACCTTTGTAAAAATAGGCAAGTAAGGATCTAGCAAACCAATTTAAATCAATGTGTTTTATACTGAAGGGAAATAACTTTTTATGAACCAAAGAATTGATCTGGAGATTTTATTGCCATAGCTGTCCCAGGTTATAGTACACTGGTTTTCCTCAAAACTGGATTATACGTTATTTATGTATAAAGCTGTTTGCAATTACATTCTGTCTGCAGGATAAAAATTATCACAGATACAACCATTATGTTTTAGGTCATAAAGCACTCACTAATTCAATAGTTCCAGGGTTATGGGAGAGGGAACTTGGTTTCGAGAGGTATTGTTCCATTATTATTAGTAGTACAATTTCAAAGGCTTTTCTCTTTGATGCTATGGAATAGAAGAAGGGACCTCACAGCAGTATTAGAAATGTGTGCACCTAGAGTATTTTTTTCCTTCTCTTTTTCTTTTCATGGACAATATAGTGCATAGATCAAGTCATTGTGGTATATTCCAAGTGCTGATGATAGGATTAACAAGTATGTGCATTTGTGAGAACACTTTATCTGAGTAAAGGAATGGATTGCTGAGGTATGTTATAGAGTCAACCTCTTCAGAGATATTAAAAAAACATCTGGACGTGGTTCCAGGCAACTGTGCCTGGACGGCCCTGCTTGAGTGTGAGGGATGGACCTTCAGAGATCCCTTCCAACCTTAGTCAATGGATTCTGTAGTTCTGTAGGACAAGTGGATCAATAGTTCTAATTTCTCAATTTCTAACTAATGGTGAGAGTGTCTTCTTTTCTCCTCTACAGCAATTTTCTTTAGTTTAACACACTTTTGCTTGCCACTAAAAGTTTAACAAACTTCTGCTTGCCTTAAAAGGATTACAAAATCTAGGCCTACATTTATACTTGCAGAACTGTTTGGGGTTGGTTTTTTATCCCCAACTTTAGGTGTTAATTGTGATGAAAAAAAAGCTATTGCATTTAAATATTTCCCACTCCTTTTCAGGGTACGCAATGATTTTGATGTGCTTACAAACCGATTGATCGGCAGCCATGGCTATTGTACTCAGGTAAGTCAAATGTGAGGTCTTGGAGATGTTCTAGCCTCTGCATGCAGAGCTGTGAGCTGAACTCTGCAAAGAGATGGCATTGCTTATTTAAAGTTCCTTATGTTTTTCTTTTTTCCCTATAATAATGAGCACCTTCATCCTTTGTTTTTTCTTGTGTTTTGGCAAGTTGTTGTCTTGCTTTCAGATCCTCTGCTTCTTGGGCTGTTTTTCTATACCTGTGCATGTGCTCACACTGCTCTCATCTGCCTCTTGTGACCTGCCTCTTCTGAATTCCTAAGTTCATTTTAGTGCTGAGATACCACCGAGGCTGTAAACTGTGTTTCATCCCTGCCATTTCAGAAAGGGGAGAGAAGTTGCATGTCTGATCATACAGCTCCTCTCTAAACAGTCATTGCCCAGCTAACTGAGCTCATATAGACTGGAAGTCACTGCTACTTCAAACTAGGGAGACACAAGAGACTGTAAATGCATGCAGTGCCTTTTAAAACCATACATTGTGTCCAACTGGCCATATCAATGTTATTCGTGTCTTTGAGAGTGGTAATTTAGACTAATTTCTCAAAAAGCTTTATTATTATTATTTCCTCTCATGTTTCTTGTCATGTATTATTTGTTAATAGTTACCTGGTTCATTACTGTAGCACAGCATGATGCTAGATACGATGTGCTGGTCCATCGTAGCTGGCCCATATGGGCTCTTACACTGTGTAGAATGTTCAGTATTTCTACTCCTTGAACATGCACACGGACCCCACAGCCTCTCACGTTTATTTAACCTCTTTCTAGTTCAGTTGAAGGGGAAATAATTAACAATCTGCTCTAGTAAGTATGAGCATAGTTGTGATATGGACCAGATGTGAAACCATACTGGTGAATGTCTTTCTGAATGGGACTTAAGGTCATCCAGAAATAATCAGTGAGACAAAAAATAAATCTTGTGACACATCTTGGCTAACATTCAAAGTACATCACGAAGCACGTGCAGGACTATCAGACAGTTATCAGTATGGGCTTTTAATTGATATAATTCCTGCTGTAGCTTTCGTTGTACAGAAAAAAGCCATCAAAGTCTTTTAATTTCAAAAAACCCACTAATATGAGAAGATTGAGAATTGAATGGAAGTTTATTATCAGCAGTTTGCTTCTGGAATGATGACCATTGAAACTGTGCTGATATTTCCTCTTTTTACTTTGGGAGTAAAGTTTTCCCAGAATATCTGGAAGAAAAAGTTATAAACAAACCTAATCCTAACCCTAAATTTAAGCTACAACATCAATTAAGAATCTGGTACACGTGTAATTGGATCAATTGTGCCTCAGTCTTGTCCTGAAGTCTGGTAGAGACAAGACATGTAACTATTGGGGTTTTTTTGTTTTAAATATGCCACACAACAGGAATTGGTGAACTTGCTGTTGACTGGTAAAGCTGTGTCCAATGTTTTCAACAACGTGATAGAGCTGGACTCTGGAAATGGCAATATCACCATTTTGAAAGGTATCACAAGCCGCAGCGACATCGGTTTGTTGTCACTCTTCGAGCACTATGATGTTTGCCAGGTATGCTTTTCATTCTTCTGATTTTAATTTAAAAGGAAGCAATTAACATTGGCTTGGAGTGAGTATAGCAGCTAAGAAATTATGGGCTTGATTCATTTGTTCACTCAAAGTTTTCTAGTGCTCTTCGAGGTGCCCCAAGGCACAATGCGTGTGGTTTCCCTTCTGGGTACAGGTTCTGTCATGACTGCCACCCATTTGGAGATGATTTGGATAGTCTGCAGCATCTCAAACTTTACATGCCTGTGTCATTTCCTAATTCATCTCCTCAAGCTAGAGTCAGTGTTTGATGCAAGGATATTATTTGAAATTCTCTTGTTTGTGTCAGATCAAATAATTATAAAATATTTTTACATTTTACAAAAATATTTGAATAAAAATTTAAAACTTACTTGCAAAAAATTTGTACTGAGCTAACATAAATGTGCGACTGAAGTCAAACTTTGATTTTAAATGTTTCCCATATGGCTCAAGTCAGTTACTTTTTCCTACTACTGACAAATCACAGAATCAGAATTATTATTGAGGCTAGAAAACACCTGTAAGATCGGCAAGCCCAGCTTATGACCAAACATCACCACAACCTAGATCATGGCACTAAGTACCACATCCAGTCTTTTCTTAAACACCTCCAGGGATGGGGACTCCACCACCTCCCTGGGCAGTCCATTCCAGTGTCTAATCGCCCTTTCCATGAGGAAGTGCTTCCTAACATCCAACCTAAACCTCCCCTGGTGCAGCTTCATGCCTTGCTCTCTTGACTTATCACCAGTTGCTTGGGAGAAGAGCCCAACCGCCACGTCGCTATAACTTCTCTTTACATAGTTGTAGAATCCCCCCTGAGTCTCCTCCAGGCTAAACAACCCCAGCTCCCTCAGCCTCTCCTCATCAGACTTTCCCTCTAGTCCCTTCAGCAGCCTTGTTGCTCCTCTGCATCTGCTCCAGCCCCTCTTTCTGGAAGCAAGGGGCCCAGAACTGCCTAGTACTTGAGGTGAGACCTCACCAGTGCCCAGTACTGGGTGACAATTACGTCCCTGGTCCTGATGGCCACACTGTTGCTGATACAAGCGAGGATGCCATTGGCCTTTTATGCCAACTGGGTACACTGCTGGCTCATGTTCACATGATTGTCATCTAGTACTGACAGGTCACACACTTGCCACTCATCCCCCTAGTCTGTAGCTGCACGGGATTATTGTGGTCAAAGTGTAGGACCCTGCCCTGGGGATGTTAAACCTCATCCCATTGGTCTCTGCCCATTGACCTAGCCTGTCCAGATGTCTCTGCAGCATCTTCCTCCCCTCCAGCAGATCAACAACCCTCCCGAACTTGGTGTTATCCACATAATAGTAATTTAATGAATATAATATATGCATTAATAATAATGTGTGTAATATGCATATAACTTAATTAATGCAATCCTTTACATTGTTCATATGATTACAAGGCTTGAACTCAGTCAGCACAGGATGCCAATGTACCCAAATCAGTCTAATTCAGAACAAACTGGACTAAAACCAAATTAACTTCCGTGTCTAGTTCAAGCTCCTCATCCTTTTCTATGAAAAATGTAACCTTTAAATCATCAAAAAATGATTGTGCACCACTGTAGACTTTTTTACATTCTCTAATGAGGAAAATGACTTCTCAGTAGCAAAATGGTAAGTGAGGTCGGTGCAAGTAAGAGCTATTTCTTTCCAGTCTGCTCTCTAAAACTAAAATAAAAAGTCACATGGAGTGTCAGACATCATCTTCCAGTTATTCTGCAAATTATACAGTGAAGGGAGTCCGATTCTTGTAATGCAGTGCTCTTGCACGGAAGCTGGGCTCATGAGGAGTGTTCTGTTTTCCAACCCAGCGATCTTAATGAGTTACAGAGACACCAGTAGACGTAGTTTTCTTTTTTCTTTTTTTTTTGGTGTCTACTAGTTAGGCATCTGATGCCAACTGTCTTTTATTAAGAACATCTGCAAGTGCTTCGCTTTTCAGTTTGTACGTCGCAGCGCATGCAGCCGTGCCTGCCTTAGGACTAGGAAAGGAGTCATGCTCTGGGGAGTCTACTGTGGCTTCAGCATGAGGAGGTACCAGATTCAGCTTTCTGTTACAGAGATACAAGTTCAGAACAATTTAGAAGAAATAAATGTCACTGATAGTTTGCAGTAGTGGAACTGAGAATAGCATTTGCCTGCAAGGCTTTCAAACTGACTCTTTTCTTCCTCTCAGTATTTTGGTAAGTAGACTCAGCATCCGGTTACACTGTGGCTATGAGGATGGTAGCTGAAACCAGTAATGGAAAAGGACTGTCATTTTTGGTTGGCTTTTTTTCCTTGTTCCCAGGAGTAAGAAAATCCTGAGCTTGACATATGATGAATCATAGACATTAGAGTTGGAAAACTGCTTTTAGGTCATATCCAGCCAATCTCTGGGAAAATTCAGGATGTTTTTATGTCCTCTTATATAGGAGGCTTTCTTTTAAGAATCTGTGTTCATGAAGTCCCTGGTTTTTTGTTCAGATGGGCATTTATTAGCGGATTTTCATTCATACAACTGTGATTTTAACTTTTTTCTCTCATAGCTCTAATTCAAAATACGAGGCAGTGCAAATACAGATTTACAGGTACCAGGAAATGTGGAGAATTTAATATCTACCACACAGCTTGTGCTTTAGCTCTGCAGTTATTAAATCTGATTCGTTTTACTTAGTTTCCTCTGAATATCATTCTTACTTCTATTCCAGCCTGCCCCCTGAACAATTCATCCTCATCCGCTAGGCATTTACAAGCTGATGTAACAGTTCCTCCCTTTTTCATCAGTGCATCCTGTCCAAAGCTTATTTTTATTGCTCTGCTCTCAACTTCTTCCAACTTATCAACACATTTAGGAAGAGATATGCAAGTTTCCAGGCTAGAAGCAGTAAATCCATGTAGACAAAGTTTTCTATACCATTTTTTCTCCCTTGTCTCATATGTGGATTCTTTGCATATAATCCACAATTTTCCAGGCATGTCTTCTGAGCTGAAGGCATGAGAAGTGCCTTAGGTCAAACATCAACAGTAGCAAATCAAAACAAAATGATCAGTCCCTTTTTCTCCAGTGACTGCTTGAAGAATTCCTCTGTTGCTAATCACGTTCAGTGGATCATGCTGGATGTGTTATCTTTGCTGATTAGAAAAATGTGTCCTTCATGTAGTTTGTCTGGAATTGTTCATGTCTAATCATCAGTGTCAGTCCTAACACATCACCATACTCAGCACTGGTTTTTTGCCATGTAATTGCTTGTTGCAAATTGTGTCAAGGTCACAGTTGGGTTTATTCAATCTATTTCACATGCAGGAATGAGAGTTTTCATATTTTAGTGCAAAACCCCTAAATTCTGTTCTTTATGAGTAGGAAAGTCACACATCTTTGGATTTCTTCACTTTGCACTAAGCCCATATTTCAGCTAAATTAATTCTATCCAACCTTGCACATTTAACTGAAGAAGCTTAAATTCAGATTTGAGGTTTAATGGGATTTCTTCGGAGTCCTTAAAGCAGTAGATACATTTCTAAAGCCTGCTCAGTCCACATTAAATTGTGTTTGGTGGGCTGCATTTTGATGAAGTGCTTGTTTCAAAACTTACTGTGACGTCAGCTGTAGAAAGATGGAAACGGATGTGTCTTATATTTATGTCAGATTATTCAACAGACTAATAGCAACCAAAGGGAAAAATAATCTGCATTCTCAGCTGAAAAGATGCAAAAAGTACTACTATTAAAATTGTGTTTGAGAATATCTGGCATTTATGTCATTTCAAATTAATACAGCTGTGCTTTGCCATAAAAGTATCCTTATCATTTTGTATAAGAGAACAGACAAGCAAAAAGTCCAAGTGCTTATCTCAGCAAGTCATCCAGTAAGCAAGTGGTTGGACTAGGAAAATAGTACAGGTCTTCTGAATCTCATTCCAAATTGAGGACAATGTTGGCTAATGGATTTGGCCAGCCTTCTGAAGTGAAAGCCTTTGAGGTGTGTGCTGTTGTACACAAAGTAGTAGAAGTATTCAAGGTTACTTGAGTCTTGAACCTTGACTCTTGATTATTCGTCCTCTTCACTGATTCTCTTCTGCTTTAAACCTGTCCTAATATGGTAGTTAAACCTGTCATCTGACCTCCCAAACTCATCCTACTCTGACTCTTGCCAATGTCCAAGTCTCTGGTTGAGCTGTCAGCATTTTAAATGACTAATGGTGCTTTGAGTTTCAGTTTTCTGACAATGAAGAGAGAACGTGGCACTGGCAAAGTTGTAATCATTTTTCCTCTTTCTTTTTAAAAAAGCAAGAGAAACATAAATAAACAAAATTTATTCATTAAAATTCCACAGGTGGGAAATATTATCTCTGGTCATTTTGATGAAAGCAGCACACTCTGTGCTGAAAATGAAATTCAACACATATGCTGGTACCTCACCTGTTTATTTGCCCTGTGTAACATCCTTCCTATGAACTTAGATCTTCTAAACAGGCACCTTTTGCCGTCAGATGGACTGGATTCAAGACAGGCCACTGGTGGGGTTGAGTACGAGGAGGTTTAGAAAGGTTTTTTACCTTTCTCATTTAAGAAACTAACAAACAAAAATATGCTTGCACAAAGTGGAAACTGACGGTTGGTTTTAATTTTCCACTTAATTTTCAGCAGTGGGTGTGTGGTAGATACTGTGCTGCATAGATGCATTCAGCAAGGGATGCTGCTGTATGTGGAAGACGTGTATGAGTGGGCAAAAATTTGACTGAAACAAGGCTGACAAAGCATTGGCCATTTCAAAAGCCAGTTCTTCATTCCTTGCTTTTAAATCTCCCTCTCTTTAATGCAGTCCTATTGTTCTCCTACATAGACAGGGACGCTATTTTCCCAGAGGCTAGTCACTGTTGCTAGAATATTGACTTTGATTTCTTGCCAACGTCCTTCCAAATAAAATAAATTCACTGAATTTTCTTTTAAGACAATAAGACTAACAAACCCCACATGTTTAAGAGTTCTGCATGCTTTGCAAAAAGACAAACCAGAAAATTATAAGGCAAATATTTTCCACATGTTTCTCTAGATTATAAATACCTGAGTACAGGAACTGGATTTATCTCATCTAACTTTAAGTCCTTTACAGGCTTAAAATTCTCCTGGGTTAAAGCCCAGCCACCTTCCTTTGTAGTAGGTGACGGGGGTGTCTAGCTTTCTAACAATACCCATAGAATCGTCTATGTTGGAAAAGACCTTCAAGGTCATTGAGTTCAAACATGAACTAACCCAGCTGTGCCAAGGCCACTGCTAAATCATGGCCCTAAGCTCCAGATCTCCACAACTTTGAAACACTAAGGCTCTTAATTTATCACCTAGGACTTTCTGCAGGTGATATTCAGAGGTCTTGGTCTTTGGAGAGCTTTTGGAGAGGTCTTGCTTTTTGGAAGAATAAAAAAGTGTTTATTTCTGAGGGAAAAAGTGTGGAATGAAAGATTGATGTCACACTACAGCCATAACTCTACCTAACTTATTTCCTAGTTATCCTTTTTATTTTCATTTCTAGTGTCTTCTGTTCTCTTTTTTCTTTAATCTTTTCCTCCCCTCCCCTTCCCTTTCCTTCCCTCACCTCCACCTTCCTCCCTTACACCTCTATCCTCCTCCCTCTACCTTATTTCTCATCTCTCTTCTCTTTATTTTCCCTTCTCTTCCTTTCCCCTCCCCTCCCCTCCCCTTCCCTTCACATGGTGGGGTGTACCAGGAAAGGACAAGATCCTGAGGCTACGTGGCTCTTTGATGTCTATTTCCCTGTCACAATTGCTAAATGGAACTTTAATCATCATCCAGTGCTCTCCAGCATCCTCTTCTTTGGTTTAGTAGTCACTTTATAGTCTTCTTTATCAATTTTTCCCATTCCGCCTCAAAATTCATTGTCAGAAAAGTTCAATTTTCTACATGAAACAGAATTTAAAGCTGCAGACAAATTATCTCAGGCTCCCCCACAGCAGTAATGTTTTCTCCTACAACATATAACTTACCTGTCTAAAAACTTTGATTTCTGCCTAATCTGGCCTAGTCATTGAACTATGTCAGATGTTGTGAACATTGATTTTATCTTCTTAATTTGATTGAAATCAAGCATGTAACTTTAACATCACAGTAGTGTCCCTTAATTATATTCAAATATAATAGTAATATGGCTGACCTGGTGTTTTAAAAGGGCTGGTGGAATACGTGAACCGAGTCAGTGGTGGTCCTGACCCCTCCTGAGGCTTTGCAAGGAAATCTGTGACACTTCAGTCTTAGCAGTGTCGGAGCATTGTTTAATATTGGTTTGGTGAAGTTCATTGCAATTGTTTGGGGAAAATATTGAAAGAGCAAACAATAGGCTGTTCTCTGTAAGTGTGAAAGCTTTGAGTAATTGTTCTTTTCTGTGTGAATCCCACTGGATTCAGCCCAACCAGCAATTTCTCACTTTGACAGAATCCAGACCTTGGAATCGCATGGGTCTCAGTACTTCACCATATGATTCCTTTGGAAAATTCCTAACAGCTGTGTTCAGCCAAACAATCATGATTGAATAGGATTTTAACTTGATTTTTAAAAAATTTCAACAAGCAAGGAAGTGAAATATCGAAACTCCTGGAGAAAGGTATCAACACATTTTCAAGCAGGGAATTGCTTGAAAGAGTCCAGCACAGATCTACAAAGATGATTAAGGGAGTGAATAAAGCCTTATGAGTAAAGGCTGAGGAAGCTGGATCTCTTCATCTTGGAGAAGAAGAGACGGAGGGGTGACCTCATTAATGTTTATAAAAATGGAAAGGGCAGGTGTCAGGAGGATGGAGCCAGGTTCTTCTCAATGATGTCCAGTGATAGGACAAGGGACAACGAATACAAGCTGGAGCACAGGAGGTTCCATGTAAATATAAGGAAACACATTTTTATGGTCAAGCTGACAGAATACTGGAACAGGCTGTCCAGAGAGGTTGTGGAGTCTCCTTCTCTGGAGACATTCAAAACCAGTCTGGATGCATTCCTGTGTGACTAATTTTGCAGGGGGTTGGACTAGATGATCTTTCGAGTTCACTTCCAACCTCTAACATTCTGTGATTATGTGACATTAAACATATCCAGTGATCTCCTTTAGTTTTGATATCATCTGCTCTTCTTTGAATTGTGGCCACTGTGTAGGAGTGAAAACCTAGAATTTGTTTCTGTTCAAGCTAACTTGTGCAGTGCAGTCCCAAGAAATGCAGAATTTGGGCTATATTTTGTGTTTGTTTCTTCCGGTTTACACATGGTGAAAGAGAGCCTTGTTCAATGAGCAAATAAAATCTAATGGTGAGTTGCCACATGCTTGCTCTGGTAGATCTGTTGGAACAGTCCTTTAGTAATAAATTTTCGCCTGTAGGTTTAGTTTCACCATTGAGCAAATGCTCACTAAAGTCAGATGTGGACAAAAGGACACTTGTAGTGTAGAAAAAGAGCCCTTTGAAGGTGCTTTCTTTTGAAGGACTGACAGACTCCAGAGATGAGAATTGCATCCCTGAAATTTATGAGCATTCCTAAGGGATGTGTAAGGGTGAGGATTAGGGTTAGCAAAGTCTCCATAGGAATTGAAAACATGCAGCACAAAAAGACACCTCATTTGTTCCCCTCCCATAGTTTGTTGGGGGTTTTTTTTCTGAAGAAAAGATTAATAAGCATGTTTGAAAACAAAGGTTTGAATAGTAATGCCTTAACGCTTTTTAATGCATTATGATGCTAAAGAAAAAGAAGGAATCTTTTATTTCCTGCCACATGGAAATGCAGCCATTGGGTCCTTACAAAATTCATTTTAAAAAATAGATTCAAGTCACTGATTTGCCTTTGGAAGTCGGAGCCGGTGTTATGCTCTTAGGGCAGCACACCCAGCTTGAAAGAAGGACCCTGTTCTCTGGCAAGGCATACTGACTGAGTTTAAAGGGTTTCCTGGGGAGACAAAGCGTTGGGTATTCATGCTTGTTCTTCCCTGTCCTGGTTCAAGGTTCTGTTGTATTCTGGGATCACTACCACCAACCAACATGGCTAACGAAAGAAGCATGTGTCACTCACCAGCTGGGCCAGCTAAATGAGGGCATATTTCTAGTCCACTCAACAAGTGATGCTTGAAGAAGTGAGCAAAGTAATTCTCTCAATGAAGATGGCATATTAGTTTGGCAGTAGGATGGTTCTATATTATATTTTGTAGAAAATAATCACCCAGAACTCAAGGAGTGGCCTCACCAGTGCTGAGTACAGGGGGACAATCACCTCCCTACTCCTGCTGGACGCACAGTTTCTAATACAAGCCAGGATACCATTGGCCTTCTTGGCCAGCTGGGCACCCCACTCGCTCGTATTGAGGCCCTCAGGTCCTTTTCTGCCAGACAGCTTTCCAGCCACATCTCCCCAAGCCTGTAGCATTGCATGGGATTGTTGTGACCACAATGCAGGACCCGACACTTGGCACTATTGAAACCCAGACAGTTGCCCTCAGCTCGTTGATACAGTCTTGTCAAAATACTGCTTCACCTTAAAGCTGGAGTATAGGAATAACCTGAGATATCTGGACAGACAGAAGGTGTTGATGGTAGGAAGGTGATGAAGAGTAAACTGGTTTGGGGGAGAAGCAAACATGCAGTGACTAGCCAATAACTGTCACACAACTTGATGTTAAAGCATCATCTTATCCTCAGCTAGCACAATTGATGTAGCTTGATTTTTATGGGAGATGAGGATGTGACCTGCAATTTTTTATACTGTTCTTCGTGTCTTGAAAGTTTATGCTGTTTTTTCTGCGAGCACTGTAATTGAAGACTATACATATATGGAAAATATTCCTACAGACCTTACTCCTCTGAACAACTTGTCCTGACTTCAACAGGACTGTTCATGAGAGTAAGGACCAGAGCGGAAATACGCTTTGAAACGTTTCTGTATCTCGCTGATCTTTGTTTTATTAAGCGTTGTTTGATGAAGCTTGGAAGTGACTTTAGCAGACGTATGTAGGAAGAACACGTTTTTAGGAGAAGACAGACTGTTCCTTTTTGGCTTTGATTTATACGTATATTCAAATCGGCTTGTTTGTGAGACCGAATCTTTCATCCATATCCGTCGAATTTACCATCTCTTGTTACATCTGTGTATTTCCCTTCTTGTTATGGTTGTTAGGGCTATTTTTCTAAGCTTGTTAAAAAATGTCTTTACTTTTAAGCCAAGAATTTACATAAAAATCAAAAACTGTTGTATAAAAGGCTGTTTTAAGTAGATATTAGCAGTGAGTCATGGAACAGTTACTTAATTAGCTGGAGACTTGTTATCTAACATGAGGAGAAATTCTTGTTGGGCAAGATAATTGATTTTGTACTCATCTAACACTTCAGATATAACTTCTAAATATCAGTAATAATCTCCCCTCCCTTACCTCCTTCGATGTTTAGATTTTTAATCACAACAGCATTAGTGTTGGCTTCTGCCTTTTAGCAGAACATTTGCATGGTGTGCTCAAAGTGAAGAGTGAGGGCTGTACTGGAAGTTGTATCTGGAAATCTAGATCTAGATGTAAATCTATAAATATATATAGATATATATCTAGAAAACATGATACTTTTTTCTGCTAAAAGTCTTCCAGTTTCCACTAGCACCCACTGCATATGTGAAAGCCCAATTTAAATGCCGTAATAGTAAAAATAAAGGTAGCAATAGTCAGGGAAAAATTTTGTAGGTTGTCTAACTTACCATATTACTGTGCCAACCTCTTCAAAGCTACCTGAGCCTCTAAACTAGCAAAATTTCTTTGATGCATGTGTTTGTATTACGGAGTTAGAAACTGGCACGTTATTTCTCTGCACATATATTTGCACACTAGGCTGCTATTCCTTGTTTTGCATGTTGGTAACACACCCGTAGTGCAACATATGTTTAGCAAAAGACATGTGAAACTGAGGACAGAGATGATTGTTCACAGCATCTTGCACAGTAATGAATCTATTTACTATAAGAATAATAAGCAGAGCTGTAGTCAGAAACATCCCACTGAAAGCAAAACTTTGTAGTTTGCTTTTTAGTTTCCCCGAGTGATTTAACAAAGATACAAACCCCAACAATTCAGTTGGGGATTTATTCTGAACTCAGATTAGAGCTCTGAATGGTAGTAAATATCTGTTGTAGCTGAGTATTAAAATCCTACTGGAAGAAATAAAGTTTCTTTGATACATTAAGCAGTCTAATCACTGTTTTTACTCTATCATTTACTACTGAAAGGGCTAATACCATTAACTGCTGCTACAGCTTTACAGCAGCTGCATGCAGTAGGTGACTGGTATCAGAATACATTAGTGAGGAGTGAAGAAAAATACTACAAGATATTCACTGACCTCAGGGGGTGCAGGAAGCTTTCATGATTCATTTTAAAGCAGCGTATATTAAGTTTCAAACCAGAAATATGCTCCTCCAGGTATTAAAGCACATTTATGTCTGCCTTAAAACATATATCCCATGAAAAATAATAGACATGAGCCTAAATATATATATAACTAGCCTCAGTCCTTTACTGGACTTGAACCTTAAAGACTGTGGAGTGAAGCAGCAGAATAATCTGGAGAGAGCAGTGAGGTCATCCCTCAGCCTCCTTTTCTCCATACTAGACAAGCCCAAAGTCCTTAGCTGCTTCTTGTAGGACATTCCTTCCAGCCTTTTCACTAGTTGGTGAAACTCATTGGTCTCATTACACCAATGATATTGTAGCTCTGGGAGCTGATCAACACTTCCAGTTCATCCTGCTTGTTTCTCTTACTCCATGTGATGGCAGACAGTCATTTCCTAGGAGCAGTGCCAGTGTTTCCGCTAGGATTGCCACCCTCAGATGGTGCCATGCCATTGCTGGATTACCTACTGCAGTCATGTTGGTATGCCCTTCCCTTATCAATTCCAGTTTAAAGCTCTTGAGTATCAGCAGTATATAAGAGCCCTCATTAATGTTTGTAGGGTATAATAAATAAGTGATGTGATGCACCTCATCTTTTCCACAAGTAACTCCTTCTCCTTGTGACATTCTAATGTTTTCCATCTTTTTTTTCAGGTTGGTTGTTACTTGAAGAGCCCTAAATACCCAATTTGGTTGGTATGCAGTGAAAGCCACTTCAGTGTGCTTTTCTGTTTGGACAAGGATTTATTAGGTGACTGGAAACCAGAGCGGAGATTTGATCTCTATTACTATGATGGTTTGGCCAACCAGGAAGAAGAAATACGATTAACAGTTGGTATGTACTGTGCAGTAGGTCTGCATTTCATCTCTGGTGGTGGGATCACATCAGAAAGAAGACTTCTATAAGACAAACAATGATGATAATAAGCATTAGAGATTTATTTGTATGCCTGTTTCCTAATTATTTGATTTTGGTTACTAATCAAACCTTAGATTTCACAAGGAAGTCATAGAATAATGGAATCACTCAGGTTGGAAAGTCCTTTGAGATCATCAAGTCCAACCAATAACCTTACTCTACCAAGTTCACTGAACCAGATCTCTAATGATTAGGATGTGCCCTTGAAAGGGTTGAAAGCGAGCATGTGCTGCTTTATGCAGGCTGATAAATCTTTCAGAGACAGATTTCCAAGGAGCAGGTTGTGATCTGGCCTATTCATGCTGCAGGACTATAAATCAAATTTGACTACTCCTGTTCTCCTTTGCATCTTCTCATATCATTTCTACAGGCAGGACATGCAAGCATCTCGTTCATCAACCCTACATATGGCAATTAAAATGAGCAGAGAGGGTGAGGAAATGTGAAATCCTGGCTTCCAAAACCAGCTACTTCAGAAGATGGCAGCAATCTGCTAACAACATCTAGCCTTATATGTGGAAACACAAACATGCAAAAGGTCTTCCAACTTGTTATACTCATTCTTGCAGGAAATCCTGCCAAATTCTGCAGCTTCTTTTACACTAATTATGTATTTCTCCAACTGGAAGGCACTTGGACCAGAAGTATTCCGATGCTTCGAAAGGTCCTACTTACTGCCATATTAAGACATTCTTGACCACTAAATTCCTATTTGCTAATAATAACCTACTTAATGGAGTGTTTTCTTTCCTTCAATATATTTATGCAATCTAATCAAATTCCTTCTCTATCTTAAAGAGCCACTCTGTGGTAGTCCACTCTTTAAAATAAGCTGTCTCTGTTCCTTATCTGCACCTACAGTCTGTTCTTGGACAGGAGAACCTGCTCTACAGAGGGCTTGGACTAGATGATCTTTGGGGATCCATTCCAACCCCAACCAGTCTGTGATTGTATAATTCTGTGACACAAGGGTGTAGTATATTCTGAATTCATGTGGCAAAGCTCTTTTTATGGTGGGAGTGCAAAGTGACTCAGCATCTTGCAAGATGTGGTAGTGATTTCAGTTGTCTTTCTACCTGTTTTGTTATCCTTTTATATTAATTAAAATCCCTGTAATTCTCTTGTAGTGATCAGGTTATCTACCATCTCAACAATTGTGTTGTAACATACAGTCTCAAACAGGTATCCTTATCTCTCTTTTCATCATTAAGAAATCAGAAACATTTCCAAAGTCCAGAGCTACCAAGCACTCTCAAATCCCAGGATAAGAAAGTGCTCAGAGTGTGTAATTTGTTCTCTTTACTGTTCAGCCTGTCATGGCCTATCTTCTCAAAGTTAAACTTGCATTGAGATGTAGATTTCTTTTTGCTGTGCCTGTAGCTTCTCACAGGGATGTGTCCTGCTAAATCTTTTGTTATCTGTAAAGTTTTGCAAAGGACTGTAAAATGCAAACAGTTTCATCATTCGAGAGAAAAGCTGTCCTCATTCTGGCTGTAGCATAATCCTCTGTTAGGTCTGGAGAAAACCTGCTTTACGTGCAGAAAGTGACAGGGATCATACATCTAAGCCATGCATACAGTACCAGACGGATGTGGCAGAAAGCAGAGTGTTACTGTTATTTCCATTGTGGAAATATCAACTGGCTGTACTGATTAAACACTTGAACCTAGAAATACAACGTGAGTCACGTCTCACTGGTGCTGCTTAGCAAAGTTTGCCTTTCAAGCACTTCTACTCCTTTCTAATGCGTACAGGTAACATCTACCTGTGTCAACATTTATAGTATATTGTTTCAATGTGAAGATACAGCAATTTTTGGTGAAATTTGTTTCTATCATTATTCTATCTCACTGGTGCATACCTTCCACTCAGTATCCTTTTAAAGATGTTTGCAAAACGCAGCTGAATGATTACTAAACAGAATGTAGCTGAATTTCTTAGAAGATTCTTCCAGAGTCATAGACACCATCCTGAGCTCCTTGGCCGATCCCACAGAAGACAGTACAAGCAGTGAAATTACTGGAGGTTCAGATATGGAGGCAGCTTCTACGATTGTGAGGATATAAGAGAACATAGTCACAGAATCAGAGAATCATTATGTTGGAAGAGATCACCAAGATGTTCAAGTCTAACCATCAACCCAACAGCACCATGCCCTCTAAACCACGTTTCCTGGTGCCACATCATACACTTGCATATCCTATTTGCTGTCAGTGACTCCAAAATGGAAGAGTGTAACTTCAGTATTATTTGCTCCAAATGAGTTTTATGAAACACTTTATTACAGTTCATTAACTTAGCTGCAGGTTTCTTGCCTACTCCTGTAAGATACGCCTTTAATGATACTTTCTTTTCTATTCCTTTGTATGGAAACCCTCCTCAAGTCTAAAAGTGATCAAGTTCAGCAAGTTGGCAATGACTGGGAAAGGCAGCCATGCCATGTTCCCATCCTGTTACCAGTGCTATGGTCAGGACAGTGGGCTGTTGCTTCTTAACACGAGACTATCCACATCATCAGTATCAGGAATTTCTAGAGGGGTCCAAATGCTATGTGAGACCTCTAATGATCCATCAAAAACACTTCAATATAGGATAAGAGTCCCTTTGACACTTGAAAGAGACCTCTGAGTTCCAGAGGAACTAGGAGTAAACTGGAAATTCTTTATGAACGTTTAAATGCTGTCGATTTCCTACTACTCCCACCCTTATAGTCCTTCAGAGTTTTCTGCAGGTATTCGTACTGATGAGATCAACAAGGAAGGCAGAGCTAGGTTCTCTTTTTGGCATGAGGAAGTCAGATATATCTGAGACTGGCAGTTGTGAATGTGACAGCGATTTCCTCCTGTCCTGACTACATGAGTCTCACTGAAGCAGACCAGTATCCTATACCCTGTCTTGGCATTGTTTGCTGCTCACAACCTGCCTAGTGGCTGGATGATGGACAGAAAAGAAGAAAAAAGAGAACAACCCGAGTCTGGTGCAGTTTAAAATGTTTTACTCCAAAACAGGAAACAGCTGAGCAGACTGACATCCAAGCTGCTCGCAGGATGTTTTGTCCCTGGGAAGTTCAGTGGCTACTTTCACTGTTGACAGATCCAGTGTCTCAGACACCGACCTCTCTGTTTTCCCCGGAACAGTGCCATTGCCTCTTCATCCCGAAGGAATGCTCACAGCCTGTGGTAGCTCCCTTATAGTCAGCACAACATTGTCCTCTCCCATCTGTGCATTGCTTCCTCAATAGTCAAGGGACAGTCTTCTTTTCCAGAGTATCAGAATCGTAACCCAGTTTGGACTGTGCTTAGGTTTTCCTATGCAAGTGTAGGATGACTGCTGTCTCTTGAGTAACAAAAATTGCTTTCTCAGTAATTATGACATAAACTGCAAAATGAAAACCTCATGACAGCCCTCCAGCTTATTCATTCACCTTCTAGTGATCTTTGATTGGACTAGATGATCTTTCAAGGTCCCTTCCAATCCTTAATGATTCTAGTCCATGTTTTTCTGTGAAACCGTCTCTTCATTAGTAAACTCACTGGGTCAAAGTATGAATCTGGACATCATGGTGATACCATCATCATCATTAACTATTCAGTAGTCAGCACAAGTCTTGGCAACTTTCTGGTCCAAAACAACTAATATGTGGCACAACTTGGGGACCACTCCCAACAGTGTTTGCATGGAGTCACTTGCTTTCAGCCTTTATCTACCCATCACATGAACAGGCAGTAGACCACTAGTTGAAAGAGTTCAAAAGAAGACAAAACATTTAGTGCCAGACTATCCACTCTGCAGTCCACTGTGAAACCCATGATGTTTGCAAAGAGCTGTAGCTGTGGTATCTACTCTGAGCGTTCCTGGCCTTGGGTTGGAAGGGACCTCAGAGACCATCTAGATCCAAACGCACTGCCATGATCTCTTACCAGACCAGACTGCCCAGAGCCCCATCCATCCTGGCCTTGAACACTTCCAGGGACGGAGCAGGAACACCCTCCCTAGGCAACCTGTTCCAATGCCTCAGCATCCTCACAGGGAGGACTTTCTTGCTAAGACTTCATCTAAATCTACCCTCTTTTAGCTTGAAACCACCCCCCTTGTCCTGTCACTAGAGTCCCTTGTAAAAAATTCAATCAGAGTGAACACAAGCCTGTTGCAGTCTTGGAAATTTGCAGTATGGTAGTCCTTCGATTCCATGGGTGAAGTTCCGAAAAGCTGCTGTGGTCTTCCATATGAACAGAAATGCACTTCAGCCACTAACAATGTCTGATATATCTCTGCAGACACAACTCAGATGTGTGCTGAAGATAAAGACAATGATCTTACTCCTCCACTTGAGCACTGTATTAGGACAAAGTAAGTGAAACTACAGTTTCTTACTCAGATATATTGATGTACATAACATATGTAAGGCTGGACTATGGTCAAAAAATACTGCAGCTAGTAACCTTGTGAAATCACTACTTAAAAATCATGAAGGATCTGAACGAGTGAGGCTGTGATAGTATGTCTTACACATTTAATTGTGTGTTATTGGAGTTAACATCAAACTGACTAAGTCTTTCACTTCAGTCTTAAAGGAACTTTCATGGCATCACTGGGAACCAGCTGAACCAAGTTCAGTTTGAGAGCACAACTTCATTTCGATAGATGTAAGAGTTGATTTCCAGAAGTGATTGATTTCTATTGTAGAGATACAATGAGAAAAGGAGAAAATTTCTTCCCTTTTCATGATTCTTTCCTAAAAAATACAGTTGCACAGGGGCACTTGGGTACCTTTCTTGGTGCTTGAAGCCCGTGCTCAATGGTCTCATATTTTGCAAACTTTCTATGTATCTATGGTCAGCACAGGGTTTCTTAAACCACTGTGTAGGAGAAATCATTCTTGGCAGTTTGCAAGTCATAGTCTCTCCCTAAATACAAGGCTAGGATTTTCATGGCCATTTTGAGTTCAATGTGGTGTTAAATGATGGACTCTATAACTGTTTATCCAAGTCATACATAAGTTCATGAGAATAATTTCAGTTTAGTGAGACACAAAAGAAACAAAATGGAGAAATTTAACTGGATAGAGAAACCGGCTTTCTATCAGCCCTGTCAACAATGACTTTGAAAGCTGCTATCTGAATATCTTTGGAGCAAGAAGTAAAAGCCTCATTGTCAAAGACCGTAATGTTTGTTAAATCTTCAAGCCAAGCAGCTTCAGGTTTCTCTTATCATTTCCCTCTTCTCCTTGCCACAGTTTGTCCCGTAGAAAAACACCTTTCATAAAAAAGTAGGTATAATAACTGCCAAACAGTGTGTTCCTGCAGGGCTGCCATTATAAAGTTCCCAAAAAGCAGAAGAGGCATCCTGTAACGTGGCAACAGTGACATTAGTCCAGGCTCCTTGCTCATATTTAGATTTAATTTAGATACAATTTAGATTTAGATTTAATTTAGGTACAAGTTAAAGATTGTATTGATTCCTGTGTTTAGGTGACTCATAAGCGTGACTACAAGCTAAAATAAATAATATCCAGCCTCAGAAGCCCACAGGCTGGGAGTGAATAATGTGTGGCACTACGCAAAGTTGCCTTTAGAACATCTTCCTCTCCTGGTGTTTGTTTGTTTTAAATTCTCTGCTTTAATCTACTGGAAAAGTAAATTACCAATGAATTCCAGTGTCAATTAGTTTTGTTTGTTCCATTTGTAGGACTGATTTACCCTGATCAGTCTAACTTCTTGTTTTCAGGAGTGCTCATTTGCTTTGAGCATATTTATTTAAGTGTGGCCTTGCCGCTAAAGGTTTTCCACGTTGTAAGAACTTTTTCTTCAAACCATACAGCAGTATATAAGGAAAACTAAAAACAAACTGAGCTAACTAACATTTTAACAATTTGGGAGACAAAAACTGAAATGTTTTCTGTAATACTACCATGGAAAAACACTCTAAACTCATTTTTTTAATAAAGCAAGGAAGCTAGCAAAGAGCTGTTACGCATTTGGCCAAGTTCTTTATCAAACCTTTGCCATCAAAAAATGCAGGATGATTTAACAGTCTGAACAATCAGAACTTGAGAAGATGAACTGTTGATTGAAGTTTTTCCTTTCATTCACATGACTCAGTTCTCATTTAATCCCTGAGAAGCCTTAGCCATTGTTTACCCCAATACCTCAACACTACTGTCGTGTAAGGCATTGAGTTGTTAGATGCCAAACGTCTATCTGTTCTTTGTTCTCTTAGCCTCTCCCAAAGGGAAAACTGCATATTTAGTAAACTGTTTCTGTATTTAGGTGTTTTTGTTATTATCAGACAAGAAAGGTTGTTTTGCTTCTGCTAGAGGAAGAGGCTCATGTTTTTAGTCCCTATTCTGTAAAATGTCAGAAGAGTGAGATTTGAGTTTAAAACAGGTAACATTTCAGATGAGGAGAACAAGTAGTCACCAACAGGTGTCATCTTGACCTGCAGGTTCACAGTCAAAGGGTCAGGACAAGTACACATGTTCTTTCAGCCCTAGACATCTGCAGAAGCAGTCAGATTCTGACCGAGAGATGTCTGGAATGTGCATCCTTGGGTTGTTCGGGAGATGCCGTGCAGATGCCTTATCCCATTCTATTGAAGAATAACTCTTATACGGCAATCACGATTCTCAGTGGCTCTCTGCACTGGTGGAAATAACATCTGTTAGTGCTGCCTGAAGGGAATAAAACTTTGATCTGATACTGTAATCCAAATTCAGTGGTACATTTTGTTAACCCTGTAGCATCAGCTTTCCTCTACAGTAGTGGAGCTGGATAATACGTTAGTTTTAGCTTTGAACTGAGACATCAAGTGGAAATTTAGTAGGTAAGAGGAGAGGAGAGCGTGGGCATTTTATCTTGAATGATTGGTGTTCTCTAAAACAATACCAAATGATCAGTACAGGAGATACTCTCTGAATGTTATTCCAGACTGAGCATTGTTCCTTTAGGGTTCCCGTTAACTCCATGACCCTTGGGTGACGTTGTAGTTGAGTAAGATGGGTCTCAGCAAAATAAAAAACAGAAGTAAGAATATCACAGCATCCCTCCAGTGGTCTCTTCCTTTGAGATTTTGCACTGAATACACAAAGAGCCCAGCTTTTGGGTTTGTTTTAACTTAATCGACTTGTTCAGCAAAAGGACTAAGCTGCCATATGCTTGCTAACCGATTCCTTTGTGTCAGAATGAATGTGGCACTCCCACAGCTCACTGCTGTCTCTGCCCTCTCACCAGTGTCTTACTACTGTGCACATGCACTCTGAGGCAGATTCTTGAAACATAAATATTCAACACTGGGAAAACACCCAGTTGTTCGTCAGAAGATGTGAACCATCAACCTGAAAACATGAGAAATGCCACAGACAACGGTGCAATTCATGCAGTGAATGACTGAGTAGGTTGACTTGAACCCAGTGAAGTCACTGGAAAGCATCATTCTGCTTTCAGCAAATCTTTGTTCAGATCTTTGTCTTCTGCCATGATTTGAAGACACATGCAGTGACAAATGAAGTCATGACAAATGAAATCAGTCACAACACTAAATGCAGAGAAATCCTTCTTTGCATTTAGTGTTGGTTACATTGGAGTAATTCGGTTAATTTTTATACCTATCTTGGGGATTCCCTACAGTCTTTCAACATGAACTTAGTTGTTCTGATTCAGCTGCTGCTCTCCATTACCCAGAAAGGTCTGGAGAAAGGGTAAGGAGACTGACCTTCAAACATGGACACCTAAAATTAGAAGGCACAGGGACCTCACCTCGATTCCTTTCCATTTGAGAAGATGTCATTAGTTAAAGAGTCCAACCTAATCTGTCTGAGGTTTGTTGGGTGCTTGAGGGGTGTTGGGTTACCTTTCTGAAGACCTTCTGTTAAACAGTTGCTTTCATTTCTAGGTGGCAAGGAGCTGTTATTGACTGGAATGGCACAGAACCGATCTTGTGACTGACCTGACCTGCACTTTATTTGTAAAGACAAAAAGGAAGCAACTGAATGAGCACATTCCCATTCCCACCAATCCAGGAAATAGACAAGAGTTGTGTGGTTTACAATGAGGAAGAACATGGTTTGCAGGCTGGAAGAGTTTCACCTCAATCACCTTGTGCTTCGGATATTTTGCTTATAATCTAAACAAGACTTACGTAAATTCCTTGTCACTGCCTTTAACATACAGCTTCTGGGAGGAGACTGAGTTTCCAGCACCAAATCAAGGCTACAGAAGAAAGAGTGAAGTCATCAGCGTCCCCTCGAGGTCTCTTTCTGGATCCATTCTGTATCCTGCAATTGTTTCGGAGCATCTGATGATGAAAGATGTTGAACCCAGATTTCTGTCGCTCTACATGCCTTGTCTGTACTGTCTAGTTCTTCCCCTACAAAACTCCAGCGCAAGTATAAAATAACACCCAAGAGATATGTATTCAATTCTTTGCCTGGTATGATTCAGTTTCATTTTGTACTAAACCAGCTGGTAATCTTACAGGCTTTTCAGATAAAGCCTGACCTATACAAAGCTCTTGTGTCATAAAGTTTAGGGGTTGTGTTTTTCTGCTAGAAGATTAATAACACTAGCAGGTTCCTGATGTGGGGGTGCAGTTGCTTTGTGATGGTGCCTCACACTGATGTAGCTCCTTTTTCTTTCTGGATGAGAGACAGCTGTATCAGTATATTTACATTTATGTCCTTGTAACTACTTATACCCTGGGGTTTATTTATACCAAAGTGATAGATAAGATAAAATCTGTGGTTTGCTGCTTCATAATTACAAGGAAAACAGAGCTGTTGGGTTTGAAATGTAAATGGTGCCTATCTCTGATACATACCATTTCTCCTGGTGGAATAAAGTGCATGTCCTGAAGAGCTCTGCTGAGGATATGGATCACAAAGTACTGCAACAGCAGTTTGTATTCCACAATGAATTCTTTTAAGTGACATATTTTGGCAACACTTCACCAAAGCTGAAACAAGTTACTGAACTGAAGATTGTTTAAAAAAGCCTTGGAAAAAAATGAAGATAAGTGATGTTTCTAGATTTATTCCTCTCTTTTGAGAGTGAATATTTCATAGGAGTTTAATAAAGTACTTTACTTCCTGATATTTATCATCGTACCTTCTTCCGAGTCAGTATGTGAACTCCTCTGCATCCTGGTAAACGATTGCTATTTCCAAAATCAATTTTCAACAGAAATTCCATTTCTTTACCGTGTGGTGTGTAGATACCAAACTGACTATGCAAATACAAATCTCGGGGAAATAACTCTTGAGCTACATTTGAGAACTAACTATAAGCCCTAACAGACTAGCAGAAAGGTTTAGGTAGTGTTTGAATAATCATCTGCCTCCACCTTTGTTTCCCTTGTACATAAAACTGTCAGTATGAAGTAAAGCATCTCAGACTTCTGGTGATTTTATTTAATTCAGTGTAATGTCATTGGTTTGGTTTAGATCAAATAGGCAAACTTCATCAAATTAAAATCTCCCATGCAACCTCTGAGGCACGGGCAGCGTCAGACCTGACTGAGCTCAGTCCTGAGTCTACTGCAGGGTTGTTACATGGCCTTTGGCAAACCCTTTCATCTTTCCTTTGTGCTGTCAGCTACAGATGGACTCAATCCTATAATATTCCCTCATCATCCATACTTCAAGTACTGCAGTTCCCCAGGATCTTGCCTCAGTGCAAGCTTCAGTGTTTCTGGGAGTGGGAGATCCTGGTCAGTCAAAGATACCAGACACAAAGCCTTGGTTCCTCCTGAAATTTCTCTGAACTGTAGCTCATTGTCTCGCAAAGCAAATACAGTGTGATTTCCCCCACCTACCTCACAGGGCATCTACATGGCAAAATAAGGGTTTTTTGCAGAATGCATGTGGACAGAAAGCAAAGATGAAAATGGGTGAAAGATTTGTGGAACCAGGCTCCACAACCACAAAAAAATTCTTTCTGTATTTTCCAGTGCTTTATAGCAGTGCTTTAAAGTCTGTCAGCTTGGAGATAACCTTCCACTCCCAGACAAGAAAAGCAGCAAAGATAAGCATTCATCTGGGGCAAGAGGGAGCTGCCTTGTGACAAGCCAGATTTCTTCTGATGAAATATGGATGTCTGCGCTGCAGATGTGTTCAGAGCAGCTGTTCTCTGTTCTGGGGACTGGAGACATCAAGATGTGATGTGTCTTTGCTTTAGTATGAGAATTACTGTGCTGCAGGCTGTGGGATGATGACTGTAAAAGGAGCCTGAGAAGATTGGCTCAAATGGATTTCACCTGTGAAGGCACAAGGATTTTTCAGGATACAAAAGGCTATAGATGAGTGAGGAGGGCTTGGAAATAGATTGTGTTTTATGGTTTGTCTTGGAAGATAAATGAAATGAGGAGTGGCCCTGAACCTCTTTCTAAGGCTGCAAAGAACTCTGAGGCACCTTTGTTGCTGGTTATGGAGAGTATTTTTGTTGAAACTGAATTTCTGCGGCAGCAGAACCTCGGTGAGACACATCTTTCTTATCTATTACCTGCCAGCGTGTCCCTGTGTAGTTGTTCTGCAAAGTCCAGTGTCCACTTGTCATGTATTTCAGATGAACTAACTCCACATTCACCTTTGCAAAGGCAGACATAAAGCACTTGGACCACTTCACCAAACTGCCACCTGTGTGGGGTGTAGGGGAATTTCACCAAGCTGGACACTGAGAACCTCAGTATTGCTGGGCTCCTTCCACCGTCCTTGCTCCTGGAGCCTAAAGGCAATATCTTCCTCCACCAGGGTTCAGTGCTCCTGTCTTTAATAGGCAAGAGAAATGGCTCTTGAGATTTGCTAGGGCATCCTTCAATAAGAAAGAAATGTGCAACCAGAACATTGATTCAGATCCAGTTCTATGCAGAAAAATGCCAGAGTGTTACCTCAATCATTGTCTGCATCAAGAAGACCTGATTATTTGTATTGGATATAAAGCACCAGAAGTTATTTCCCTTCAGACATCACAGGGCTTTTAGAGTCAATCAGACAAGGCAGTGCCAAATGATAAAGGGCAATGTGAAAACCTTTGCACAGATCTGTGTAGAATCATATCCTGTTCCAGCAGCACACATCTATTTTTTAAAATTATGTTTTCCTCTTCATTGTTTCTCATTTTCTTTTTCATTGCCCGAGGAATGCGACTTCCTGAAATGAACAAAACAGCAACTCTTGGGTAATTGAGCATTAAAAGACACTGGTGACATTGGCACTTGATCTGCATGATGTCTGAATTTCATCCTCTACTCTTCTGTGGCATAAAAAAAATCCACCCTCTGCCTTAGCTAACAACAGACAGGGCATATTGAGTGTAGCTGAATATGTAAGCAGAGGTACTGTTCTGGTGAGGTGTCATATTTGTCACCTGTGTACAAAATGTAAATTTACCTTTGTCCTGTACAGAGTGTCCCACACAAATAAAACATGTAAAGCAATGGTAGCATTAAAAGCCCAGATTTCCTCCTCCTTTTTTTCATCATTCATTTGCTAGTGGAAATTAATCTGGGAGATCAGATTATAAATGTTTTGTGGGCTTTATCAGGCCAATGGAATAATAACGAGGAGACAGGACTCCTCTTCTGTGAGAGGAACCATAGGGAAGCCAGTGCCCACGCGGACTTTGGTGGTGTTAAACCTCTGCAGCTTACACCAAGCTTACAACCAGCTACAGATTCTTAAACCAACTAATCTGAAGCTAGTTTTGAATGTGAGGTACTGACTGCATGGACACACATCCACCATGTTCAGTTTGAAACCTCTCAAGCCAGTAGGAAAACATCACTGATGTGAGTTGTTTCATCCTCATCAAAATTATAGCGGGGGCGGGTTGCAGAGTTTCACTGGGAGTCTGGGTATGTGAAAACACTGAGCAGGTTTCACAGAATCAGAATCCCAGAACATTAGGGACTGGAAGAGACCTCAAAAGACCATCTAGTCCAATCCCCCTGTGTCCATTTGCGTGTCTCCTCTACAGCAGAAGATATGTTTTACTGCTATAGCAGCAAAATATCTGAAAAAATCATCATTATGGGTCAAATTCAGTCTTAACTTGATGAACCTGTTGGTGTTTTTCTAAGTATCTCCCCTTAACACTGGACAAATGTGGGAAAACTTTGAGATACAGTGACTAGCATGAATAAATCTCTGCTGTCACTATGTGTTGTGTTCCCAAGTGGAGTGTAAATGAGAACTCCAGTCTGTTGTTTTCTAGTCTTCACTTTTCTGAGGCAGGTTTGTTTATGTTCCTGATAGATCTAATGGGCTAATATGAAATGTCAGGAAATGGTCACTTTAGAAATCAGAGGAAGGCTGAAGAGCCTGGAAAAATAACAGCCCTAAGCCAAGTTTTTGGTAAGTGCTAAGTGGCTTCAAGCCTCTAATGATTCAATCGCCAAAGCTGAAGTACTTGAAGAAGGCACGATTTTCTCTGGTGGTTGGGAGCTTCATTAAACCATGAGGACCTCAAATCACTGGTTGTTTCTGAACAGGCTGGTACCAATTTTTTGAAGGAGTCAAATAGTCCTTCAGAGTGCCTGCATGATTTGGGGTATGCTTATGGATGTAATGTGATGCAAAATACAGATTTGCAATGTTGTGGTAACTTGATTTGCTGTCCCAGGGTAAGTTCACTGTGGAGGAAGCTGCCCTGCATTATTTCCTGTTGACTGTACCCTGGTATATGGAAAATTATTGTGGAGTAGGTGAGAAAGATGTGACCCACACCAAAGTTCCTCTTCTAATAATTTATTTCTTTGGTTCATTTCATAGAAACATAAAACTGGAGAATCAAGCACCAAAGCCTTTATGGCTAACGTACACTATTTTTCTCTTAATCTGTAAGATCGTGTAGGAAACAGGATTCTTCACGGAAAGACAGAGTGCTTCTGCAGGTCCGTAAGATATAGAACCCAGTCTGGTGCATAACCTAAGGAAAGCTCATCCCATCAAGAACAGTTTGTGTATCCTAGCACTCTTGTTTATTTGTTTTCATTAGTGAAAAGATAATAAATCCCACATTAGCCCTAAAACAAGGAAGCAGTTTCTCCTTAGCCACTTTGTTTATAAAACTAGAGAAAGTAAAAGGGCACTTTCAGACGGATATTTTGTTTGTCATTTCAACCAGGGTGGGGAGGGATCCTTACAGTTGAAAGCAAAGTGGTTTTGTGGTGTCCCTCATTAACAGTCATTGTTGACAATATCCACATGGAAACAAGCCCTCATTTTACAAAGAAAAACCTCTCAAGCATGCAAAGTGGCTTCTGTCGGTAGCCCAAGATTTCAAGTTTCATCTGCTGTGGATTTTCTTTTATTTGAAGGAATTGTGCTGAATAGCAGCAGTTGGCACTTCATCGAAGTGGTGCTTAAAGGCCAGCTCTCAGGTCTTCTAAGATTGATAGCCTCGAGGCTTTTGCCAGACCCTTGAACTCGAGGACACTTTCTTTGATCTCTGCTTCTTGGCATCAAGGTGAGTTTCAGCTTCTAGGTGGTTTCCATGGCGCTGTACACATGTTGTTCACGGCGTGCTTTGCACAGCCCATCCTTGGGCTGTGTAGGGTCAACGTGTCCTACAGCAACTCACAGATCTGGGTGCTTCAGTCTGCATTTGATGAACCTGAGATCATTTATGAAAATAAAGTATAATGAGTTGTCTGTAGACAGCTTTAGTTGAGGTGGTCCTGTGCAGAGATTAGATTCAGATACTCAGAGGTAGTGAATCTGAAAGCAGCAGTGTGACAGTAATAGGACTCTGAAATTGAACTTGCGCTCATTCTTTTATGGAGGATAATAGGCTTGAGATGCAATGAGGTTTATGGGTTCAGATGCAGCACATTTCATGTTTGCAGCTGGTCCATGCATTGCCTGCTAGGAGATGTTTGTATCACAATCTGTTTGCTTGGTGTAGCAATGCCTGAAAGGGCACTGAGGATCCACAGTCTCAAAATAAAGGTCTTTAATATTGTGAGGATCCACTACAGTCTTTCATGTGTCTTAAAGCGGTTATCTCAAACCAAAAACTTCCAACTTTGTCAGCTAGTCTTCTAGTTATTCTGCTTAGGCAGCTTTCTGCTGTGTGAAGTTCAGCCTCACCTGGGAATCAGGTAGGATTCCAAGGGTGAATATAGGATGGAGTGTAGAATAGATTCCCAGGGTGAATGTAGAATACAGCAGGGGTGAATATAGGATGGACATCTCCATGTAAACCAGTGATGCAGGACTATCTTTAAAGCCACTGGTGAGAAACAGGCACAATATGGGCATGAGCCACCGACCTGGTTTAGGAGCCTACTAAGTGAATTGGATTTTTTGCTGCCCTGCCTGCTACTGGCTGGATCTGAGTACGGTGGTCTCTCAGGAGGCTGTGACGCCTGGTTCAGATGAATCCCACAGTGCATGAATGATAAAGTCAGAAAAGATTAACATTGAGACCCATATACTTGACAAAACAAGTGAATGAGATGATGGAGAAGAGAATCCTCCTGGCTCTTGAACTGTTCTTACCTCAGTCTTCCACTTGACAACTTTGGACCGTGCGATAGAGATATTTCTCAGTACCTCAGTCCTAGGACTGAGCAGCAGGATTCTGCCAGAGAAGGAGCTGCTGATAGAATTAGGCTGCTCACACGGGTACACAGGGGCTGAGACCTGGAAGGTGTCCTGGAAAGTGACGTTTTGTAAGCAGAGATTTCTTGTGTAACAGCACTAGGACGTGTCACAATCCTAAACCCTGATAAAGCACCTAAGGTCTCTGCACCTTGTGTGGGTGTTCTGCTTATTTTCTTATCCATATCTTATCGTTTGGCAAAGACTTCCAAATTAATCTAAGAAATATTCTGGGCATTTGTAAAAATACTCTGTGTGCTGGAATTCAGCAAATATTTATTAATTGTCAAAATACACCAGAAAAGAATGTGTAGCCAAAAAAAGAATCAAACTCTTCAGCTCCTCTCTGTACAAAACACACAAAGAATAGGAGGCTAAAAGCTGCGTTCCACAAACATACCTTTTGCTGAGATGTGCTGGGTTTGCTAAGTGTGATGGATAGGAGCCAAGGTCTCCAGACCTTGAGTTCTGGATCGCAGCTGCTGGGAGCATGGAAAAACATGGCTTGCTGCTAGGGGAAGGGAGTAGTCCTTGCTCTCCACCTGCGCAGATCTCTGAGGCTCAAGTTCTCCTGAGGAAGTCTGGGTTTCTGCAAACCAAAACCCCAACGAAACATCGCTGTTACTCAGTAGGTATTCAGCTGAGTGTGCAACGTGGGCCACATCAGTGAAGTTGGAATGAGGATTAAAGCCTAGCCATTAAAAAGGCATCACCATAAGTGGAGGTGGACGCTGTGAATTAATTTTATTGAACCAAGTTAAAAAGGAAAAAATCCTCCTTAAACATTGAACATGGAAAAGGCTACAAATCATTTCAGTCTAGACGTACAGAGCATCACAAACCACTGCTGTTTGTGTTGCTCAGGTTTGTTGTCTTTGTGATGCAGTTTTAAGCCTTTGCTTGATTTTATTGATCATTAAATTCAGGAGAAACCAAACTCATGCCGAGTGCAGCTAATAGGAGCACAGCTGTGTTTAAGGTAAGTCTCTTGCACTCCACTGCATTTTGGCTGAGAATAGGGTTAGCGCTTCATGTCTTTATGTCTTATTGTCTGTGATACGTCCCCTTATTCCTGTTTTTAAGAGGCTGCAATAGGTTGATAGGACTTCAAATCTGCTGTCGCGTGTTGTTTGCCTTTGGTTCGTGGAAGCAGAAAGGGGGAAATATCACAATGGAAAAATTGCAGCTGGTAAATGTCAGTCCCTGATAGTGTGACAAATGAGAAACGCTTTGCAGTGGCGTGTGAAGAAAGTCGGTCTTTTACGAGCACCTCAGCAGTTTTATGATGACTGACATCCTTCTCAGGGCTGAATTCCTATCACACACAATATCCTTCCTGAGTCACTTGTGGTCAAGTCAGTTCTGTAGGGAACGATCCCGTTTTCTTAAAGCGATGAACCCTGTTTGCAAAACTGACAAGTAACAACATCCACATTGGAATCTGCTCTGCTGTTCTGGGGGTTGTTTTGCAGGAGTTTTCAGTGTCAGGAGCAGATGAACATAGTAGGTGAAAATATGAAAATCATGCATTTCTTCTTTTTTTACAGTATTAAATATAGCTGTGGATACCCAACTATTTAGTCATCTGAGAGAAAATAGGTGTCTAATGGCTGCATGCCATATGCCTTGAGAAATCACATGTGTGCAGCAGTAGCAGAAGGCACAGAAAGAGGAATTAGAATGATAATTATTACAGTTCATAGAATCATAGAATCATTAGGGATTAGAAGGGACCTCAAAAGGTCATCCAGTCCAATCCCCCTGCCACAGCAGGATCACCTAGATCAAGTCACACAGGAACATGTCCAGGCAGGTTTTAAA